>CM070041.1:47933810-47951650 GCA_036250615.1 Ptychadena robeensis | reverse complement strand
CCCCCCCCCCCCCCCCCCCATTCATTTATAGAATGCAACATTAGATTTTTTGTTTGTCCATCCCGATATCAAATGAAAATACATTCGAAGTTACAACAACAGATAAAAATACCAATATGTTCGATGACCTTTCGATTGATTTTTTGTTTGAGGTCGAACAAATTGGCAATTCTAGGTTTTTATTCAATCAACCAAAAAATTGTTTGGTCTTCATTGATTGAATGAAAAAATCTACATGTGTAAACCCACCTTTACAACTGGAGGAGAGGAGGGGGCTGAGCTGCGTAGTACACGACCGACCGGCACTATCAATTTATTGTCTGGACCACAGAGTAATGCACTGGTGAGGCAGCTGTACAAAACAGTCCCATTTCACTGGCCACTATGCCACTGAGCCAGACTGAAGGGGCTAAAGAGCCACATATGGCTCCCAAGCCGCACTTTGCCTTCCCCTGGCCTACACAGTCTGTCTGGTAAACACAGTTCTCAAATGACTCTTGGCATGGTACAAAAGCTATGCCAACTTTTATTAATCAGGAATGGAGAGAAAAAAAGTTGTGAGCAGTTTTGTTATCCACAATTTTATAAATAGGCCCTTTAAGATTTTTTAAGATTTTTTCATTCGATCAACAAAGAACAAATAATAGATTGAAAGGTCATTGAACATGTTGGAAAATTTTTGTATCTGTCGTTGTTATTCCAAATGTATTTTCATTCCATATCAGGATGGACGAACAAAAAATCTAATGTTACATTCAATAAATGAACGAACGATATTGAAGAAGAATAGAAATTGGCAGTTGATTGATAAAAAAAGAACTAAGAATATGAAGAGTATAATGGTCACCCGGCCATCTGCACAGTAGTTAGGTATGCAGTTTGCTTGGCCTGATACTTATGAGTGGGGTCCCCTTGGTCCGTCATCATGCAGCAACTAAACAGCCTAAGTTTTCAAAGTGTGGGAGCCACCTCTGGTCCTCAGACAGGGCCAATTTACATGAGGGTAGAGACTTTCTCTGCCTTGTGTTGATTTCCCTTATTAATTTATAGTCTGTACTCACTTCTCTTGGCACATAATGTTTTCTCTGTGCCCCTTTCCTCTGTTTCCTCTCATATTTCTCAAAATGGCTGAGCGCAGGGCGTGCTGGCCACAGGTACAGCACACTGTTAATTGGTCGTGGGGCCTGGAATAAAGGTACGGCTTCTGGTAATAAATTAATGTGCCAATCAGCAGAAGCACCCATCCTCTCAGGCGATTTCCCCCGGCTCTCATATACGCGGCTGCATTTCATTTATCTGTCGCCTGCATGTGAAACAGGATTAATTAAACTCATCCAAGTATCACAGGAAAGGCTCGTTCCTTGCCGTACCAGGGAATAATTGACTCCAAATGAATTGTAAAAGAGGGTTAGCGATTGTGTGCTGGGTGTTATTATTATGATGTAAATATTAGCACAGGGGTGACAGCGGGGGATCGATTTTAGCGCTGCCTGGCAGTTCTGACACACATCCATTACCGCAGCTATAAAGAGGGCCTTTGACAGCTCATGGAAACTAGTGATCAAGTGGAAGCATACACGCTGTGAAGTCTTCCTGGGTCTGAGCTTATTAAAAGGCCTTGTCACTCAAAAGTCATACTTTAGTTATAGATAAAGTCAGACCTCACTTTTTCATGTCTTGGCAACAAAATCCACACACCTATGGATTCCCCACCCGCCTGTGAGTTCAGGATCTTTCTTTTACAAATCCAAACTCCAGTTTTGCCTTTAGTCTTGGACAGTTGCTCTCTGCTAGCCATACATGGATTGATATTTGTGTTCGATCCCCTGATCAATCTTTTTATGTCGATCGAATGGTGATCGATTCCCACACACCTGGTAAATTCAACCAGAATTGATCTAAAACTAATCTAAAATCGATTGAGCAGTGATTGGACCTGTTGGGAATTTCAATCGATTGTACAAGTATCTGACGGGTATACTGGGTATTTCGATCAATTTATTTTAATAAGATTTTATTGAAGTTTTATACATATAATACTTTTTAACAACAATGCAATATGTATATAAATAGATATGTCATATTATATTTCAATCATGTAAATCTCAAAAAGTATCAATCAATTTCTATGGGATGGTACTATAGAGCATGAGCACTGTAAAGGTCAGTGTTAAATCACATGCGTTGTTAGTGTTGCGGGTTTGAATATTAATAATAATCTATTTTATATATATTAATAGAGATATTTTGATATGAATATTTATATAGACATATCAATATATTCTACCCGTAATTGAGGATATCTTGCAACTAGAGATGGCTCATATCACAACAGTTTGATTAAGAGACAGGCCACAGAAGCATTTCACAGTGATAATGTTTATAAACTAAACTATACATATAACACTGAACATAATAACAGGACGATACAAAAACATATAAGACAAAGGTTACAATACTATAAGGTTACAATATAAGGACTATAAGGTTACAATATGGTACATGTATTTGTTCGGTGGGACAGCATTTCTCCTGCTAAGATCCCGCTCTCCCAACCTTCTACCCCCTATGACTGACTATATTTATGTATAATTTCTAAAGACGGTCAAAGGGTCGTCTTCCTTGACTCTTAGGGAGTTACCTGCTTGCTTATTGGAAGGCTTATGTTTAGGTGGACACCCATAACTCAGCCCACTAATTGTAATATTACTAATTAATACTCATAACCTCTAACTGAACCATGGCTCTGTAAAGTCCGCTTTTATGTTTATACTAATTTGCATGGGCCCTTTGAAGTAAGTGTTTAAGCCAGCAATATCCTGCCCCCTGTGGTGATGCGGTGCCACCCTGATCTGTAGATGAATAGGTGTCTTCTGGCTTTTGTTAGGAGATTCTAATGAAATTAGCATCTTATTGTGTACCAGATCTATTGTTTAGTGTTGACTGACTTGTAGACCGGTATTATACGGTGTGATACTAATATTTGTCTATTAATGGAGATTAATCATAAAACCCATATGCAACAGTTAGGCTGACAGTCAATATTTAAATCACACAAGACGGTTGGATCAAAGAGCGATCGTGCAAAAGTCGACCCGTGTATGGCTACCTTTATTTTTATTTCACTGGATGCTCTAAGCATTTTACATGTGCATTAAAAGCTTCAACAATTCAAAATAGAGCCACCTGTAGCCAGAGATTCTCCAACATAATCTAGCCTAGACGTGGGCGAACTGTGGCCCGGGGGCCATATCCAGCCCATTTAATCTTTGGTTTGGCCCTTTGTCACCTTGGCGTCTCTGATGCTCTGGCTCCCCTGTGCTCCTTATACTAATACAAAGAGATAAGGACTGGTGATTGTTATGGTCTCCTTCTGTCTCCTTCCGTTGTTTACCCATGTTTAGAATGTTTAAGTTTACTATCCAAAACCTCTTTTTTAATATATATTTAATCATTTTTTAAACAATTTTTTCTTTTTTCATCCTGCCTGGCAATATGATTATTATTTTTTTTTGTAAAGCGGTCTGAAAAAGACTGGAAGGACTTGAGACCGGTCCGTACTTACAGGTTCTTTGTCTGGCCCCTCTGTCAAAACCATTGTGGTCCATGTATCAAAAAGTTTGCCCGCCCCCGATCTTGTCCTTTCCTCCTGGACGGTCTGTCCCTGTCCCTGTTTGTTCCATACTTGATGCTTCCTTACAGAAGTAGTAAGACATGATGAGGATGTACAGCATCCCCTTCCACCATTTTTTTTTATTAAATGGTTAGTAGAATATATTTTTATAGGTTACTGTTTCTGCAGCCACTTGATAGTTATCTCATATCTACTCTACCCCAACAATGGTCACACTCTTGGTAAAAAAAAAAAAAAAAGTTCTTATGTAACAGCTACCTTTGGAAGGCTTTGTCGCTGCGCAGGAGCACATTTGGAAGACAGGAAGTTGTCGCCCTTTAACAGGAAGTGACAGAACAAAGGCTTTGATGCTCACCAGTCTTGAGTGAAATGACATTGACGTAAGATTTTGGTGATTGGATTTATAGCTACTAATTAAATTATTAAAGCAGCGTAGTCCATAAAACTCCAAGAAACTGACCCTTGTAGGAGACCTGCGGTGTTTACCGCTGTTCCACTATGTAGCTGCAAGTAATTTCCCAACTTCCCCTTTGCTACGGAATGTTCATTTTTCCAGAAAATTTGTTGTAATTTCCCCGGTGCCTGCAGACCTTGCCCTGTAAACTCCTCTAACTCTTATTATTCTTTTCCTCTAAAACGATATGGAATTGCAGAGGGGCCAGCAAAATGTATGTGACCTCCGGAGCCATTTCCATTGAGGTCTGTAGTTTTCATAATTTAAAGTTGCCTTATCCCCAGCCGTGGCTAAAATCTAATATTCTGGAAACGAATAATTGAATTACAGAATCAGAATAATGTTGTGCCTATTTGGTTAATTAAGTGGCTTTATATTGTGTTGGTTTTGTAAGATTCACCTAGCAGTAAAGGGATGAGGTCCCTTCTGAGGTCCATTACCAGAACAATACAGTTTATACGATTCTTTCGCTCAGCCCTTTAGTCCGTCAGGTCAGGATTTCAGATGAGTTCTGGCTCTCGGAGGCGAGGGCGGTAAGCCGGTGTGCGGCCTCGTCTGATCTTGTCGGCCTGTCAGTAGGGGCAGAGGTGAGAGGAGAAGGGTCTCTGGGACACACTAGCTGCCAGCACATGGAACATCACTGTAAAAGCCGTGTGCACAGGTGAGCACGCTCCAGTCCCAGGCATGCGTCACGCTTGCTCGCGCGTTGAATTTTTTGTTCACCGTGAGGATTAAAAATAGAATTAAACAGGTTTGACTGTTTTCAGTGGCAGAGCTCTGCGCTGTCCTGGAAGCTGAGAATCGACAACCGTCTGCTACTTTGAAACCCCCAAATATCATCTGTTGCTCGAGTCTCTGGCATGGAACAAGCACCAAGGTGCTCTGACCTGTTTCTGGCTCTCATTTTCTACCAAGGGCCAGCCAACAAGCATTTTTCAGAAGAACTAGAGCAATGGACAGCCTTTGTATGTGCTCAATAGATGAGGCCCTTATGGCTTTATCATCTCAAAGAAGGCTTCATGAATCCGGAAATGCATTATTATTTTTTTGGTTTTGTTTTCGAAACGGTCTATTGAAATAAAGAATAAGTAACCAAACACATTCTGCTTTGGGTATTGATATTCATTTTTTTTTTACTTAACGCGGACCTACCACCAAAAATCTATATTTTCATGAACAATAATAGGGAGGAAAGCAATAAAAAAAACTTGCCTGTAATGAGCAATTCAAGAAGATAATCCCACAGCCCTCCCTTACTTCTGGGTTCTAGTCTCTGCAAGTCAACGCGCCACAAAAGTGCTTTGTTTTCTGGGTTAACTTGTGATCACATAATTATATTGTAATGCATATTGTAATGTAATGCGCTCATTATGTTTACATCACATATTGTGCCCATTGTTTATGAATGGGCACATTACGTGACTGCTGTACGCAAGCATTTTTTCATTTTCTATAGTAGATTTGAGGTAAAGATTCAGTGTCTGGGTACTTCCACACTAGCTGTATTTCCATTGCCACATTATACACAGGCTTTCATTTTCATTTCAGGACTGTTGTACTATTCTTACTTAATTGTAAATCATTATGCAATAATGTATAATGTCCTGCCACACACATTGTGTACACATGTACACAACACAATGCAGCTAGTGTGAAAGGGCCCTTAGGTTTCAATCATTGTTGTGTTGTTGTGATTTGGGCCTTCACACATGAGCTTAGTTTGCATCAGAACTTTCCTTCCTCTTAGACGTTCACCTCCGTAGAGACCTTCAAAATCCGAGTTATCTTTTTGTTCTGCGGTGGCTGCCTGATGCAGGATCTATGAAGACCACCAGGTAGCCACCACAGTTGTCCGTTTATGGAACTACATATCCCATGAATATTTGTGTTATGTCTTGGACATGTGCAAACTCCCATTCTCATTATTTTCTGTGCTGATGGTCATCAAAGGAATGCACATGCTGCGGTGACAACCTGGGGGTCTCCATAGATTGTGCACCTGATAGCCACCACAGGGGACTTTTTGAAGTGGTATTTGGGGGAATGCACACGCTGCGGTGACAACCTGGGGGGCTCCATAGATGGTGCACTAGTGGTATTTTGGGGTATCATTATTACTATATAGAAAAAGTTTTTTTTGTTGTTGAGGGTTTATAAACCCACTCACTCACCCAAACTCACTCTATAAATGGAATGAAATATGGTTGTTGTGCACAAAATATAAAAGCAGCCTCTCTTTTTGATGGTGTCTGTGTATGTATCTTCTGTAGATGGGGCATTGATTATCTTTTAATGATGACAGTATATCCCGGGTCCAACCATGAAATGTTTTTACACAACAGTTTTGCCTCAGATCATCCCTCAGATCTCTGGTCTTTTCTACATCCATGTAAACCAATAGAATGATTTATAGATAATAGGGGCCTCCTCCACACGCAGTGACAGGTGCTCTTTGAAGGCCATACTGTACAGAACATCAGAGGTTCCTCGTGACAACAGGCCCTGCTGATTCAGCCACCATCCTGGCCATACTTCTTGTTAAAGGGAGATTTAATGATCACAGATGCCGTTCTATTTTCAGATCTCTGTGAGTCAATCTATGATTCTTTTTCACACTTTTATTTTTAATACAACCTCACTTTGTACCTTTCTCCGTGTCATTAAGGTGATTAATGTTCATCGCCGCAGAACGTTTGAAAGCCTGGCTTCCTCTCAGCTCAGCACGATGGACGCGTGGTTTAATTTTCGTTTTCTTGAGCATTTTTTTTTTTAATCAGACTTGTAAACCCCGGCATGGTCCTTCACAACCCTAAGGCAGCTCCTTTATGAGAATACTCCTTCAAATCCAAGACAGATTCATAGCGTGTTTCATAAAACTGATCAGCCTTATCGAATGTTTCTGTTTCTAATACACAGGCCAAAGTGCTTTGACTCCACTGATGTGAAAAGCTAAATCAGGCCTTCCTTCCAGTCTTCTATGGTTGTATAGACTTCAATCTTATTAACTGTACAGGGTGAGATTATTACTAAATGCCTTAAAATGCTATTGAGATTGAACCAACCATGTTTCCTGGTATTGGATTTTAATTATTTTATTCATGTTCAACATAACATGTAGATGTTGCCAAAGGTAGTCGGTATGCAAATTCATCCAGCCTAGGAACACCCACGAGGATCCTTATATGATCATTAAATAGCCACAAGAAGGAGAATCTACATCGTTGATGGTAATAAGGTACAGCCACCTTAAAACCAACTATGACTATAAAAATGGCAAATGTGTACTCATTTCTAGGTGTAATGTTAGGGCCGCCCAACTTGTATTCGAGGGCCACATATAGGCCAGTCGTTGGCCCCTTACTTGTTAAATTGCTTCCGACATTGACATACTAGAACCATGTGTGGATTCTGGCCCTCCAGGACTGGAATTGGACATCCCAACATTACAGTCACCTTCATCTGTCTTTTCCCAGATGAAACCCTAAAACCTACAGATTTGGAGATACGTATTTGCTTTGTGTTATTCCCATGATTCCTCCTTGGAAGGTTTTTGTATCTCCCGAAAGGCCCTTTAAGTGTTTGGCTCTCTAAGAACAAAGACTTGCCTGTGCCGGGCTGAGTTCAAGGTGCGTTAAGCCCCAAACAAAGATGTTACTGAAGTCTGTAAGCGGCTGTAATTCGTTGTCATATTATAGAGATAAAATAATTCCCCAGGGAGAAGCAGCACCGCATCGCTCGGCAGATCAATAGGCCGGCCAGATTATGAGCCGGCTACCCCTTCTGCATGACAAAGAGCAAACCAATCAGTCACCTGGAGGAAGCGTCGGAGCCTGGCGGCCGGCGGACGGGGACGACACTTTATGTCTTGCCGCAATGTGTCATTATTTAAGCAGGTCTCAGCCGGTGGAAGATGCTATCGTGCACTTCCTCTGCTTTATGGCCGTCACTAAGAGTCTTACTGTCCTGGAGAACAAAGGTAATCCATCATGGTGGGGAAAAATGGTACCACTGAAATCCAAAGCACAAAAAACAGCCGGCTAAGGGAGGGGACGTCGCACAAATCTTAAAAGAGAAAAGTAATGGAGCCGCCATTACAGACTTATTTCAAAGATGTTCTACAGAAATGTTGTTTTCAGATGAGAAGGGATCCGACATGTTGGTTAAAAGTAACGGTCAGGAATCCATTCCCCCAAGTGTTGTGCATCATTTCTCAGAACGAACTATTGCCGTCTATGGCTGGCTTTACTTCCAAGTGGTCCATTGATTCTGGATATTAGAATTTCATGTCACTGTGCTAGGTTAGTGAAGCAAAAATCAGTATGATGGCGCTGGAATCATATATCCTGTTAGATAACGTTTAGAGCTGAACTCTAGGATCCGCAAAAAAATCATGTCTTGTCCTCCTCTGAAAGGTTTCTATGTTTTTTTGCATGAATGGCATGTAAAGAGTCGATCATGTGAAAATAGGATTGTTCCTCCTCATTCACTCCCAGAGTGCCAGCACTTTCCTTCTCAATATGGTGCTTCTGGCGGTGGATGGGACTTCTACATCCTCACTTATAATGCAGGACTATTGCCATTGTGGGGGATGATGTCATAAGCATGAATCTCATAGGTGGAGGGGTATTAAGGGATAAAGAAGGTAGAAATGCATTGTTGCTTCTCCTTACACACAAATTCAAGTGATTAGACCTTACAATGCAGGACTAGCATGTCTGAAAAACCTCATTCATGTAATAAGCAGAATATGTATACTTTCCTGCTAGTGTTTACTCCTCTAGCAATGTGACGTCCATGTTCCTTCTGTTTTTTCATCCATAATATGTGACATCTCCTGGTCTCCATCCAGGTCCTACATTGAGCGGCCACTGATAATGAAATTCCTGTACATGCCACGTCTGGCTCCATTTTCCGGCATCTTACAGATCTGGGCAAAGAGCTGGCAGAGGACATTGGACTGAGCGTGCTCTGCAGGCAATGTATGCAGAGTCAAAAGATTGCCAAGAGCAAGAGAAGGAAGATTTTTTGGCAGAAGAGAATTTGCATTTCTGTCCAAAATTCTGTATTCTAGCAATTCTTTATTTTATGATATTCATTCAGCCTCAGAGGAGGTACACTTTGGTATTTAGCTGAAAGTTTTTGGATGGATAGATGGATGGACGGACAAACAGTTGTGGACCACCACCAAATTAAAGTAATTTACACCTATTGAAGATCACTGTTAATTTTTCTGCAATATTTTTTTAGCACTTGTGAGCATCAAAACATGTGGAAACAGTTTGTTAAAGGTCTTATTGAACTGAGCGTGCAATATTGCGGGTATCCACTGGGAGGCGATCGGTTATCTTTTATGGGAATTTGCCTCAATATAATTACGTCACAAGTTTACCCAGAAAACAAAGCGCTCTTGTGATGTGTTGCCTTGCAGAGACTAGAACACAGAAGTACATGGGGCTGCGGGATTATCTTCTTCATTACAGGTATATATATATTTTTTTATTGCAATTCTCCCTATTATCGGCACTTCTAGTGCCATTCATGAAAACAGAAACATTTCTGGTGGTCGGTCCCCTTTAACTTGCCTCAAACTACACCCTTCTTTTAAAGACTCAAAGGAGCTTACAGTCTATTACTTTAAATGAAGCAACCCAAGCATTGTGTACTTCCATAAGCATCTTGGTCGCCTTGTGCTGCTTTTCCTTTCCATGGTGTGAGCTTTGCTGTACAGAAACTGCTGGAGGCTGGTGGTATTTGGGCACGAGTTTCATGATGTATTAATGGTTCCAGAACTTTATTATTTGAGTCTTTTTTGCCTGCCTGTAGCTTTAGTATTTCTGATGGGCCGCAGACTGCTGTCAGATGGGATGTGGCGGCGTGTATTTGCTTTTCTCTGCAGAGTGCCCGGGTACAGATAGCTGTTATTTCTGATAATATGAGGATCAGATGGAGAGCTGGCACGCTCTGTATGCAATAATTCCGGTGAATACATCTCCCGCTGTGCCTGGCTGTGTGGGTGGCTTGTTACAGCTTTCCTTTAGAATGAAGAGCGCTACCCCTATCTCTATTATTATTGTTATTATTATGGATTATTGCTGATAGACAGGTCAGGACTGTCTGATCTTTCAGACGAAAACGTTTCTACAGAAATGTTGTTTTCAGATGAGAAGTGCGCTGGTTCTGTATTCGGCTCCCAGCTGCTTCACAGGGTTCAGAAAGTTTCAAGTGTGTTTACCCTGCCAACATCAAATATCAGATGCAGGCAAGTACCACCGTCCTGCTAGGGGAAGGGAATATAGGAATAAGGAAAGATTATAGTGGATATGTGACTATAGGAGAATGGAGTGAGACAACTTTGTAACTGTCCGGCATCTTTCATTTGACAGCTCCCCGGCTAATCAACTTGCCGGGAGAGCTGGCGAGAAGCCAAGGCATTTGGACCATAAGACGCAGGCACCCCCCCCCGCCAATTTTAGGGGTGGAAAATTGCGTCTTATAGTAAGAAAAATATGGTACTTTATTAAGTTCTGTGTATCATGCCCAACTGCTTCTTTAACCTGCCTAGTGGTCTGCCCATACCGCGCCCGTTTCCCCTGTGGTTGTGGCTAACCCGAATGGCAAACGAACGAGGTTTGTCTCAACCATTAGGGAGGTTAAGAAAAAAATCACTCCATCAACTTTATGGGTTTCTAAAGTTGTGTCCCTAAAAGAGACCTGTCAGACTTTAGTGATCTCCTGCAATTCTAATCGTGGTGTGGTGATCGCTAGTGATTTTTCTTGGCCGTGATTGGGCACATTTTTTGCGTTTTTCTGGATGTGATTGGGTCAGACAGGAACTGCCCCTGATCGTGCCCATAGACATGAATGGACTTGTTAAAGAAACGCGTCTCAATCAATTGTTAAAGGCGTCCATTCATGTCTTTGGGCGGGGATGAGCCCATTCAAATACATGGTGTAATTGAGGGAAGCACACAAGGGACAATTTCATGTATGACTTGAGTACAGAAGATCGTTTTAAAATGACAGCAGACTGGTCACCATCTACCTATATTGATTCATGCGAGACCACCAACATATTTTAATTCTGTATTTGTGGATAGAATATATCTAGAGTGCTGGACTTTAGTTTATAGGGCATCTCACCGCTGGGGAGGTGTCTGATGGTTGGTAGACCAACACACATCTTCAGGTTATACAGAAGAATGAGCGCTCTACAGTTGGTTTGAACAAATCCATAAAGAGACGGAATGAGAATGTTTAAAGAGTATCTTGAGTCACCGCTCTCCGCTTATCATGAGTAATCATGGAATGATGAAATAAAGAATATACGGCAAACTGAACTGGAATAATGATGTGATATCAATAAAAAAAAGTCTCTGTTCCTGGATAAATGTATCAGAAAATCCTCATGAAGCACTTGACCTGCATGCCGGAGAGATCTGCTGATACTTTAGTCTTGGAACAATCACTTAACAATCACATAATAATTTCTCTTTAGTTCTTCTTTCACTATGCCCTGATGAAGAAGGGCTGGTGAACCCCCAAAATGTGACGAGTTCTCAGATTTCTATTGTGACACATCAAATCCATGGGATCACATGAGCTGCTAACGAGACATTTCCACTTCCTGATGCGTCACTAAGACAGGAAGTGAATGTTTTTTTCTTATATGTGCTATAGCTGCCATGATATATCATTATGCAGTATATACAAATACACGTGTAGATACCCGTGAGATCGATGACCCGCTCGAGTGCATGTTGACACACTACTTTACGTGCTCAATTCTTGTTCGATACTTTGGCCATTCGAACAGCTAGCTACACGTGTATGGTTACCTTCCATTGGTATACAGGAACTTTACTATGCGTAGCCCTATACTTACCTTTATGTTGCATGGTGTAAGCATTAAATCTGGACTTCATGTTGTACTGACTCTATTGTTGTGCTCAACTTGGACCATTCTCTGAAGGTGTCGTTGGTCGCCTTAGCTGGGACTGTTTACCACATCGAAAAGGTACCTTTTTCGTTCAATCAATTTTTTTGTTGATTTAAATTGATTGATTGACAACCTATGGCATCCCACATGGTTAGTTCGACCTAAAACGATTAAAATTGGGAAAATTTGTGATAAAAAAAATGATCGGACATGCTGGAAAATTGTATTCAGTTGTATTGAAATTGAACCTTAATTCAATTCTGCTTTCAGTCGATCCAAAAAAATTCTGTTACTACAGTTGGCATAGATTACAATTAATCATAATTTTCCCTGATCCCAAAATATTTTTAAGTCGATTGAAAGGAAAATCTAGATGTGTATGGGGGCCTTTAAATATCTTTCTAAAGCAGTGTATATATGGAAACCCCAGTGGGGTGATTTTTTTTACCTCACTTTTTACCTCACTGTTATAGTTGCTAGATAACATACTTATGATATATCTTTTCTCCACAACTGAAGTCTTGTTAATCTCTAGAGGAGTGTGTTGCGAAACGCGTCGAAAATGCGCTCAGGACGTTATTATTTATAATGCCATCTATAATATGACCTGAGCATCGATTCTGTGTACATGAATAAAATGTATCTACTTTGGGACAAAGTTTGGGGAAAAGTCCCAATTTGTCACTTGGAGTTGTAGACCAAATGACTGGGTGTAGTATTTGGAAAACTTTAACCTTAGGATTACACTGGGATGTTGGCAGTGTTATACTGTGAATTACGTTACCCCTTTACCTAGAGGGAATATATGTAAAAGTAATAATGTACTACCAATATAAGTGCTGTCCCAGTGCTGGATCCTCTCCAATCATACTTGTGACTTTGACATGCTACATTTTTGTATTTCATCAGCTTGTTCTCCGGTTTACTTTCCCAGCATCCCCCTCCTCGCCTCTATGTCCCCAGTTGCCAGTAACGGTTTGTTGCTCGTAATTAATTGGGAGTTGACTATCTAAACGTGTCAGCGTCATCCATCTTTTAGCGCTGGAGTACAATGTCATATCTCTCCTTTGCCTCTTCCAGCCTTCAAGTCCATCAATCTCTTATCTCATCTCCACAGTTCACATTTAATGTCAGATCAGGCTGGAGCGAGGCCTTAAGCGCTCAGAGGGAAAGAAAATACTTTTTTGAACTGCAAGCGCCTTCCAAAAAATAATTTAGCAAAAGATTTTGCCGTGCCAAATAGGATTCAGGAATTTGCATGCGTTCCCCAGTCCGTCCTCCTGCCTTGTCTACAAAACCATGATAAGAAATAAGCCATACCTTCGCTTTTCTTTTGTCAGCCCACCAACTGCCGAACACTTGAAGAAGCAAATCAATTAGAGGCAGGCAGTGCGGACGGCAGATGTCACTGGGTCATGAAATATATTCTTACCGCTTCCATTTCCTTCTGGATCATCTGGTCCTTGTCATTTCTTGTACACTTGGCCCAGCTCAGGGTTGCCAGCCCACCACCATAATCTTCATTAGTATGCTAATCCCAGCCATCTGACAAGCCCCCCACCCCTCTCCCCCGTCAGGTTGTTTTCTTTCAGTTCTTGGATCTTCATGAATTTCATTAGGAAAACAGATTATTATCTGATTTATAATTCAGACGGAGGAAGGATGAGATGAATGAGTGATTGATACCATCTTCTATGCTTTCGTTATAAGTTCACTCCTGGTTAATTGTTCCAAATTATTGGGTTCCCCGGTGGAATAAAGAAAACTCGTGCCTAGGAGACTCGCCATTCATTCGGAAGATTTTAAATACTTGTTAGCCTGGTTGCTGCATTAAAACCAAGTCTTTGTTTGAAACTATCTGTCCTTTACCTTCAAGTGTAAAGTCCATTGTTCCAGGTTTTTGAACGGTGCATACATTCAAGTACAACCGACTGACTAACATTTACCAACGGTTTATAAAAAAAACATTGGTTTATTTTGGATTAGATTTGGACCATTTTCAGTTGAACGATATAGTTAAAGTTATTAGATTTTCGTTTTGATCAATCTAAAACAATTGATTTTCTATAGATCGAACAACAAATTGAACCGTGTATAGGCAGCTTTTGAATTTTTGGGTTAATCAACTTAAAATAAAACGGATCATATTACATTTGGATCTTTTGCAATATATTCAAAACAGATCCTCCATCCCTTAGCCCTGTGCACATGGTCCATAGTAGGATCTGATACAAATCCATGTAAGTATCTAGAAAATGAGTTTACGTACACCTGAAATTTACCAACATATCACTGCTCATTGGTCAGAGGTGATGTTGCTGATCTATTGTTATTGACTGTTATATAGTACTCTCCCCTTATGTAAGAATGAATATCCCTTGAGGTTGGCATACACAGTTTGCTTTTTTTTTGTTTGAGCAACGTAAAATATGTTCATATTAAAGTTGATCGTATTGCATGTCGATGTTTTTTTATCACCACATAATTCCATAGATAGAGAGAGCCAAAAACAGATCGATTCCTATCCTTAGATTGTTGCGCATGCTCCATAGTACCATCAGATTAATATCCATCTAAATATCCAGAAAACCTGTCAGATACTTGCAATATCGACTGAAATTTACCAACATGTCCGATCACTGCTCAATCTAATTTATGTTTGATTTCATTTATGGATCCATTAGATTTTCATCCAAAAATGGATTTGATATTCAAATGAACAACTTGATATGATTTTTTTTAAGTTGTTTGCATGGTAAAAAAAACGAATCATGTATGTCCACCTTAACTGTCCTTCAGAGGAGCTCACAATCCACCCCCTTACCATTGCTAAATGTCTCCACCATAGTTTATGATTGGTTTTTCGGTGGAAACTGTTTACCAATATGTTTTTGGGTTCTTGTAGGGACCCAACCAAAACTCAAAGCAGATAGCGTCCTGGCTGAGAGTCAAACCTGCACCTTGGGGTTGGTTGCCAAGAACGCTGACTATGGATTTGTGGGGATTTCCATCATAGGATGGATTACCATGAATGACTCACTGTTCTGGTTAATCATCTTGAAAGATGTGTTAGTAAATATTCTGTACAAATCACAGGGACCTGGTAACAGATTGGCAAATTAAGCAATAAACATCATCTTTTATCTGATCTGTTTTAATGGCCAATGTTTTTTCCAGTCACTGGACATTCTGATGCCCTCTGCCCTTTTTCCATTTCAAACATTTGAGCACTGCCACCCTGAATTTTTTACAGCTTCCATGTCAGTCTCACTCCTGGCGCAGTCCATCAGTCTTGGCTTTTTGAATTTAGGGCAGAGAGAATGCATTAGAGCGAGGTGGGTAGGTGTCACCAAGAGATTGAAGAATCTGATTCAGCAACCGTTCAACCATCAACCGAGGTAACTGTTTCGGGTGCATTGGTTATTTTAAGGTGGAATTCTGGGATAAGCACATATTGTCTAAATACAAAAGGCCCTTTGGAAGCTTGGAGTGGTGTGTGTATCTATTTTAAGTCCATTCGGTAATCCAGTGACACGCTGTGTCCGGTAATAGCGACTGGCCATTGCTGCTCTTTACTTTTCCAGGTGGACCAGTCTTGTCTCTGCCCCTCCTATTGGAGCATGCAGCTTGTAGACTTACAAAAGGTCCAGCCTGTGTTCAAATGAGAGCTGCAGCACAGTCTTTGGTTGCCCCCTCACGTGTGAATGGTACAGTCCTGTGTGAGTGCCTGAGCTCTGGCTGCTGCCCTATGTTGTTTCTGTCTGTGCTGAGGCTTCAGCATGTAGATTATCCCTATTACAGCGTTAAGGTGAGAAATGGTAATGGTTTAAAGGATGTTGGGTTGAAGGCTTAGCCCCCCACATATTTTACCTCACCAAACCTGGCACTTTTTGCAAAGGATTTGGACACCGCTAACCTAAAGGGACCCACTCACAGCTCTGCTATCTGCAGAGTACAATGATGATGTCACCACTACTTTTATATCTGGATCTGCAAAGACAGAGCATTTACTTTGTTGGCGGCTATCGAAGAATAACTAAAAATGTTGTTGCCCAGGGTTCACCTTTAAGACTTGAACTGAACAATAGCATTGCGACTTTGGCAGAAAATGATTTCCCCGCTGTGGAGTTTACGTTCTGTCAATTGAACGCGCTGCATTTTTACTTCCTGAGCGTGGAGACGGTCCCAGGCAGCTGTTCTATTTCATGGAGCAGATTGTGTTTTTTATGGATGATGGTGGGTCAGCATTGCCCCCCTCCGTCTTATTCTCATGTCCCCGCATGTTTATTAGTGTGCTTCCACCTTATCTGTGGCCCCCATATGTTTTACAGGAACACGTATGTGGCAGGAAAACCCAGCGCTTCAAACGTTTTCTCTGAATTAAGATATCTGCTAAGTGAAATCAAATAGATGCAAATTTTGCTGGCAAGCAGACTTCTCATATGTCAGAGAATGAAATTGTAGTCATTGCGGCACAAGATTGTTTAGGAAGCGGCGCCCCTAGCGGTCTCCAGTTGTCTCTGGAAACAGGTGCAGTTCCTCCTTTTCATAGCCATCATTGTGCACCTGGCAGGACTCCTCTCCCAGCTGTAAGGCAACTATTTCGGGATTATGACGTTTAATTTAGAGGTCGCCCATAGTTGAATCACATATTTTATAAATCTCCATCATGATGAGGAAGCAACACAGACGAGGGACAACCAAATGCCAATGCCAGGTCCATGTTTGTTTTTATGGGTTTGTGCTGGGCCAGGCCAACTTCTGTTGGTTGATTCAGGCAGATTTGATGGTTAAAGCACTTCCTAAAAGCAGATGTCCCTGTAATGAAGAAATGAAATCCTACCTTCCACATTTCTGGGCAGGAGAGGCACCTATCAAGGACAAAGGATGTTTAGTGTGTCTAGTGTGGTGCATCAGTTTTGTAGAACTTAGAGAATAAATGCACCAAAAATTGGATAAAAACAAGTGTTTTCCAGCACTATATTCTTCTGTATATCAGCTTTTAAAATAACATAACCATTGAGGAATTATAATTTTGTTGGGTAAATCAGAAATTAAGCATTCCAAGAAGAACAGCTGAGTAATAAAGAGGGCCACGTGCAGTTGTTCCAAAAGAGGGTCAAACAAAGAAGAACCTTGGACCTCTAAGCATGCCAACCAGTCAGTTCCATAACAAAAAGATGTTCAGGTATAGATCCAAACCGATTTCAGAAATGTCTAATCTACCCAGTGAAATCAGGCTGCATGCCATACAAGGACAACTTCATTTGTGTGCTGGACTGGCCTGGTACGCCGTCTGATATTTCACTGATGCGCCATATGCAACAGACACGTTAGATTGCACAACCAAAGAGAAGTTATCAAAGTGTACTATCATAAACCTGAAATAACAAACATACGGGGTACACCTGTTGTACTATCATAAACCTGAAATAACAAACATACGGGGTACACCTGTTGACTCAATGCGCAACTGTGTCTAAGAAGTGCCATATACAGTGGAGGAAATAATTATTTGACCCCTCACTGATTTTGTTAGTTTGTCCAATGACAAAGAAATGAAAAGTCTCAGAACAGTATCATTTCAATGGTAGGTTTATTGTAACAGTGGCAGATAGCACATCAAAAGGAAAATCGAAAAAATAATTTTAAATAAAAGATAGCAACTGATTTGCATTTCATTGAGTGAAATAAGTTTTTGAACCTTCTAACAAAAAAAGACTTAATACTTTGTGGAAAAACCCTTGTTTGCAAGAACAGAGGTCAAACGTTTCTTGTAATTGATGACCACGTTTGCGCACATTTTAGGAGGAATG
>CM070041.1:47853982-47881467 GCA_036250615.1 Ptychadena robeensis | reverse complement strand
CTTAATTGGCCGATCGATCGGACCTCCGATTCCCGCTGAGATCGCCGGAATCGATCGCATCGGCCATGGAATCCGACTGTGTATGGCTAGCTTTACTTGAGAGTTCACAGATTAGGTACACATTTACGTTGATGCCCTATGAGTGGGCAGGTACATCAATACGATGCCATGTGGGCACAACCCTCAGTATTCCAGCTCCTGCACACACTCCATACAGAGGAGGGTTCAATTAATGTGAATCTGGATTGTCTCATCGTGATCCTGTGAGATTCATGCAGCTCGTGTGCCCACCTTGGAGATGGCTCAGGCACCCCCAACCTATGACTGGACAGTGAAAGTAGGAGCAGTGGACACTACTTTGCTCTCTCCAGCTATCAGCATGTCACTTGTTAGCATGTGCTGTTTTTCCACTCCCAGTCTGAGCTCTGCTGTAGATGTACTAAAAGTGGACAGAATACCAGGACAGATTTAGGTACTAAACACTGTTTGCATTTAAACCGGTGAATGTTTACAGAACTGTATTATATGGTGTCTTAATATCTGCCTGGAGTTCTCCTTTAATATACGGCCTCACACACACAGGGGGTCTAACATTTTCTGGGCCATTAAGATTAATTTGCCTCTGGATACAAAGCTTCTACCCCTCCCCGGCCTCTAATGGGATTTCCCTACTGGACACGAGGATAAATTTAGACGTCTGACTTTATAATTGGAGCGATACCCCCCATCTTGTCTCGCTCGCTGGTGACTCTTCAAGGTGACTTTGAATGGAGACCATAATGACAGCGTATCATGTGCTGAGGTGGGATTGTTACCCCGGTAAGCATCTCGTTGCATTATTTACTCCTTCACGTCAGAGAAAACCAGACTGGGTCCTGTTGACATGGTAACCGGCGCACTATTGAGGCTCTTTCACTTTTTCCTTCTACCTGACATCTGACTCCATGCACGTCCCAGCTGGTGCTGAGCTCCACAGAACTGAGAAATGTTTGTTTTTCCTTCAGTAGATACATTTTAGAATACAATATTTTATGTACATGAAACAATGTGTACAGCCTGCAGACATACAAAGCTCGATATATTATTAAAGAGGTTGGGCCACCTAAACGGATATTTGATGATTGTTCTAGGCCAGGGGTTGGCAAACTAAGGTGAGGGGTCGGATCTGGCCCCTTTAGCTTTCTTGTTGAAAAGATGCTCCCCTCTGCTTGTTCTCTGCACAGAATGCACATAATGCCTAGAGGTGTCCAACCATTGCCTTGGGGGGCAACGCAGTGACATGATCATGACACTCTGGGCGCATCCTCATGGTGACAATAGACAGTCTCTAGGTAGCGTTTTTTAAATGCAGGAATTGTAAAAAGATAACAAGGTCCCTGTCGCACGTCACTTATTATACATTACCATCATCTTTAGTGATGCCGGCGATGCATGGAATCAGCACATTTATGGCGGGGCGGCCATTACAGGCTCTTGGTCCGGTCCCTTTATTTAATTTAAGAAGCAAATGTGGCCCACGAGTCAAAAAGTTTGCCCACCCCTATTCTTGGAGGTTGGTAGTGAGGCCTCTGTGGTTGGGTTGTCTCACCTTTTAATGGGATTTATAAGCGGCTGCAATCATTATTGTTACATGTTTATTTTATTAGGAACACATACAGGATAGCTGGGGTCGGAGGAAGACTGTAAAATGTGAATGTACCAGTTAACTAAAACTTTCTAGTTTCATTGGTGCACTCCAGTTCTCCTTATTCTGGATGGGACTCCTATGAACCTTCCCAAAGTACTTGCATCATAGAAGAGCTCCCACCAATACTGCTTTGTCTGTCCTGGTGTGCTGGTGTCTCTTGTATGTGAATAGGCCCAGCTGTCACATCTGTCACATCCATTTAAAACCAGTATAAATCCATGGTACAGCGTATCCGCACAGGGGACATATCCTCCACCCTGACGCGTTTCTCCCCAAAGATCAGGGGCTTAGTCATAGGGATAAGGAGGGCTTCCGGGCATATGGTTTATATAACGACACTAATAAGCAACATTAACTCATTCATCATCGTCAGGAGAATCTTCTATCACTCACATTTTAAAACCTTTATTTCATTTAAAACACATGGTTTACAAGTAATCATCAAATATACTACCGTTTAATAACAAATGATTGTATACCTCTCACTATGTGAACATCAGATAATTAATTTTACCTTCGAATAAATGGTTGTGCAGTATTTTCTAAAGGTACCCATACACGTTGCGGTTTTTGTGCGATTTTAGCCCTTCTGACCGATCCGGTCGGTCGGGTAGGTCGAACGTTCGGGATTCCTAACATGCGAATGTAGTCTGACCGATGCTGTTTTTAGAAAAATCGGCCGAAAAGTCAGTCGGGTCCCGAATGAGGATGCCTGTAATTTTTGGACGGTCGGCCACTCTTAAAAGATTCCCAATCCAACCAGCCGATCGGTTGAATAATCGGCCGAATAATCGGGCGAAAAATCGGGCATCCGACCGACTTTTAAAAATAGCACTAAAGCAAAAATCGGGCATCGAAATCGTGTATGGGTACCTTAAATGGGTTACATGTTTCTTTTACTGGGCATAATTAACCTTGTTATTACGGGTTGACATCAGTCTACTCGGTGTTCCCTTGATGTGGTTGAAATCTGTGCAATGAAATAGGTATTTCAATCTACACGTGATTATAACAAGATTAGAAAACCCTTCTAAAGAGATAAGAAATACTAGATGGTAGTACAAGACATCCATTAGAGTTGAAAAGATAAGAGTAAGATATTGGCATAAAGTGTTAAAGTTTTACAGAAATATATACCGTATATACTCGAATATAAGCCGACCCGAACATAAGCCGAGGTACCCAATTTTAGAAAGAAAATCTGGAAAAACTGAATGACTCGAGTATAAACATAGGGGGGAAATGCAGCAGCTAAGGCTCAGAAACACACAGCAAATGTACTTTTTTTTTAGGAGATGTTATTATTTAAGTCAGTAAACTTTTAATTACAAAGGCCCTGAACATGATATCATCACTAGAAGTGCTGGAGATGTAGAGAAGGGATGTGGGAACATTGTAAATAAAAAAAGTATTGCTCTAGCATATCAAGTTTTTGCCAAAAAAGTTCAAATTTTACTTGAATTTGAACCTAATTTATGCAAAAAACTACATGTGCTAGAGCACTAAAAAAAATTCAAATGTTCCCACATCCCTTCTCTACATCTCCAGTAAATTTGGTGACGATGGCATGTTCAGGGGCTTTTGCAATTCACCATCCACAAAATGCCGCAATTTTCATTTTTTTGACCCGAGTATAAGCCGCATTTCCTTTTTTAGCACATTTCAGGTGCTGAAAAATGTGGCTTATATTTGAGTATATACAGTATATGGATATATCTATGCTGTATACGATAACCAATCATTCTTAATATAAGTTTAAAGTTATTACTCGATCTCATGGAATATATATATACACATTAATATAGATATAGAGGATAAATGAATGAAAGTACTTTTCTCTCATTAGATCTCAATATATAAACACATAACCAAGTGTATAAATCAGTAAATGAATCATTGGTAGTACCACTTCCTAAATATGATCAGATCAAATAAAGTAAGATATCCAGTCAATCAAGTAAGATTCTGGAAGACAAATATATAAATATATGACAAAGGAGAGAGTAAAGATTAGACAAAGAATACTAAAAAGCAGGGGTGCACATAAGTAGTATGCTGGTACACAAAATGGATTAAAACCTAGCTCTGCGTACCTTGATTATCCTTCCTAAGCGAATCTGTGTACTACACGGAGAGTGGAGACATGCATGGAGCTTCCTTCCCCCTCCTCCCCGCTGTGTGAGAAGCAGTGCGTGTGTTGTGGTTTGACGGAAAGTGCTCTCTAGTGACATCCAGTGGCTAAAGCTGATATTGCAGATTGAGTTGACATTACAGCTCCACACAACTTCACTTTATCATTTAAACACTGCTGTAAAAGGTTTTGTTGATTGCCAAAATTCTTTACATTTTTATTGTTAAATGTATACAATTGATGTCACTTGGATAACTGCAGGGAAGCTTTATTAACTATAAAAGTTTGCAGGAAGGGGTGTCAAATTAGGAATGTTAGTGATTTATTTAAAAAAATTGGATTCGTAAGAGTATTGGAGATCGAGGGAAACTCAAAGTAGGCATATGTAAGGGTAAAATCTGGCAAGAGAAAATTTGAACAACTGAGATATGATACTGAGATATATACTGAAATCTGGGGGTTCAAAAAGTTTTGCTCTGTGAGAGTTACATGTGACCCAAAGCCAGCTGGTGACCTGTGGATGGAGACAGCTAATCGGAGGATCAATCAGGAACAGGGAGGTCCATCTGCAGCAGAATCTACCATGCAGGACGCAGAGGACAGTGCGGAAGACCACCCTACATATGGGGTGAGTACCACACACCATCTCCTGGTACTCATCTGAGTAGCTTACTAAAAAAGTTATGTGCACCCCTGGTAATAAAATAATAATAAATATTGATGTAAAATCTAGTAATCAAATTAAATATGAAATATTAGGGTTTCAGGATAGATATTTTTTGTAGAAATTATTCCCAATAGTGGTAATTTCCCACTTTTGATTTAAACCAGCAGGGTTTCTAGTTCCCAGTTGATATATCCAAAATACCTCTGGTCTCGCTACTAGCTCTTTAGAAGTGAACGGTGTATACAAAAATATATATATATGCCCAACGGTCACTTACTACAGAGCCACAACAAGCTGTGACAAGAGTCACGCCACGTGGCCCGGGCATTCTCGCCAGGCAGAGATCTGCCCTTGTCAAAGTCATGGAGGCCGGTAAGCTTGTCTATATGCAAATATGAGATGTGACAATAGAGAATAAGTGAAAGGTGATAAGTGGAAGCCGCAAGAATCTGCCGACAGTGTCTGAAAACTGATGATGCTAATTAATGATATTCCCATGGACGGGTCCAGGGGGGAATACGGAAAATGTGAGAAAGAAGACCATGGGTTTTTTTTCCCCTGTCCTGCGCGCCAGTTTCTTCCTGAATATAAATGAAGAGCAGAAAATGTCGCGCTCTTAATTAGGAAACCAAAATAACTTAACATGGAGAGGCAAATATATAATTCCACTCCAAGTACATGGTGGGCCAAGGGACTGTGCATTGAATGGGTTCTGCCTGGGGTGTTAGGGTTGGTGTAGGCCAGAGCCTAATTTGTTGATGATGACAACAACAAAAATAACTGTTCTTTTTATAATTAGAAGAAACACCCCCGCTGCAGTCTATTGAGACTAGGCTGAGATGATGTCATCAGTCTGCTGCAGGCAGAAGCAGGCATTTACTCTTCCACAGTGTTAAGCCCCCCTCATACATGTATCGATTTTGCCTTCAATCCCAAAGAACCGTAATTGAACAAAACAAGATTTGAACAGGGATCCCACAAGTCAGTATTTTCCTGTTTAATCGCCATTACTTTGGATGGGGACCCTGGATCTCCATCCAAAGTCTTGGCCAGGTATTAATTGCCCAAGGTGGAGCGCATCGGTGGATTCCATCGGTGCACGATCGATCGGCGTTGTGACATAACCACCCAATCACTGATGGAAGGGGAATCTATATGTGTATGGGGGCCTTTAGTCTTTGGGGGAAGTGCTATGCCATTAAAGCAGTGGTTCCCAAACTTTCCTTGCAGGGCTTCCCTTTTCTATTTAGGAACATTATCGAGCCCCCCCCCCTTTATATTCAAACACAGGTTAAGAATGAGGGCCAACCCCCCCCCCCCCCCTGGAATACCTTTGCTCCCCCCCAGGGGCGCCCGCCCCTCAGTTTGGCAACCACTGCATTAAACCATTAAATAATCACATATAGGGCTTTTCTCTGGATAAGTAAATTGCTGCCAGGGAAACCAATAAGACAGGGAAACCGCTATAGGCAGGGCCGTTTCTAGCCTGTGGGGGGCCCCTGCAAAGCTGTTCAATGGGGGGCCTGGGATTGGGGGGTGCTAGTACTGATTAAGCGCGGTCGTCCGGGGGGGGGGGGTAATTCAAACACCTCTTACCAAGCCAACACAAATGCCCTCCCATGGCTCAAATCGGGATGGAGAGGGCGCCAGTTTCGGGGAGGGTGCGGAATGTGTGTGTGGGGCAGGGAGCTGGGGACTAACTGGGGTCCCCAGGGCCCTATGCGCAAGCATATTCCACATAACAGGAGAAAAGGCCCTGGCTATAGGACAGGATGTTGCCATTGTATGGATGATGGGTACCATAGTCAGTGGCCATCACCTCCTGCCTTCCTATGGTTTGTATTTCTTCTCCTTTTACCTAAATTTCACTTTGAAAGAAAACAAAAACCAAACAAAATTACTCTTCATTTTTCTCTTTCTCCTTTTTTTCCGAAGCCTTAAATAATGAGTGTGTATAATGGCATCTGTTAGCACAATGAGCACTGCAAGCAAGGGGCATGAATCTTCAGAATTAGGCATTGCTTTGACAAAAAGTGGACGTTGCGCCGTAAATTTGGGCTTTAAAAAGCTGCGGCGGGGGCGAATTGACACACCGCGAAAGTTGTGATCTGTTTCTCTTCTCTTTGCCGTCTTTCTATAAATATTTAATGCTGTAGCGAATGAGCCTAAATCTCGACATGCCTAGCCTCCTGTACGGCTGATTTACGTATCAAAATTCATAATTAGCTCCCGTGTTTTATTCAAAGGCAAATGGCATATTTATTCAATGACATGCAAAGCGGGTGTGTGTGTGGGGGGTAGGGGGGGGATCCATTATTTATAATGAAATAGCGCTGGAACAGTTATTAAAAAATCTGCGGAATATGCGATTCCCCGCAGCGACACCTCCCACAATTTCTTTAATTTGTTTTCCAATTATATTGCAGAAACCCACTGCGTGACGTGCCTGCCCGCTCCTGACTCTCAATTAGCTCGGCTGAGTCAAGCTCTCGCTGCTTTCGCAGGCGCCGTCAATGGCTCGTCAGCTGATCTGCAGGCGGGCAGGACTAGTTAACTGGTGATAAAATTAATTATGGCGCAGACGCCGTTTTTCCATCTGTTGCGTTATAGAAAAGCTGGCAGTGTGTCAATGGGTACCATGAAGTCTTCCGAGGACCGCCACTGCCTAGGTTGGACATGCGCCAACTTTTGTTTCTAAAGTGTTTTTCTTTTTGTAATAAAGGAAGGAGGCCAACGACGAAAAAGTCTGTTAATGGAGAGTGTTTAATAACTAGGCGCGTGACATAGTGGACCAGTGCGTATTAGAAATACTAGAATTACTCATAGTAAAACCATCAGCCCTCTATGACTGCCATGGCCTACTTTCTCTTTCCTATTTACAGTGGAGGAAATAATTATTTGACCCCTCACTGATTTTGTGAGTTTGTCCAATGCAAAGAAATGAAAAGTCTCACAGTATCATTTCAATGGTGGTTTATTGTAACAGGGCAGATAGCACATCAAAAGGAAATCGAAAAAATAACTTTACATAAAAAGATAGCAACTGGATTGCATTTTAATTGAGTGAAATAAGGTTTTGAACACTACCAACCATATTAGAGTTCTGGCTCACACAGAGTGGTTAGACACTGCTACCGATTAGTCACCTCATTAGGGGACACCTGTCTTAACTAGGCACCTGTTAAAAGACACCTGTTCACAGAAGGCAATAAATCAAGCAGTTCCAAACTCTCCAACGGGAAAGACTCAAGAGCTGTCCAAGGATGTCAGAGACAAAATTGTAGGGACCGCACAAGGCGGGATGGGATACAAAACCATTAGCAAGAGATGGAGAGAAGGTGACAACTGTTGGTGCATTGTCGAAAATGGAAGGAGCACAAAATGACATCAACGACCTCCTTGGGGCTCCACAGCAAGATCTCACATCGTGGGTGTAATGGTTCTGAGAAAGGTGAAAAGCATCTAGAACTACACGAGGAGGTAGTTATGAACTCAAATTAGCAGGGACACAGTCACAAGAAAAACCATTGGAAAAACACCATTACACGCAATGGCTTAAAATCCTGCAGGGCTGCAAGGTCCCACTGCCAGGACGGCACATGGCAGGCCCGTCTGAAGTTTGGCCAATGAACACATGAATGATTAGAAGAAGTGATGGGGGAGGTGCGGTGGTTCTGATGAGGAAACAAAATTAGAGCTCTGGCCATTCCATTAACTAACTCGCTGTGTTTGGAGGAAGAAAATGCTGCCTCATTGGCCCCCAAAAAACCGTCCCCCGTAAAGCATGGGGGGTGGAAACATTTTGCTTTGGGGGTGTTTTTCTGCTAAAGGGCCACAAGACAAATTAATCGCATTACGGGAAAATGGACGGAGCCATGTATGTGAAAATCCTGAGCGACAACCTTACTTACCCTTCGCAGGAACTGAAATGGGTAGTGGATGGGTGTTCCAGCAGACAATGACCCAAAACATACAGCAAACGGCAACAAAGGAGTGGTCAAGAAGAAGCACATTAAGGTAATGGAGTGGGCCTAGTCAGTCTCAGGACCTTAACCAATAGGAAAACATATGGAGGGACTCAAGCTCAGAGTTGCCATAGACAGCCTCGGAACCTTAGGGATTTAGAGATGATATGAAAAGAGGAGTGGACCAACCATTCCTCCTAAAATGTGGCGCAAACTTGGTCATCCAATTACAAGAAAAGTTGACTCGTGCTTGCAAAAACTAGGGTTTTTCACCAAGTATTAAGTCTTTTTTTGTAGAGGGTTCCAAAAATTTATTTAACTCAATTGAAATGCAAATCAGTTGCTATCTTTCTTTAAAGTTATTTTTCGATTTCATTTTGATGTGTATCTGCCACTGCTTACAATAACCTACCATTGAAAAGTGATACTGTTCTGGACTTTTCATTTTCATTGGACAAACTTACAAAATCAGTGAGGGGTTAAATAATTATTTCCTCCACTGTATAATCGAGATTTAGGAGGGACCTTTATATTAAAGCGGTTTTACACTAAAACAAAAAAAAGCACATTACTTACCTGTCAGCAGTTCAGATTCTGGAAAACTGCTACACAAAAACAAATAAAACTAACCTTCTTCATGTTTTCACTGATGGTGGGCAAGAGAAGCCACTTCCTGATCAATTGTTTTCTGGGCAGCTGGCAGCAACCTGCCCCCCCCTCTCCCCTGCACTCCTACACAGACAGAGACTCCTCTGCAGCTCCGTGTGGGGGAGAAGGGGAGGTGCACTTGGCTGGATCCATCTAGCTGTGTAAAGAGAGGCTTCTCTCTCCCCTCTTCACAAAGTCTCACAGACGTGACACTGATGTCACATCTGACACAGACAGACACAGTGGCTTATGAGAGAAAATTTCCAGTAACCCCTGCAGCTGTCAGAAACTGTTTTTTTTAGTGGGGGTCCACTTTAAGGTGGCCATACTTGGTTCAATATTTCTGTTTGATTGACTAAAAGCGATCAATTTAGATTTCCTGCACGCCTGGTACTGTGAACCAAAAGTGTTTGAATTTTTTGATCAAGGTAATGCTGGATTTCAGACATGTTGATAAATTTTAGTTGATCATACAAGAACAACAACATAGCATACACAGTGCATGAGTAGTGTATCTTATATTGCTGGTTAGAAGGAGGGAAATGTCTGGGTGTCCATGGTCATTAGGGGAAAGACTGTCCCAGCAACACTGTGATAAAAATGGACCAAATATAATGCCCCAGTAGTCTGCGCGCGTGTGAACCACAAGACTGACCCAACCACCATCTATGCACATACAGCAGGATGATGGGCAGCTTTCTTTGGTTCCCACTTGTACCTTGCATGGTGCTAGTTGAAGTGCTGCTGCATGTGGAATTTTTTTTTGTTTCTTTGTAATAAAACAAAAATCAGTGCACAAAGGTAACTACACACAAAAAGTTCACAGGCATTAGGTATTGGTCCAGTCTACTAAAAGACAAGGGGCCACTTCCCTGAACCCCTCCAAGCTGGTTTATTCCTCAGGGGACTGACCAGAACCAGATCCCCCCAGGACTAGGCAAGGATCCTCCCTGAAGAGGGGAATCACACCAGAAAACTAGGCTGTAGCTGTTATATCTCCACTTACTTTCATGGGTTGGTCCAATGGACTAGTGCCTTACTTGCAGTAAAAAAATATGTATTAACATATTGGGGTAAGGGCAGAGTAAAAACAATGTAAATGGTGTAACAGTTTCTGGTTAAGCTAAGAGGCCAGTCCAAGGAGTTACTGTAAGTTCCTAAATATAATGCCCTGTTCTGTATTGGTAATACCCCAATCATCCCTGGTGGCACCAACATTTTCAGCTTTCATTCCCAGACCCTGGGGGTCTATATCAGAACAGTAGACCCCAGACATGGCTTAGATATTAGGGTAAGTACAGCTAGGGCGACCACCACTATATCTACAAGAGGTGTGTTTGTACACCTTATCTCATCCATGCAGTTGTCCTGGACTCACATCATGGGGCAGCTACCAAACCCAGGAAGAGGAATATGGCAACAAGCAGAACTCCCAAGACAACCCTAGTTCCATGACCTACATGAGACCAAACGTAATCTTAAACAGGAATAGCCAAACTGATAAATAAGCTGTTGGTTAAAAACAAAGATCTGCTGCAATCGCTTAATGTGACTAATTAAGGTTTTATATTCTTTCCTTGCAGCGGGGAGCAGCTAATTTGAAAGCTGCATCTTCGCACCCTTAGTAATTGTGTGTGTGTGGTCACCTCCTCTCCACAGATTAGAGGATTCTTCTGTTCCATTATGTCCTAGCAACAGAAAGCAAGATTCTGTGTATATCTGTACTCCATGCAGAGACCCCATTCTCATAACTTTGTAGCTTATTCCGTATCTGGCTCATATATACCCGAATATACAAATGACACCTTTTGTCATATAAAATACAGCCGTCCTCATACACATCAATTCCTGTTTCACCTGCATTTCTCTCTGAGCTTTTGTCTTCAAATACATTAAATGATCCTTCTTTGTGGTGTTTTAGGTGTGTTGGGTATCCACAAACATTTTAGCATAGAGACTGATCTAAACATTATCTAAACTTTAGAACAAATATTTGTTATAGTGCAGCACACCAGGCCTTAGATTGGGCATAATAGTTTCCCCTGGAACGCCCTAAACCTCCAACTTTGTTGTTGCTGGTAATGAATATTTTAAGATCATTCTTAGGCTAGGGCTCCACTACCCGTTAAAACCCTGTGTTGAACGCAGTGCACGAGCCGCCTATTGACGGCGATGAGGCTATGACAGGGTTGTCTCAACAGCCCGTCAGAGCTCCCGATCCGTCAGTCCAAGCCTCCGTCATGTTGATGTTGACACAGCCCATCTGCATCTATAGGAATGTAACGGAAGCTTTCGCGGACATCAGCGGTTATTAGCCCACAGTGGAGCCCTAGCCTTACAGTGGCCAGACTCAACAGGTATTTTCATTGGCTAGATAGACAGACTGATTTGTCATATGACAGTCTACTTAAAGTAGAAAGCTCCTCATATTACATGGTTTTAATAGAAGAAAAGTGGATTCTACAGAAAGTGTACGGTGAGATGTATGGAGGGCTTTAGTCACAACAGATATTTGATAAAATTGATAAAGTTTAATAGCGGTAGAGTACATCTCTGAAGACAAGGAATATAATAGAAGAGGTTGACTTGCAGAAGTTTCCAAGCCATGTGCCTAGGCGGCGGTGGGAAGCGGAGGCTGTGTTTATGTAGGCCAGTTTATAATGTGCCGTTGGCAGACGCACAATCTCCATAATCAGTTCTACTCTATGCTCTGGCACGTTTCAATATGGGTCCTGTGCATGAAAGGGAGATTTAATAAGATGCAAATCCTGGTGGCACGGACTCGGCCACATAATAATGCCTTTGTCTTGGAGTTTGTGCTTATTCTAATGTCATTGGTTAAGCTTCCAGCAATGATTTCTGCATTAGAGAGTAGCATTTGTCAGGGCTACTGTGCGACAGATCGGGGACTGTGTGTTATTGTAAGAATTAAATACTTAAAGGAAACCCGCCATGAGGGAGCTGCCGTTGCTGACCTCCTTTTGAAAATACTAGCTGCCCTTACTCCTAGTATGCAGATCAGGGATGTCAGAGAAAACTCACTAGTCCTCGTATAAATATTTATTACGGGTCAGCAAAGTATTGCACTAGGAGCAGAAACAGCCTGCCCACTGCCTTCATCCAGATAGGAATCTGCCATATCATCTTAAGCCCCCCCCCACATACACCTTTAAATCACTTCATACATTTTCCTTTAGATCTATAAACAACTATGTAGTGCCGGGTCCTCCCTGATAGAATACATAGTGATTGGAAGGTTTAGAACGTTCCTCATATCACATGGTTTTGGTAGAAGAAAAGTTGTACAGACTACTTTAGAGGAATAGCGCCTGCCTTGTAGTATTGTGTCCAGAATACTCATTTTGTTCAATGCTGAATTCAGTAAAAAGTCACCACATTTTGATGGCAATATGAGTACCCTTAACCTCCCTGGCGTTATGCCCATACTCATTATGGTCACAGATTGTTCTTGCCTGTGCTGGGATCGGGCATAAACTCTGGTGCTCCATGAACCTCAGGGATTCCTTCTTTTTCAACGGGGCAGAGGGTGGGCGGCACCATTGACCTCCATGTTAATGAAGGGGGGCGTCGCTTTTCCCCGAACACATCGCCAGCATCTATTTGACAACTGCGTTGAGTAGAGAGCTGGGGGAGGGTGGTAATTGCCCTAGGGCAGCTTTTCCAACAGCCCGTAACACCAAGGAGGTTAAGCAGGGCTTAGACAATGATCAGTACAAATCCCTCTGATATCCTCCTGTTGTATGTCTGTAGTCTTTGACCATCATCTTTGGCATGTCCACAGTCTGGACCATCTCCAGTAGTATATCTCCAATCTCACCACATAGTGCTCAGGAGCAGTTTTCCATCCATTTCTCATGGTCGGAGAGTCCTTCGGGTGCTTTTTGGCAAATTCCAGCCGGGTTGCCATGTGCCTCTTACTAAGGAATGGCTTTGGTCTGGCCTGACTGGTGGATTGCTGCAGAGATGCATGTCCTTCTGGAAGGTTCTCCTCTCTCCACAGAGGACCTCTGACAGAGTGACCATCGCTTTCTCGTTCCCTCCCTAAGGCCCTTTTTCCTCTTCTCTCAGATTTGATGACCAGCCATCTCTAGGAAGAGTCCTGCTGCTTTTGACCTTTTTCCATACAGATGATGGAGGCCACTGTGCTCATTAGGACCTTTTTGTAACGTTCCCCAGAAATGTACCTTCAGACAATCCTTTTGAGCTTCATGGCAAAGGCTGTGAATACTTATGTACATGTGCGTTCTCAATTTTGTATTTGTAATAAAAAAAAAACCTCAAGTAAACTTTTTTCACGTTGTCATTATGGGTTGTTGTGTGTAGAATTCTGAGGACAAAATCATTTTAATCCATTTTGGAATAAGGCTGTAACATACAAAATGTGGAAAAAGTGATGCGCTGTGAATACTTTCCGGATGTACTTGCCAGGGCTTATACATTGATGCGAAAGTAGCCAAAAAATGACATTGAGATGAGAACTACTATTTTTGTTTTCTTTTGGGTAAGAACTCTGGCCTGATGCTTGGAATCAAGGGAGGTTTACCATCAGATTATATGCAAGTCTCGGCATGATCCATAACGAAATCAAACTCAGATTAAACGATTTCAGATGTGTTGCGGTAATCATTGCGTTGGAATCTCTCTGGAGATGTGTTCGCTGTTAATTAGTCGCTGCGAGCATAAATTACATCAATATCAACATACTCGCAATTGCATTTATCACTGATATGAATTGATTGCCTGGAAATGCAAGCGGCAATAAATGACCTGATAGTGAGCCCCAGCCCGGGCAGTGACATGTATGCTGAGTGTCATGGAAAGGTACAAGAGCACCCCAATACTGTAACCACTCACTCATACCTCGCCATTCTTCTTCCAGTATGAAAGCTGGGAAATAGCTACAATCCAGCATCTCCCTGCTATTAACGTTTTTCATAGAGCTTAGTGTGGTCATTCTTTATGAGTCTGGCAGCAGAAATCCCGCACTGATTATGATGGGATCGCTCAATTGCTCCCAGCACAGTGTTCACACTGAGGGCTACCCTCTCCCTCCTGGTCTTCTTCATCACCAGGACTGAGGCACTACGAAAAGAATAAAGGAGAAAATTGTCCAACGCCAATATCTGCGTCAGGAAAAATTCAAAGAAACATTTCCCCAACTTCCTGTTGTGTGTATAATAAGTAGTAATACACACAAGGCAATTGTCAAATCCATTTATTGATAAAAAGAACATATAGTGATAGGTGATCAGTTACAATTGCCACACCCTCAGTACTATATAAAGCCCCCCATACACCTTACACCTTAAGATCGATCCATACAATCTCCATTAGATCTACCAACAACTGTGTAGTATAGTGGCCTCCCTGATAGAATACATAGTAATTGGAAGGTATATATCACTGCTATGTAGTGCCGGGTCCTCCCTGATAGAATACATAGTGATTGGAAGGTATATATCACTGCTATGTAGTGCCGGGTCCTCCCTGATAGAATACATAGTGATTGGAGGGTATATATCACTGCTATGTAGTGCCAGGTCCTCCCTGATAGAATAGTGATAGTGATTGGAAGGATTAGAAAGGTGCTCATATTACATGGTTTTGGTAGAACAAAATTTGATTGTACAGAAATTGTATGGAAAGATTGTAAGGTGTATGGGAGCCTTAGGGCAATATGAGATTCAATAGGAAATATTAAAATTAATATCATAAAAGGTCTTTATTATGTCACATCGTACCAAATATCATCAAAATCTTCATATATTAACAGAAATTTATAACAAACACAACAAGTTCAGTTTACATCAGGTCTCAAAAAAGTTGTACCATTGCATACAATACCTCCACTTGTTACAACATGCAAAGATGTACGTGAATCTCCAGAGTGAAGAGACAACCTCTGATGTGTTTCACCCACATGGGCTTCTTCCGGGAGGAATACTATGCAAGGTAAAGATATATATGAGGTACACATTACCATCTACACATCATTGACAATGAGACGGTAATGTGTACACACTTAACTGTATACTGTAAAAAAAACATTTCGCCTGCCCATGTTGCCGCTCCCAACATCATCCAGCGGGGAAGAATAGCTCTGTTCTGGGGGTTATGGAATTACTGCCTTTTGCAGCTTAACCAGCATCCTTATCCCTATGCCGCTAACACCCCTTCTCCTGTCTGACACCTCTACCACTCACAACCCACCCCTCCCATCCCCCACCGCTAGCACCCCAACCCTCTCCTGTTCAGAAAGAGGGGGGATTGCCCAGGGCGCCAGACAGACTAGGACCTCCTTCATGTGTATGACCTCAGCTATGTTCTTTGCTTTCCGGGGTTCCCTGGGGCAGGTGCATCGCGTCTCCAGTTCCCGATCTCCCAGACACCTTGACAGGATGAAGCACAAAATTTACCATTGATCAAGTCAAGTTTAGGCTTGAATGTAAGTTACTGATATTGACTTAGTATTAGCCTTGTGCAATCCCCAATACATTAGACAATATAGATTGGACATGGTGGGACAGTAATGTGAGATTATTAGGAACCAGCTGACCAGAACAGAGAGTAGAAGGAGCAGCGAGATCAGCAGCATCCTGCTGATCTTTTACTGTCCAATCAGCAAGCTACGTTCCTTAAATGTAAAGAGGGAACTGTGTCACCCGCCTAGCTATCTCTGAAATGATGGGGAGTAAGCTCAAGACTGAATGGATTAAAATAGAAATCCCAGTGCTCCCTTTAATGTTTAATCTGTGTGTTCAGATGCTCTGCTGTTACTCTCATCCTCGCCCTGACTCTAGTGAGACCAGGATAAATATGACAAATCCAGAATCTATTCCTTTAAATATCAGTAAATCCTAGTTTATCTGCAGCAAGCCCATGTATGAGGCATCATTCATATACTTTTTAATATTTAGGCCGACATAGAGCACTGCTTCCCAGATCCAGACCGCATGGTCAAAGAGAAATAACTGGAGATTCTGAGCATGTAATGCTGCCGTTCAGATTTTCCTCCAGAGACCGGAGAGTCCCGCGTCCTTTTATCCAACTTCCCGGCGCACACAATGTCACGGAGAGCGTAAAGCACCTCTGCTCCCTGCGGGGTCACTTGTTTCCTGACGCACACTTGATTTGACTTCTGTTTGTAGGCCGTGTCGGCTCTCATGCTTTGTTAAGTTTGTCGCTGGCAGCGTATTAAAAGATCAAGCCTCTGATTTCGGATTTGCCACAGACCGGGGTCGGCGCGCCACTTATCAGCCCTAATCTGCAACGACTCAATCTGTCTCCTCCGAACTCCGATTTGATATCAGCGCGGCCTGAGATTTTACTCGGCGGGTTGCAGGCTGTGACATTTCAAATCTAGATCTGTGTCCTTTAACAAGTATGTTTCCAGCGGTAAATGTTTTCCCGGAAAATGCCAACGCCGCTCACATCGCCTTATAATTACCAGGTGACCTGACGGTGCACACAACTGACTGTAGCCAGTATTAAAGAGATCGGCCTTCTGCAAGTATCTGCGCTGCTGTACAAACTGCTAATTTAGCTTTAAGGGGCCGTACACTATGCGATATTCCTGCCCACCTGGTACGATCGGCCAAAGTGATCAAATCACTCGTAAAAACGATTGGACATGTTGATAAACTTAGTAGTAGATGGTACAAGTATCTGACGGTTTTCTAGGTATTCCGTATTTAGAATTATTATGTTCATAATAAGAATCTTATTTGAATTGTAATTACTATCGTATTAAGAATCATAATTCTGATCATGTTTGGAAACGGAATTAGAATCTTATTTGGAATCTGAATTACAATTGTATTTAGAACAATTATGATTGTGTTTTAAATTGGAATAAGAATCGTATTTGGTATCCAAAATTAAGATCGTATTTATATACTACGCATGTGCTCCATAGTACGATTGTGCTTTATTCACTCACACTGTGTGGAGGTACAAACGATCGATGTCAGACTGGCGTACAATCCTAAAATCACACAACACGACCGAATCTAAGATTGATCGTGCCAAAGGCAAGCCATGTATGGCTAGCTTTACTTTTATGGTCTAAAATGTCAGATTACAAGTCAATGGTCCCAAAGGACCCATCACCATTTACAGTCCGATAAATCAAATGGAAGGAGGCATGATGAAACAAAGCCTGGTTTGTTTGTTTTTTTATTTTAAGGTAGACTAAAACAACACTAAATATAGTATGGTGAGGTGCTATGCCGTTGTGTGGTTTCTATGCTCACAAATGAATTTAAAGTGACAGGAGACCCCACCATACTACTATATTGTCCTGAAGAAGTGACAAGAGGGCCACAAAATGCATCGACAAGAGCTTTTCATCAAAATTTTTATCATATTTTAGTGTTGTTTAGCCTACCTTAAAATAAAAAACCAAGGAATTAAGTACAAATAACAGGCACCTCCATAAGTCCTTTTTTGGGAAACCCACAACCACGTCTATAATATGTGGGAATAACTTAATTCCAGCTTTCATTATTCTTGAACCTCATGAAATACACCACTTGACATTTGTTAAATTGTAAAAACAGGAGGTGATGCTGTGATATGCAGTGCTCTGCAAGGTTTGAAAAGGTTAATTCAGTTCAGATGTCTGGAACATGAGCATGCAATACCAGTGCCTGCCAGTAGGAGCCGTACACATAATAGATGTATTGGTAGTCAGGCTCTGCTCTGAAGAACACATCCAGGCTGTCCGTGGATGTCATTTCTGATCTGACCTGTGCTGCCCTTCCTCGAGAAGCACGGACCTGATTGAACAGCTAAACACGCCGCACTTTGCCCACCCCTGTGAAAGTAAAATGCTAGGGTGCCCACCAACCTTCAGCTATATTTCGTTTTTTTTAAAAAGCTGTCCGTTTTCAAGGTCTGGCAGAGACCACAGGACTGAGCAATAGATCCTCCTAAAATCCTTGTACAAAGCTAAAATGTTTTGTTCCTTTCGGCTTGAAGATTCACAGCTCAGCTTACATTTGTTAATGGATTTACAAGTGGCTAGTAATTGCCATGGTTTAGAAAGTGAACAATTTCTCCCCATGCCCAGTGGGTAGAGATATTCATCACGGCTAATGTTAATATCATTTATGGTACCCTGCCATGTTACAGACTGACGGAGGATTTAGACGCTGAGAATGTCAAGTATACACTGGAATACTAAACTGTGATTTGATTACAAGAGGAAGATCTCAGGAATGTAATTTTAGTGGCGGAGTTCAGGACTCTTCAAGCTTTTCTCCTGCATGTAGAGGCAAATGTGATGTGACATGTCTCTGCTGCAAGTGGACCAACTGTGGGGAGACGATTCTTTGGAGTCATGTGTCTAAAGAGGTATCCGAGCACCATGAATACATGTTCGAATGTTTCCTCTGTTCTGTCTCTTTATGCAGAGAGAATGGCCGAGCCTGCCACGCTGATCCGTATGAAGAACAATTAGTAGTATTAGCATTGTAGAAGCATAGCAAGGGCGTGCTGACTAGATCTTATTAAGCTGTCTTTCCTTGGAGTCATTACAAAGGAGACATCCGTGGTGAGTTGGAGATCTCCTGGCTTCTGCTGTGACAACGGACACATTCATTTCTCTTTGGGAAGCAGAAAATCCATAGGAGCTTTTTAAAGCAGAGGATTTGCATATTCTGACCTTTTTTAGAATATGCTACTTGTCTGTGTCAGACCAAAAGTGTTCAAAAACCCTGTCATTATCATTACATTATTAAATATCAAACGGATGTAAAAAAATAAAAATGAAAAAAAAAATAAACATATACACACAACTCGCCTACATCAGGTCTTCATCCAGGGACAGTGACTAAAAGTAAAAAATAAATACTTACCTTTCCTGCTCGCTCACGCAACGCCAAGCCTAGAGCGCCCGATCCTCCAGGCTGCAAGACGCTTCCGGTCTCGCTCCCTACACCAGTCTGGATCTGAATCCGGTGACGCTCCGCCCCTCCGCGTCATCTGATTCAGATCTGCCTGGCTGTGGCCACATGGGGACATGCAGGAGTTGATATCAGAAGTGATGTCGCACCGCGGCGGTGCATCACTGGGGGGTGGGGTTGAAAATGGCTGCAATGACTGGCTGTAATTGCTGCCAAATGGGCATCTACAAAGTATAGAGCAAAGGCTGTGAATAATTTTGTACATGCAATTTTTCAGTTTATTTTTATTTAAAATATATTTGCTAATACCCTGTTTCCCCGAATATAAGACCTAGCTGCTATCCCCCCCTGTGCTTCTAATAAAAGCCCTTCCTCGAAAATAAGACCTACCATGTCCCAGAGAAAGCTTCCCTATTAAGTAGACATGGCAGGAGGCATTTTGTCACTTCTTCTAAACCCAGAAACAAGCCCTAGTGCATTTTTCGCACCTAAAATTAATAGAAGACAAGGTCTTATATTCGGGGAAACAGGGTATCTCAAGTAAACTTTTTTCACACCATAATGTGGTGTTGTGTGTAGAATTCTTAGAAAAATTTATTCATCTATTTTGGAATAAGGCTGTAACATACAGCGCTGTGAATACTTTCCAGATACACTGTATGGTTGAGGATGCAGGGATACTTTTCCATGAGGCTCCTTGTCTGTTGTACGGTATACTTCGTTACTGTTTCTAGATCTTAAATGACCTTTAGGTTAGGGTTATTATCATTACCATGAGCATTGCATTTGCATAAAACATGAATAAAATTCACCCTAAAATTTACTTTTATCAACTAGTTTATTTGGGAATTAATAGCAAAGCTCCTGAAAAAAGTATCACCAAATTTCCAGCGAGATAGAAAAAGGTTGGGGAAAGCTTTTGCATAAGTTAAGTTCAAAGATATGTTAAAAGTTTGACTCAGCTTCCAACTAAATTCATAGAAGAACAACCATCAAGGTTACGGAGAGAAGAGATTTAAGGAATCCAAAAGGCCTCAACTCAAGCAGTGCGTAGCACAGTAAGACTTCTTTTCAGTTCCTTTAATCCCTTCTCACCATAACCTTCATGGTTGTTCCTCTATATTCGGCTCCCAAACCCCACTCCATAGAGCCATGGTTTCCATGCTTTGCACTGATGATGGCCAATAAGCCGGAAACAGCTGTGTGTATGCAGGTGGCACCTTATTTAATTTATTTTGTATGTAGTCTACACCTGCAGTTCTGGTGGGGTGTAAAGGAATGATTTGCATGGCTCCACCCACTGTCCCGAAGTGATTTTTCCCTTTACGTTTGGGATTTGTGATGGACTGGGGCATGTAAATACCTTCTGTTTTAAGAAGTCTTGACTACACATGCTTAAGAAATTTCCACAACTCTTCTCTAGCAATTTTGGTGATAATACCATGTTCAGGGGCTTTGCAATTCACTCACAGCTAGTTGAAATGTAAAAGAAAAAAAAATTTCAACCGTCAAGGAATTATGTCTTTGGCTATGTGTCCACTGCTGTTACCCTGCGCTGGACGTGTGCCAGCATATTTGCCGGCAGATTTCCTGTGACTTGCGGGCACTGTGCCCGCAGCTTAGGCCCTATTTAGCATACCGAAGACACTTTTCCACGTGTTGGAGACACGTCCATTGATCTTCAATGGACGTGTCTCTGGTGGTGCTGCAATAAAGACGTGTCATTCCGCATCTTCAAAACACACTGGTCACATAAGGTCATTGTTAATGTAGTATGTGACCAAGGTAACCCCAAACGTTACATCTTGGATGTTTACCAACTATACCAAGCCTAGTCATTTGTAGGTGCCCAGATTCCATAGCCTAGTAAACATGGTGCGCTGGCTTAATGGAAGCAATTAATGGAACAACTGGTGAGTGTTGGTGCAGGGGTCTTGTGATGCCAATAATGAAGTAGTAATGGCAGATAGTGTTGATTGTGAATATACCAACTGCAAATTTTTATTGTGAATATTTGCACTTCAAGAATTCCCGAAGATCTCGAATATGGAATATTTGAGATTTTTTACCTCAGTACCCAGAACTACCGTGCGTTCACAATATGCGCATGTGACAAGTGTTGAGCTCCAATATTCGAATGGTGAATATTTTTTGCTAATATCAGCAATTCAAGAATTCACAAATATGGCGGTGGATATTAAATTTTAAAAAAGAAAAAAAAACATCCAGCGAGTATGGCCATGCATCTCCATAATAATAATCACAACGCGATAGTAAATATCAAGAGTAACATGCGACCATTCATTGTGAAAATAATCCATGGCCAATTCCGTATTTGTGCAGATTGAATATTATTTAGAATTTGCGATATTTCGGGATTCATTTTACTATTGCTTATGCCGCTCATCACTAGTTATAAATTATTTGTTTTCATGTCATAGTGTTGATCGCAAAAATATGCGAATATCAGCACTTTTTTTACGAATATCTTTGGCGCAATGAAGGTAATAATGACTGGAGATCACAAATTCTCTCATTTACAATTTTTAAAAAATATTAGGCAATATTTACACACATTGCCTGTGCTGCTCATCACTGATAACAGGTGGATCAGTACCCCTCTCATGACAATGATGAACAGTGTGGGTGCTGATTTCTAATCAGTACCCACACTTGGACAGAACCCACATTGTTGGATAGGTAAGACGGTCACATGCAGCTCACTAGATACCGGACTAATGGCCAATGGTTATATAATGATCTCCAGTACATCTGATAGATCTGTCATTTGCAGAGTAAGAGGACCTGCGTAGTTTGGGTTACAGGACCAGAAATGTTTAAAAAACCCAAACTAACCTCACCAGTGACAAAGGGAAACCATACTATGTGTAGCATACACTACAATGCATACCATTGGCATAGCGTGGTCTCCTTCATTTCTGTGTTCATGAAGTATTCGTCTTCTCTACAGACCAAACACATTCTGCGCGTTCACCTTGCAGGTCGCCATCGAAGTGACAATGAGAACGTTATCCCCATGTGTAAACACTGCGCCTGAGCTCTGCTAAAAATACCCATGACTTCATTTTCCGTGTGAGGTAATGTGATCACAGGGAACAGGGGAAAGGTGATAATTTATGTTGTCCCGGCAAATATGCGCAGGGAAAATGATGATGTCAGCATGTTACACAAGGTGAAAGATTCCCAGGTAATGAATTCTTGTCAGCCGGGCTTCCTGCGGCTTCCTTTCCTCATTTCTGTGGATGGCGGGAGAAGAGGAAACAGATGTTTCACCCAACTACTATCCAAGGTGCTGGGAGGAGGCAGCAGCTAGAGGAGGATGTCACCATTTCATTCCGTCCCATTAAATATCCTTCTCATTCCTAAATTACGGCCAAAATCCTTCAAGGCCGACCTCAGATCTCTGGTAGAAGGAGAGTGAAATGGACATCTTCAATAGTAATTATGTCACTGGTATGCGGTAATTGTATAGGCTGCGTTCTCAGTGATGTCACCAGTCTAGGCTGCAAGTCACAGATCTCCAGTGATTGAAAAGGCTACATTCTCAGTGTATTTAGATGTAGATAAACTACATTCTCAGTGATGTCACTGGTAAACATGACCAATCTATGTAACTGGTCTCTAGTGATTGGATAGGCTGCATTCTCAGTGATGTCACTAGTCTCGAGTGATTGGATAGGCTTTATTCTTAATGATGTTACCAATCTCTAGTGATTAGATAGGCTGCATTTTCAGTGATGTCACTAGTCTCTCTTGATTGGATAGGCTGCATTCTCAGTGATGTCACTGGTCTCTAGTGATTGGATAGGCTGTATTCTTAATGATGTTACCAATCTCTAGTGATTGGATAGGCTGCATTTTCAGTGATGTCACTAGTCTCTAGTGATTGGATAGGCTGCATTCTCAGTGATGTCACTAGTCTCTAGTGATTGGATAGGCTGTATTCTCAGTGATGTCACTGGTAAACATGACCGATCTATGTCACCGGTCTCTAGTGATTGGATAGGCTGTATTCTCAGTGATGTCACCAGTCTCCAGTGATTGGATAGGCTGCATTCTCAGTGATGTCACTGGTCTCTAGTGATTGGATAGGCTGCATTTTTTGTGATGTCACCAGTCTGGATAGGCTGCATTTTTTGTGATGTCACTAGTATTAAGTGGTTGGATAGGCTGTGTTTTCAAAGATGTCACAGTTCTCTAGTGAAGAGGAAGGCTGCAGTGTGATTTACCGCGGATTCAGTGAAGAATACTCTCTATGTTCATACAGAACAGGTGTCACTTAATGTCTCCTTTCACCAGAAAGTTTGAGAAGTGACAGCGCTGAAGATGGAAGATTAATCTCAACTCATTACGAGAAGTGTGTGTGCTTTTCCCATAAAATAGCGATTATTCAGTTTGCCTTTAATCCTTTTAGCGATTTGGTGAAATAATGCATATTTACTTATGTAAATTCCCAACCTGCACATGTTGATATTACAAACAATGAATGTAAATGTTCACATTCTGCAGCTGAGCTTCTCCCTGTCATAATATTAATGATACAAATAAAAATATTCTCCAGCATCACGGCGGCTCCCAAGTGATTTAGTTTATTGCCGGCAATGCTGCTTCTAAGAATTCCGCAAGATGTTCCGGCTCTGCTAGATGTTTGCATTGTGAGGAAGGCCTTGTGTTATGGTTTGCGGAATCCTCAGTGTTTCTGTATTCATCATCATTTTGGTTTACTTTTGTTTCGCCAACAGCGTAAAATGCTTTTTTATCTTCTATTTAAAGCTAAACGACCGGCAGATTTCACAGGAAAAGATTCATGAGGTAACAGGCTGTGAGTTTATTTCAGAGACTTTCTAAACAAATGTACAGCAGTGAAGCAGCACTATGCACCAATCAAATGTGTCCCAGTGTTCTTATGCTAATCATGGAGATATGAGGAGAGAGCAGAGATGTGCGCTCATTAGTCTTCTGCTTTCCTATTTCACTGTCCATTCTGGGGGGGGGGGGGGCAAGAGAGGTTCTCTACGACAGTATTATGTTGTCGCTTCCATTTACAGCATCGCCATGTCTTTCATCAGTATTCATGAATTAGCTTGTAGAGATGATGGAAAATTTTGAGGTTGAATTTTTAAGTAAAATTTTTTACTTTTGCCTCTAAAGTTCGATAGGTTGCAATTCTGCAATCACATCTTTTTTATGGAAAGTCAAAATTCTCTCATTAAAGAAGAGGTGAGACTCTCATATAATATATTCACTGCAGTTGTGGAATGTAAATTTTAATATGGTAGGAGTGAGTCTGTCACTAAATATATTCACTGCACATAGGTTTTATTAATAATTCATGAGCTACTCATTCCACGAATAACCACTGCGGTGAATATATTATGTGACAGAGACTCGACCCCCTTCTATGTAAATTGCCATTCGTGGGTAAGATGCCAGTGCCAGTTTGTGACTCTCCATAGGCAACTCTATGGGTTCTGAGAGTGTTTAGAAATAAATGATAGTTCCAGCCCTGCACATTCTGCTGGAACTAAGCACTGCTTCCTGGGATGCTTTTGTTGTACAGCGCTGCGTAATATTTTGGCGATATATAAATAAATTATGATGATGATAATATTAATGCTGGCCATTTGACCTGACTGGAGGAATATGCTTAACCCCCCCCCCCCTTCTCCTATCAGGAGCATACCTGGGTGAGGAGCTCAGGGTAACTTTGGCCTACATTTGCTCTATGAGACAAAGTGACGTGTTCCCCTTTAGGGTCTTATAGAGCATTATTTTAACTATGTCAATTATAATTTTGTTTTTCAAAAATTTTAACTTTCAACTTTAACTCAAAACTTTCGGCAAATTGAATTGAGTAGGGCTCGACCATCTCTATTGGCTTACAGCACTGCTTCTTCCTCACAGATTTTAAGTCTTGCTGTAAATTGGACAGCAAGTCACATGCAAATTTCTTACACTGCTTGCATGAAAAATCATTTAAATCATTTAATGGTCTATTAATAAACACAATTATACAATCAGTTGGGTCTTTTAAACGTGCTTGGTATTTACCATTTAATTTGTAGAATATAAAGAATTGTGTGGCACTTTTTGAAGGGTATAGTCATGAGTACTTGTCCTTGAAACTCAATGACTTGATGTCCTTCTCCATTCACTTCCTTAATATTCAGCTCAGAAAGTTATGACCGGACTTGATCCTGCATTCTGGAGTGATGGCAATTCCCATAATGTATCAGAGGATGAGTGGAGGGGCCTCCTCCTCCTCCTCCTGCTGTATCCTTCATTCGGCTATTTTGTTTCAGCATTTATCAGTAAATATAAGTCCAGATGAGTGAGCGCTCCTTCCCGTCAGGAGGATTGATGGGAACAGTATGCAGAATTTCATGGCGTGTTTGTAAAGTCTGGGCTCAGGATGCTGAAGATGTGCTGACCGCAGGGGCGAGCGCCATGCTGCCCATTTCCATCCATCAGGGGTTTAGAGATCACAGTGTGAAATGTTGTCGGAGTGAAACCTAAATAAGAATTTATTCTGCTTCATCTTAAACACTGTGCTTTATACATTCAAGATACGCTTGATGTACCGCCAGCATGGCTAATAGCTCTAGCTTTATTACAGATGGGTAAACTCTTACTTTTAACCTGTAAATAAAAGCTTTGACATTCTTTATAGTCAGCAAAGTTCACTCTGTATAGAATAAAGAAATGTAAACATTGCAAGCGCCGTCATTACCCAATGCTTTGATTTAGAATTCATGGAAACCATGACTTTTATTCGCTATGGGGTTATTTCTAGTGATGAGCGGCATAGGCAATATTTGTGAATAATTATACTAATATTCAATTTGGCGAATATACTCAATTCAAGTGTATGGCCATGAATTGCGAACATATATTTGCAATTATAATCACATTCATTAAAAATGAATGGTATTTATTTTCGCATTACGAATATAAAAATTGCAATGCATGTCCATAAGCATCCCAATGCATAATATCCCAAATATTTGACATTGCGAATATCTGCTGCCATGTTTGCAAATTCTTGAATAGTTGATATTTGTCGAATATATACGCAATTAGAATATTCAAGCTCAACACTCGTTATTTCTAGAGTCAGAATGTCCACAAGCCGAACTAGGCAGTATCTTAGGGTGCAGTAGATGTCTTATAGCCATTGGTCAAAGCTGAGGACCTGCCTGTTGTGTATAGTATATAATATAAGCCGAATTTTTCAGGACCAAAATATGCTTATACACATATAGATGAAAATTGTGAAATATCGCCGGCAGCATTTGTGAGTTTTTGTAAAACCCTGAACATGAAATCATCACACTATTGCTGAAGATGTAGGAAAGGCTTTGCTAAAGTACATGTTGTTTTTGCATACATTTCTGTATTTTTTGTATTGTAAGACAGACTTTTCCCCCTAAAATTGTAGAAGGGAAACAAGTGCGTCTTATATTCTGAATGTGTGGCTTTCTTATTCCGTGCTGTGGCTGAGCAATGAGCATAACCACAGCGGAGAAGCTGTCAAAGCTCTGTATGAGAGCGGAATGGATCGTCCACTCACATACAGAGACCTGCAGATGGATGATTTGTCCATTCATCCACCGACAGATCATCTGCAACTGTCACAGCTCTGTATGTCAGAGGATAGAAGCAGCTGCTCTCTCATACAGACATCTGCAGAGTGATGATCCATCCATCCATGGATGAACCATACATCTGCCGATTTGTATATGAGCTGCAGATTCACTCAGATCACATACAGGAGCAGGGCCCATCTGCCAGTGGACGGAGCTTTCCCTCCTCAGAGCTGTATGTGAGCAGAATGAAGCTGCAGCTTACATACAGATCTGCAGAGGGATGATCGGTCCATGGATGGATCATCCCTCTACAGGGCTATGTATATGAGCAGCTGCTTTAGTCTACTTCCATACAGCTCTGCAGAACGGGACCCGGAGGACGGGGAAGCCACTGACAGCTTCTCCACCTCTTTCAACTCCTGCTTTGAACTGCAGTTACCCGGTATTTTTACCAGGATGAGATGCTTTTTCGGCTTACATTGTGCTCCGCTCTATAGGATGCACCCTATACAGCGGAGCACCTTGTAAGCCAAAGTCTAAAGTCAAAATTTATCTTTTAAGTTAAGTACAGTATTTTTCGGACTATAAGAAGCTACAAAGTATAGGACCTACCCTACACTTTGGAGCATCAGATGGCTGAAAAATATTTTATCTTTCTCCCACACGTGAGTTCTGACCGGCAGAGCAGGAGTTAGAGGTGGTAGAAGCTGGGTGAGCAATTAGCTCACAAATCGGCTACCATATGCAAAATGTAGGAAACGCTGGACTCCAAATCAACTAGTTGCAATAGCGACATCCCGAAACAAAATTTACTTAGTATACCCCACCCTAGGCTTATACTCGAGTCATTTCAG
>CM070041.1:47836288-47852545 GCA_036250615.1 Ptychadena robeensis | reverse complement strand
GAAGGTATTCCAGGGGGGCGCTGGCCCTCATTCTGAACCTGTGTTTCAATGTTCCTTAATCGAAAAGGGGGGCCCTGCATGGAATGTTTGGGAACCACTGCTTTATACTAAAATCTTTTTTTTTTTTATGCTTACAGGGATGAAATTTGAATTTTCATTACAGGAGCCAAAGAAGGTGAGTTGTGACTTTTTAACTTAAGTTGTGAATATAACCTCAGCGATGCAATGCATAGGTGCAATGATTTGTACAAGCGAGAGCCTGTACCATGTGTTGTCCCCTGTTATTCTATATATAATGTATGTATGTATCATTCATTCTAAATTCTGCTTTACATGACAGCTTCCACCTTATCTTTTAAACTGCCATTCACAGCTTTAAAAATAATCACAGGTGTAAAATACATTCCTGAAAGATGATTAAACCTCTTTATATTTGCGATGTGAATGTTCTGGGGGGAAATGTTTTGAGACGCCGCGAAGGATTGCGGAAGAATCATTGCTCCATCTAGTGGCCTGTGTGCTCACTGCAGGGTTTCTAACTTTTCACATGAACAGAGATTTATGAAACGTTATAAAAGTAAAGGTTTTGATAATGGATCAGGAACAGGAGTAATTCATAAATGTCCATAATGTGCAGAATGTATTTTACTCCAATCTATATCTAAAGAGGCAGCTGAAATAATTAGACCTGCTGAAACCGTTAGTTATGACGTTATTACCGCTGGATAATAAGGTAATATTGGGATTATTACAAACCGCTTTTATTTGCTGTGTGTCGGCCAAAAATCTGAGACCATTTAGATGTATTTGTAACATACATTTTCCTGCCAAAAGCCATCAGAAAAGATCTCTAATCAGCAGAAACTGACACTACACACTACACAAGATATAGTCATATAAGTCATATTGCTATTTATTAATCAGTCTGCGGGTATCTGTACTGAGGTTTACCAATCTGTGCCAATTAGATGTTTGGATTTAAGATAAGAAAAGAGTACGATTAGGAATCTGTGGTCAGCAATACAGTCTTGGCATCAATGAACCATTAAAGTGTATTGCCTCCAGTTAATTTGCTCAGTTTTAGGCTGATTTACCATCAGACAGCCTGCAGTACACTTACCACCAATGTATAGGGAGATCACTTCTGGTGACTACCATAGGATGGGCATACTCATCTTACTGACAACCAATGTATGAGGATGCATCTCCTACTGACCACCTGTGTGTAGGGGACCATCTCCTAATGAGCATCAGTATAAGGGGCAACAATTTCCTGTTCAACAATGCTTAAGGGTGCATCTTGTGCTGACCATGGGGGCATTAGAACCCTAATGTAAGAGTCTCCTAGTAAACACTGTGACCGCTAATCTGTCATTCTACATGGACCAGCAGTGGAAGGGTCCCATTAGGTGTGTCCTGGAAAGGAGTACGGGATATTGGACAGGAACTGCAATGTTTAAGTGTTTTGTTACAGGGTCCCAGATTCTAGGAAGAAACTGGGTGGGCCCATTCCACCCAGGTACAGGAGTTTTCTCCTGCTGGTGGTCAGTGAGGTAGCTAAATGAGTCTCCACAAAAGGATCTGACACCAGTCAGGGGTCCTCAGTGTGCGCCTTTGCCTCTACAGTCTATACATTTTTTTGCTGAGGAAAAGTAAAACCATTTGTTCTGAGGTTCAAAAGCAGGGGCTTTTTCACTGCGATCCCACATTATTCTCCAGCGATGCCCGATGTGGATCTTGAATCTGGCCTAAGCCAGACAATGCAGACATAGGCGCGGGCAGCCCTAATGTGCAAGACGTCATCAGTGACACTGGGAATATGGGTGGGCTACCTCACAGTTATCAGTGGACTTGCAGGAGCGGTTGGGGGGAAAATGTAGGCAGATTACTGGAAGGAATTGCCCCATCAGGGAGGTTACTAAATACAGACAGGAGCCCTAAAGAGATACAGATCATGTGCATTGAGATCAGTAGTTCCTCACCTACTAACCACCAGTTCAAGAAAAAGCCTCCTTCTCCTCTCACTAAAGTGTAAGCCTATCTAACCTATAACCAATGCATGGGGCAACATGGGTGTCTTCTATTGACTATACATGGAAGAGGATGCAGCTCATCACCCAGGTAAGGGGATGCAGCTTACTACCCTATCACCACATCCTATTTTTAGACCCCTTGGATGACCCCCCTTCTGTCACAGCTTTTTAACATCAAAGTGCCCACTAGTTACACATTTTAGATGTCTGGTATTACAGCTTGGGAGGTACTATGTCTGGGAGGCTTGAAGGTTGAGCATCCTAGGTTTAGTTCCTATTGTTCTTCTGCTGTTGTGCTCTACCCGCAGAACAAATAGATATTTGTAAGTTTATTGCTTTCCAACCTCAATCTTCCATTGTATAAGTAAAACATGGGGGCATTAGACTTGCAAGATTGTCTAGGGGCCACAACTCAATTCTGTCCAAATTATTTTGTTCTATTCATTGCCTGTCATTACATTTGCCCTTTTGAATAAGGTTTAAAGTAAAAAAAATTTAGACATGGTTTACGTCTGCTGCAGTCAATATAGTGTGATGGTTGCATGGCATTTCTCAAGGAGGATATCCTCGTTGTATCTGCCATTAAAAGAGGGAGGCTGGGGGAGAGCATGGTTCCCTTATAAATAGAATGTTCCTACACTAGGACCTTCATGGTGGAATCACTAAAGATTATATTAATGAAAGCCGTAGATTTCCAAAAATGAATGTTAGTGGACTATATGAATTTATTCATTAGCGTTGCATATACTATAGGCACGTCAGTTTTCATGAATAAAATATGTTGATTATCGTGGAGAACTAAGGTGCTATGGGTGGTAACTGCCATGCATGTTTCATGTCAGTAAATCACTATGCAGGATTAGCGGTTGGAAGCACAATGAATATTCCAGACATAGCCCATTATATAATGTCCGGTATAATTCCCCGTCTCGCTGCTCAGCTGACCTATCCTCCTGCAGACAGTATTCCTCATAGGAACCCGGTGCCTCATAACCATCACCTTTGTGCAGAGCCGATCCATTCTGTTCTGCGTGTCACGAGCCCTGTCTAGCTGTGATTAGTCCATGTTATTGTTCTTAAGAGCCAGCTTGAGGTTTGTCAGCGTTGGATTGTCTGGCCATAGGAGCACAGATGCCAACACAACAGCTTCATTTGCATGATAACAGATTTCATAGACATCAGCTTGGGTTGTGCCCAGCTGGAGTCCTGCCATCTTTAGTCACAACAAATGTCAATTCCTGCACTTTCCTCCATGCCAAACTGTACGCCAGGCAGGGCAACTGTGGACAATTCAGCCTTTTGTAAAGCAATATCATACATGCTTGTCCACCATTAACTTTTTCTTTGCTGGATGGGCTGCTCTTTTTTTTAACAAGGGGATTTAAAAAGGAACTGTCATTGAAGTGGCAAAGTCCTGGTATATATAGGATGCTTTTTACAACTAGGATGCTCATTACAACTTTCTTCAGTCTTTGTAGACCAGTTTGCACTTGAACAGGTCTCTCTCTGTAGTGCGTGTGCCAAAATGGCAACCATCTACAGCAGCTTTCACCACCAATTGCATAACAAGGGACAGTTACATGGGTCAACTTTGGCACGATTGATCATAGATTCGATCATGGTACTCGGTCGCCCCATTAAACTGTCCCTTTTCATAGGTATTATGGGTTGGAAGGAGATCAATCTACCATAAGTCCTTACTCAAGGAACAACTAGCAAGAAAAACCATGGGAAAACACATATATATTTGGGTCAGTTGTAGTTGTGTTACCCTAACTATACAGTCTATAGGTACGGTATACATTGGAGAGTAAATTTTTATATCTGTCATTGGAATTTGGACGGTCAGTCTAACCACCACAAAGTGCGATCAATTCAAAACTGTTCAAATCCTTTCTAAAGCCACGTGCGCATGCACCATAGAACCATCGGATACAAAATCAAGAAGAGTGTCGAGCTGAAAGTTACACTAAGATAGAGTGACTTATTTTGTGTGTTATTTACGGTTATGGCCCCCATACACCTTACAATCTTCCTATACAATTTCTGTACAATCAACTTTTGTTCTACCAAAACCATGTAATATGAGGAGTTTTCTAATCCTTACAATTACTATGTATTCTATTAGGGAGGAAGTAACACTACATAATTGTTAGTAGATCTAATGGAAATTGTATGGGGTTATCTAAAGTTGTATTAGGGGGGGGCTTTAGTTACTTGTTGGTTCAAAGTTAGTTATATAGTTGGTTTAATGAGGGTAGGAAATTTGTCCTATTGTCAACCCTGTTGGTATGTGGGAGTAGGAGACTACTGTAGAGTAGGGCAGAAGTAGATGGCAAGGGAGAGAGCCATGATGTTAAAACACAAAGAATAGAACATATTGTAAATGGAGGCGAGTTCATTCCTGATGGATCTGGCATTCGAAATCATATAAACATGGGGGGCGTGGGTTGTTTCTTGGTCAGAAGAGAGATGGGCATAGATAGGGTGTGAGAAAGACCAGAGCTGGAAGAGATGTCTCCATGTTGGATAGGGATCTGCACCAGTACATAAAGTTCGGAGTTGTGTGGCTGTTCCAGTTCCTATGTCCCTCCCCCCAATCAATTCCCAGGCCGCAATAAGAAATGATAATTGACATGTGGCAAAAGTCATGAGCAACTAGGTTGAGTAGAAGCATTTCCTGGACCAGGATGGTCCTACTTACATAGACAACAACTATATCTCATTGAGGGTGAGGTTCCTTAACACCAGACCACTTGGCAACCCCTAGGTATCACTAGGGTGCATTCAATTTAAAGACTCCTGCATGGAGAACCCACACCCCTATTATAGGGACAATATTGTCAAAATATGCTTACATGAGTGAGCAAGACCCACTTAACCAAGGCAAGGCTGAAGGGTAACTGATAGGCCCCTGGTACTGTCTTCACTGGAGAGTTCTCCATATAGGTGATTGGGCAAGCAACATGCCACTTAGACTGGCAACAGGTTTAAGAGACTGATTGAGCTGTTGCTTTCAATTCAACATCTTCCTTCTAGTATTAACTTCTGCCATCAGGGTAGTGCAAACCTGTAAATAACATATTTCCGATAAAGCCCCAGTTTTTGTTTCATCTGCAAGTGTGTGTGGACATTGGACATATTGGTGGCTGGGGACCTGTGCAGCTCTGGACCTTCAAACAATGTGTTGGGTGCTATAGATCAGTGGTTCCCAGGATTCCCAGGATCGCTATGGATCGCAGAGGGTGCGCACCATCAGTGGTGTCCGAGGCAGGAGGGGTTCTATTCTCCCCCTGCTCGCTCTCTCTGTAAGCAGAGTCCAGCTCTGGTTGAAAAAACTGGCAAGCTGTACTCGGGCTGGTGAAATGTTAACAAGCGTCAGCGCCATCTTATGGACGTTTTATACATTTTTACTAGAGATTGTGGAATTTCTTTTTGAAAATGTCACTGACTGACTTTACGACTTTATTACAAAGGCTCTGAACATGGTATCATTACTGGAGAAAAAAAAAGCTGTGTGCATGCAAGTTATGAGAGCGAGGATGCTACGTCACTTACCCAGAGTCGGGATCAGGTATACTCGCCTGTGGTCTGCGAGCCCGCAGCTTATTGATCGCTCCTGGCGGGGCAACGACATAGACTTCCAGTCCCCGATGTGCAGAGGGGAGGGCGGTGAATCATGGCAGAGTACAGTGTACTCTGCTGCGATCGCCCGTATAGCCAGGTAGGTTAATGCATGTATGCAGGTAGAAGTTTGGAGTCCTAGTTGGTCATGGACACAGCCATTACTATAGAGGATGCTTCTTTTATACTGAATTATTATTGCAAGAGAGCTGCTGCACAAGGAGTGTCTTATAGAACTAGAGAAAAGTTCCAGATTGGTGATTCCAGAGTGACCCCCACCCAGGGCAGTGTTCTGTGGTGTGTCAGAATCCAATAAATGCCACCCGGACAGCTTGACCTGCAGGTGAACAATTTCGACTATTATCTCAAACAATTACCAAAGTAAGATATTTTTGCTAGAGCAGCATTTACCGGAGAGTAGACCATTAGCTGTGTTGTGCGGAATCCTTAGTGCTTCTCTGTACAAGGATTAATATGGGTTAAAGCATCAGATTTTGCTGAAATCTGTCCCTTGCCTTGTTCAGGTCAGCGAATCCTTTTCAGTTGTGACACTTAGAAAGCAGTTTGAGAGGTGCTGCAGAAACCCAGCGTAATGCGGAACGTTAAAAGCCTCTCCTGGTTAGGATGACAGCCGGGGTCACACACAGAACTTGTGTCTTCATTTAACAAGGCTGCTGAGAAAAATGTTTTGCCGCTATTTAGAGCTTCCTAGATGGGCACTTCATAATCACCTTGGTCTGCCTCTGATACGGTGTTGGCGCTGTTCGGAGCATCAGTAAGAAACAACAATTTGCAGTTAATAGCATTGTTCAGTAGAACAGGTCACTGGAAGAGCAGCTACCTGAATTATTAATAATGTGCTTGCAGATCTTAACATTGGGCTTCCCTGGTTTAAACCCATTTCGGTCAGTTAAATATCCAATTGAAAGCAATGGACAATATCTGATGAATCTGGCAGCTTCCGGTGGTCTTTACCTGCAGAGCAAACATCCAAAGCATTGTGTTAGAAGCCCTGCAAGTACAAGTGCAGAACATTCCCCTAAAGCCCCCCATACACCTTTAGATCACTCCATACAATTTCCTTTAGATCACCCAACAACTATGTAGTGCTGGGTCCTCCCTGATAGAATACACAGTGATTGGAAGGATTAGAAAGATCTTCATATTACATGGTTTTGGTAGAAGAAAAGGTGATTGTACACAAATTGTATGGAAGGATTGTAAGGTGTATGGGGGGCTTAACTGTTCTGTCCTAACACACGTTCTGACAATGCTGTAGTTTAGGGAGTAAGGTCTAGTCTCCATTTAATGCTAAGTAACATACGTCTAGCAGTGGTCACCAAACTTTCCTTGCAGGGCCCCCTTTTCTGTTTTGGAAAATTTTTGAGCCCCCCCCCCCCCTATTGAAACACAGGTTAAGAATGAGGGACCGCAGTAACAGAATCTATACACATCAAAGCTATTCCATATGATTGGATGTGTTGCGGACACTGGAAACATTTATGTAATAGAGACAAGGGTTTAATGTCATCACTGGAAAGATGATAAGGGAGGAAAATAAATGAAATTCACCTCATCTGTAAGGCTGAGACTCCACTAGTGTGCCCGTCTAATGTGTGCCTAACTCGTCCATTGATTTCAATGGTCCAGACTCCACTGCGTTCCGGCATGACACGCTGCGTGTTTAGAAATGCATCCTACCAGGTTTTTTTATGCGCAGCTCAACCAAGGTGTGTCAATGCTGGTAAATGCACCCATAGAGAATGAAAGGATGACACAAAAAAGTGCCCAAACGCATTCAAAATTGTCCAAGAATGAATAGGTGAGTCAAAAAACGCCCCAAATGCATCCTTTAACCTTCCAAGCATTCTTGATGAGCCCAACTCGTCCAGAGTTTGTTTGAAAAACAAACTTGGGGTGAGTTGGGCTCGTCTGATGCCTGAATACCCCCGGGAAGCTGCGGCGCTTACCTCTCCGACCACAGCATTTCCGGGGTTATGGATTGGTCCCACTTGAAGACAGGCTGGTCAAACAGACATGTCTGTAAATCCTGAATCTCATTCCCTTAAGTGCACCTTAAGTGGTATGCCTCAATTCTCCTCCAATGGATGGGTGCTCAGGCGCTGCCCGGTGACGGGTCATCAATCTTGCACCCATCTTTACGTGTATGGGCACCTTAAGGGTAAAGCATCAACTACTAGTTAAGAGAAAAAAATATGAATGACTTATTTTATTTGTTTTTATACCTGACTATAAATGATGTGTACCAGCACTACACATAAAGGTGAACACACTGATCAGATAGATTTTGTATACACGTAATAATTCTGGAAGGTATATAGACTGATGGAGCGTAGTGCGGTACATATATAACAATCCCGTTTTACATTATATACCGCTGTCTGGTTCTATTTATTTGGACGGTATCATGAATAAACGAATAAAACTTCACGCTTCGGTTGAAACTCTGTCGATCTGTCAAACACAACGAGCTTGTGTTCCTTTCACTGTATCTTGCACGCTTTGCGTTTGCGGAATTCTAAATAATTCCCTATTCTTCTATTCACAGGACTACACGTCTTACAATCAGTATGGGACTTCAATAGAAGCGGCTGGCAAACAGCTCCTGAACACAAACCAAGATGTACCGACGTATCCGCCTTATCAGTACTCAGCTAGTTTACACATCAGCAACCGGAGGCAGAAGAAGACGACATTTCTCAGGCGGGACAATAAAAAACACAACGAGAGAAAACTTTTGAAAAAACGAAAGCATTTTCTTTTGAAAGAAACTCCAATCTTGATGCCCATCAACAGTTCGGCTGTGGATCTTATGAGGTTAGAGGAGGACGACAGAAACAGCAACTGGAAAAAGCTCTACGAGGTTCAGCGGCAGCGGAAAAAGCTGATGCAAGACATCTGTCTCAAGTATAAGAGTGGCAGCCGCAGAATTATCACCCCTTTTCATGTGTCCCGGATCTTTGTGGAGGAAAAATACAAGATTCTTTACTGTGAGGTCCCCAAGGCTGGCTGCTCCAACTGGAAGCGAGTCTTGATGGTTCTGAATGGACTGGCCTCTTCCACCAAGGATATCCAGCATAACACCGTCCACTATGGAAACTACTTAAAGAGGCTGGACAGTTTTGACCGGAAAGGGATATTTAACCGACTTAATACCTATAAAAAGATGATCTTTGTTCGGGAGCCCTTCGAGAGGTTGGTGTCTGCCTTCCGGGACAAGTTTGAGCATGCCAATAACTACTACCATCCTGTCTTTGGCAAAGCCATCATATCCAAGTATAGGCAAAACGCCACCCGAGAAGCTTTAAGGACAGGCTCCGGAGTACAGTTCAAAGAGTTCATTCAATACCTGTTGGATGTCCACCGGCCAGTCGGGATGGACATTCACTGGGACCACGTGAGCAGACTTTGCAGCCCATGCTTGATAGATTATGACTTTATTGGGAAATTCGAAAGCATGGAAGACGACGCTAATTTCCTCCTGCACCTTATAGGGGCGCCACAAAACTTAACGTTTCCCCGATTTAAAGACCGGCATTCCAACGAGGAAAGGACCACTAGTAAAATCACACAGCAATATTTTGCACAATTGACTCCACTGGAAAGACAACGAGCTTATGACTTTTACTACATGGACTACCAAATGTTCAATTATTCCAAGCCTTTTGAAGACTTGTACTGATCATGGGATACCGAGATTGTGTTTTCTAGAAAACCTCGGCGGGGGAGGAGGTGGCGGCAGTGTTACAGAACGATGATATCAGTTCAGAAACTTTTTTATTAAAAATTGTTCCGTTCATATTTTTACTTCTCAGACTTGAAGCGGCTCTTGCGTAAGGATATTTTATTACCATCTACCCAATGTTTCACTAAAATCGATACCGTTTGGATACAGTTTCTATAACAGTTACATTATTTAAGGATCTATCTTCACTGGCTGATCCTGCTAAACTATTTCTGCTCTGAAAGAAAATATTTAACTGAAGATTTATTGTAAAAAAAAATCTGTATTTTTGTTGGGTGAATAAAGTTGTTTCTAGAAAAATAAAATTGAAATAAAGGGCTAGATTTGTAATGGGGGAGTAGACTCTTTTAAATTTAAAAAAAATGATCAACGTTGTGACAACTCCGATGGCAGTACACGATAATGGCAGTGGTCAGGTGGAATGAATAACCAATGACTTTGGTTGTTAATGATTAATAATGTCTATTATAGCCAATGGTTAGATCAAACCGGTGTTGCCTGCATCCATGTATGAAAATGTATGGGACCATTTATTTATAAAGCACACATTAGTTACGCAGTGATGTATGTTAAATAGGGGCTGCAAGGCAAAACAAGCTAGTACACAAGTACAAACTATGACACAGGAGGTTAGGGAACAAAGTATACAGTAGGTAGGAGATGGGCCTGGCAGCTGGTGATGTTAGGAATGAGAAGATGGTAGAAGAGGTGGGGTTTCCATGCATTGTAGTGCATTTTAGCATATAAATACTAGCCTCCCAGCAGCAAAAACCATTAAATAAATAAATGGGGAGGGGATCATGTGTTTCCATGGCCTAAACCTTAGTCTGTTATAGGTCATGGAGCTTGGCTCGCAAAAGGGTGTGGGCCACCTTCTACACACACAAGATCCCATGCAGGCCGATTTCCCGAGACTTGCGGGCAGTCTTGGCGGAAGCGCTTCCTATTAACCTCCCTAGGGCACTGCCGAGGTACAGATTTCTGTACCAAAAGCGCACCATAGACTTTAATGGAAAAAAAGTGTTTTACATTGTAAGCCTGTAATTTTCCAGAGTATGTCCATACAGCAGTCTGGAAGACATCCATATGCTTCGTAAATAACTCACAATATCAGATAATGAAGATTTCAATAATTCACTTTATCAGGTAAATTAGCACTGCAACCACTAGATGGCGCTGCAGATGTGCCAGGTTACATAGGAGAGCATGGGGAGGGGGGGGGGTGATCCGTTCTCCTGCAGCTGCCTCTTCATTAGATCGAATATTGAATATTCAATATCAATATTGCCAATATCAGCTATTCGAGATTTCGCGAATATGGAAGAGGATATTCTTTATATTATGCACTGGGAAGCTTTACGGCCATGCATTGGGAATATATATGCATGTTACCATAAATTCTGAAGGCAATGACAATGTGAATTCATTGTGAATATTCACAATTATATATTGCAAATTTGAATATTGCCTATGCCGCTCATCACTGGTCTCTGGCGCCAGTGCTGTGGGCTTAGATAACACAGAGAGCATACTATCCTATTAATCAGAATGGGTAGTGTCCTATCTGTGTACTTTTTGCAAACGAAGCAGGGGACACAATCCTAAAGATAAAAGTTTTGGGGACGTGGCTCCCTACTTTACCCTTGTGTTTTATTTTCTGCCTGTGGTGCACCTACACTGCTCCCCTTCCCTGGCTAGTTTGGTATTCACCTTTGTTCTCTGCTTTCTTTTTTCCACCCAGTTAGATTCTATGCTAAGCAGGAGGGGTGCCTCTCAACTTGTTAGTTGCCCCTATCTCTCTCTTCAGCCCAGACAGGATACATGACCTACTATAGAGATGTGAAAACACTTTTGCCCCCCCCCCCCATCTGGTGGAAGTAAATGGGAAAGGAAGATGTACCGTTTCTATATCTCTTACCTGGAGATCCCGTCTGATGCAGGATAACAAGTTATAACCTCAATACCTCTTCATCTATATTTCTAAAGGACAACTGTAATCTTGCATTTCCTACTTCTCCACCATAGAAGAAAACTCCCCATGCTTCCTGTTTCAAGAATCTTCCCTGTGCGCAATGCCACACAACTTTTCCACTACAAGTTGTGTCATTCATTCTTATAGATAAGCATCACCCTAAACATCTTATTTTCATTTAGAATAAGACAAAGTCCTAACCGCACAACACCAAGACCAATGCCAATGCAAACAGATGTGGGAGCAACAATGTTCTACTTACACACAACAACAAAAAAGGCAGCACACCAACTACCAGAAACAAAACGTACCTTGATTTTCTATATAACACCCAGTGAGGTTTCAGGGCTGCGGACAAGGTGATCAACTCTTTAACCTCAGCTTTTTGTGCCTTTTTGAGCACCAGAATCGATTTGTATGACACAGTCAAAAAAGATTCCGAAAAATTCCACGTTACTGCTTTAGAGTATATAGTCATATGAATTACTGTCTCTCAGAGGAGCTCACAATCTAATGACCGCGTGATACAAAGAAGGGCACTTCACCAGTGACATGGCAATGAACATACAACCTTTCAATGAATTGCTAATAGAGAAGTAGTGCTTCCAACATTTTAGGGTCACAGGTTGTACCCTAACCCCCTAAACACATAATTTAAACACAACAATTACCATAATCAATAATGTGATCCTGAAGAAAAAAAACTAATAGTGGGGTTTGAAGGCATCAAAGGGATCAATTAAGCTAGGAACACATGGCTCGATTTAAGCGTACAATCGATGTAAATCAATGAAAATTGACATCGATTGTACCAAAATCATAGCGCGGACACATGGTACAATCGACGATTTTAGTTCGATGAAGAGCTTTACATCGATTGAAAAGTGATCGGACTAGTTGGAAAATTATCGTTGAATTGTACCATGATTGTACTACTTTCTCATTTTCATCCTACACTTGTATTCGATGAAGTGATAGTTTACTGTTTGTAGGGCATCAATGGCATCAACGATTTTAGTCAATAATCGATGTTTTCTACATCGATATTGTACTACGATTGTATGACCCTATAGCGCACACGGTACAATCGATAAAATACCAAAACCGAGGTTCTTCATCTAATCTTACATCGATTGTATGCTGAAATCGAGCAGTGTTCCTAGCTTTAGTCTCATAAAAGGTCTTTAATGGTGATTGGACCTATACAAACATAATCATACATAGTAAAAACTTCAAATGTAACCACAGTAGGTTAAGCCCCCCATACACATTTAGATCACTCCATACAATTTCCATTAGATCTACCAACAATTATGTAGTGCCGGGTCCTCCCTGATAGAATACATAGTGATTGGAAGGTGTAGAAAGGTCCTCATATTACATGGTTTTGGTAGAAGAAAAGTTGATTGTACAGAAATTGTATGGTAAGCTTGTAAGGTGTATGGGGGGCTTTAGTAGCTGTGGTGCTCGTAGTAACCAGTCAGTTAGGTCCATGATCTTTATATATGACTGCCGGGTAATAGACTTGTCTTAACAATTGCCAGAGACAGTCCATGGGTGACTGAGCCGCATGCAGCTGAAAGAGGAGATTGTGCGAGTTGGCTCATGATTAAGATTATATTGATCTCCTGGGCCAGCGGGAAAGGTGTCTCTCGTTCTCCCAGCGTTTGTTCGATATCAGTCAATATAATCTTCTGTGTATTACACACTTCGGTGAACAGAGGAAATTGTATCACTCTTCATGAACAGGTTCTGTTACTGGAGGTCAGCCAGTACATGACAACCCGTGCTGAACATGTGCCGCCTGACGCCTGGGAAAGACGTTCTACACGGCGGATGTTTATTCTGAGAGTTTAATTTCTAGTTTCTGGTCACTTCTCTGACAAAGAGGTCCCATCTGTCCTCCAAGAGCTTCTAAGGTTCCGTGTTTCCCCGAAAATAAGACAGTGTCTTATATGAATTATTGTTCCTAAAGATGCCCTACGTTTTGTTTTCGGGGGAGGTCTTATTTTTCCATGAAGAAGAATACAGCACTGGAGTATCAGGGCGGGGGGATCAGAGGGGGAATCAAAATGGCACAGGGGACTCAGAGGGAGGGATTACCATTTTAGTAACCCCTTCTGATCCTCCTGTGCCATTTTGATTGCCCTCTTTGATCCCCCCTGTACCATATACAGTACCGTATCGGGGGTGCATTATTTTCTGGGGGGATGCCTTATATTTAAGCGTGAGGCAAAAAAGTAAGTGTGCCTTATATTTAGGGGATGCCTTATTTTTGGGAAATTAGGGTACTTAAAGCGCAGCTAAACTTACCTGAAGTATTCCATGTCCCTCTCAGTCTAACACCCAATTATACACACATTCTTGAAGAAAAGAAAAAACCCCAAAAACTTGAAAATCAGTAAATCCTGATCGTCACTGCTCCCCTCCTCTGCTTCACTGAAAGATGGACACTGACACGTTTTAAAAGAGACTTCATTGTGTTTCCTCTACAAATATAGAAAGATACATAGACCTTGCAGACAATTATCTAATGCTTTATGGTCACATTTTTCCTACCATAAGACGCACTTTCCCCCTGAAAAAAAAAGCAAGGGGGGAAAAATGCCTGCGTCTCATGGTGCTAGGGCGTGATGAATTGCCGCGAGTTGGCATGCTTTAACTCACCCGGCAATAAGGACTAGGACCTTTAATCATCATATCAGCGGAGCCCCACCAATATAAACAATGAAGTGCTCCAGCCAGCCACGTGGGAAGTACCCAAAATATGCTGAACGATGTACAGTGGGCACCCTATAAAACATCTTGTGGTCCGAAAAAAAAAATACGATCATTAACCCCTGCAATGTTAATAGCCAGGAAGGACTAAAGATGGCCAGAGCTAAAGAGAACAACAGACAATTGTCGATTTTTCGTTTCTAGCATTTGGGGGGCCCTATGCAAATTTTTGACCCTACACGCTGCTCCTCCTTTCCTCCCAGCACAGTATCTTGCACTGTTCAGATGTGTTGGGGTCCCTGCCCTATGCGCATGCATATTTGGCATAGCGGGAGAAAGGGCCCTGCCCATAACCATCTGCTTTTTGTTTCTATAGAAGTAAAAAATGGTAAATAGCAATTATTACATAGTAGGAATGTGTTCAGTTGGCAGAAAGACAGATGATGTGTAGAAATGGATGAATCTCACAGCGTAAAATGGGTCAGTATGAGGGGCAGGTGATAGTTTCGTGGACGTGTGTAGCTGCTAATATGGAGGGGGAATGTGGCCCCTGTAAAAGACAGAAAGGAAAAAGCACAGGAGGTGCGCAACCAAGTGCAACAACATTAAGCGGTGTTAATGGTAAAGGAAAACATTTAAGAAAACAATGAACTTGCAGTATTGGAGGTACAAAGCTTAGCAAGGTGCAGTGATCTCCTTGTAAAGTAGGAACTCTACCTTGGCTGAGATCATGGAAGCTCCTGACATTTAATCATGTAAGCCTGAAAACTATTTTCAGTAGGAGGTCAGCAATCTTCAGGACTAATAACGTTGTCCAAGGAGAGTCACTGACATCAGCCTGGGACACAGTCTCTCCTATAAATCTACTTGTCAGAGATGTCTGGGTTCTCTAGGCCTCGTTCTCATCATACCAGTGGTCCCGCCGCCACATTGTCTACCTTCAGCTCTTACCCTGAACGGAAATAAATTTCAGATGAAAAATGTTATAACACAGCCATTAAATTGCTGCAACTGCGATCTCTCCTCAATTCCTTTTGTTGCTGCTGTTGCTGTGTCCTTATAAGTAATTTGATTTGCACGACGTCTATCAAAGACTGGCTCTGGCAATAAAACCAGCAGAGCTTGTGAATTATTAATCTATATAGAGATTCTTATGTAGCGCACACAATTGCTCTCCAAACAGGATGCCTGCAGCTCTCAGAATGGAGTTCTACAAGTCCCAGCAGCTCTCAGGGTGGAGAACTACAAGTCTCAGCTCTCTGGGTGGAGAACTACAAGTCTCAGCTCTCAGGGTAGAGTTCTATAAGTCCCAGCAGCTCTCAGGGTGGAGAACTACAAGTCTCAGCTCTCTGGGTGGAGAACTACAAGTCTCAGCTCTCAGGGTGGAGTTCTATAAGTCCCAGCAGCTCTCAGGGTGGAGAACTACAAGTCTCAGCTCTCTGGGTAGAGTTCTATAAGTCGCAGCAGCTCTCAGGGTGGAGAACTACAAGTCTCAGCTCTCTGGGTAGAGTTCTCCAAATCCCAGCTGTAAGGGTGGAGAACTACAAGTCTCAGCTCTCTGGGTGGAGAACTACAAGTCTCAGCTCTCTGGGTGGAGAACTACAAGTCTCAGCTCTCATGGTGGAGTTCTATAAGTCCCAGCAGCTCTCAGGGTGGAGAACTACAAGTCTCAGCTCTCTGGGTAGAGTTCTATAAGTCGCAGCAGCTCTCAGGGTGGAGAACTACAAGTCTCAGCTCTCTGGGTGGAGAACTACAAGTCTCTGCTCTCTGGATGAAGTTCTCCAAGTCCCATCTCTAAGGGGGGAGAACTACAAGTCTCAGCTCTCTAGGTGGAGTTCTCCAAGTCCCAGCTCTTAGGGTGGAGAACAACAAGTCCCAGCTCTAAGTCTGGAGAACTACAAGTCTCAGCTCTTAGGGGGAGATGTACAGTTTAGAGCTTTCAGGATGAAGTTCTCTAAGTTCCAGCTCTAACAGCGGATAACCATACGTTTTAGCTCTCTGGGTGTAGTTCTTCAAGTCCCAGCTGTAAGGATGGAGATCTACAAGTCACAGCTCTCAGGGTGGAGAAATACACACCTCAGCTGACAAGGTTAAAGCGGACCTACCACCAGGAATCTATGTTTTCATGAATGGCACTAGAAGTG
>CM070041.1:47767834-47823801 GCA_036250615.1 Ptychadena robeensis | reverse complement strand
GGGAAGCAGAATTGCAACACTGGAGGGTGGGGCAGGATTGCAGCACTGGAGAAGGAAGGGGGCAGAATTGCAGCACTGGAGGGGGCAGGATTGCGACACTGGAGGGTGGGCCAGGATTGCAGCACTGGAGAAGGGGGAGAAGCATTGCATTCTGCCAAGGAATTTTGAAAGATAGACCTATGTCTATAAAAGCTGCACGCATTGTGGTTTCCCCTCTTCCATCAGCTCATGTGTTTTTTACCAAAGGTCAATGACCATCAGCTCAGGGTAGTTGAGCTGACTCATGACATCATTTTAACCTAGGAAAGCCATTTGACTATGAGATTGTAGATTGCAATGTGCTTTTTGGTATTCTACTACATGTTGTCCTAACACCAGTGCCAGGGGTTCAAAAATAATGGGAAATTCATGATGGGGGACATGACCCCATGCTGTTTTAATTGAAGGATTAAAAAATACTATCCTCTATAGATATGACTACACCATGAGGAATCAATTGGAAGTTGTGGGGGAAGAGGGGGCACAATCCTTACAATAATTGCATAAATCAAACACACTTACCTGCCTCACTTCTGCTTTCAGTTATAAGATTCTGCCAAATCTTTCATAATTGCCATGCAGTGGAGTCCTAAAATACACAAAGATTTTCAGAATTATTTAGCAATAGTAGTGTGTAGTACTGTGTTAGTTGTTGATGAATACAGAACATTTGGAGAGAAAGTGATGAAGTCATTAAAGAAGCAAGATTTTAGGATGTTTCAGGATTTTTTGCAGGATTCAATACAACAATTTAGAGCAAGCTTATCTTAAAAGGAGAAACCCAGAATGTGCATCAAACCAGAATATGAAAAGTTTAACACATATTGTATTGTTATATCTGCATGCTTATAGCAAATTTGTTTTATACTTTGAACACACATTCTCTATACGTTTGGGGAAGACTAAGTCCTTCTTATTAGCTACTACAATTCAAGTGTGGTACTAGTGTAACTTAATGGAATGGCAATTAAACCTGTACTGTACCTAGATAAGACCTAGATATTTTTTCCTGTACTGTACCTTGATCAGTACAGGGGTGGTGCTGTGCCTCAGAAGGGGTATGAATATAATTGATAAATGGGGTCAAGCTCTCTCACCTTAGTACTAGGAAGCTCTTGTGTAGCCACATGTCTGGGGGACTGCAAGGACCATCCATGTGGGTGATACCCCATCTGGCTAAGGGTAAAGCGAGAGGGGCTACTCCTAACAGACAGCCCTGAGGTGAAGCTTTATCTTTCTGGATAGACAGCACCACCCTATCCTAGAATAGTAATCCTTGTTTGTTAAGTAAGTCCAGTAGTTTGGGTTTGCAGGTGTCACCAGGCTCTACAGCACCCCAGGAGCCACCACCTCAAGAAAAAGTCTAGATATGTCCATACCCAAGATCTTCCTTGCTTTCCAACTTTTCCATTTTTAGGGAAGGCCTTTTTCTGTTCTAGCATGTTTCTACTGTCTGTACCCCAATGAACAAAGCCAGGTCAATGTTTGATGAGCATGGTGGTGTCACATCTCATCCTATTTGGCCTTACAAATGTTTTTCTGGATGAATGGGCAGAAATGCCATCAGATAAATTATTTTGAAGAAAGCCTTTCTAGATGAGGAAATTACCAAATCAATATTGAATGTGATGTCAAGATTCTGTCAAGGTGTGACAAGGGGTACCCATACTTTAGTCCATAGAGTCTATATATTTTGAACCAATAAGATGCAATTCCGCTGTAACCTTCTCTGTCTGTTTTGTAGATTCTGATCCTGAAAGCATACTTCACAATTACTTCAGTAAGCCAAAAACTCTTAAACTCCCCAAAAATATATTTTCCAGTAAAATAACTGTATTACAACTGTGGGAGAGAGGACTGCCAGCATTTATTTATTTATTATACCTAATAGTAGTAGCCTCCTCCCGCACATGTAATAGAAGTAGCCTCCTCCCGCACATGTACTTATTATACTTACATGTTATAAGGCGTTAAATTAATAAGTACATGTGGAAGAGAGGACTGTTGGTATTGATTAATGACATGTAAAAATAGTAGCCCCCTCTCCCACATGTACTTATTATGATGATACAATGATATAATAAGTATATGTGGGAGAGGGGGCTACTATTGTTAGTGTATCTACCCCACTGGCAGCAACCTTCATTGTGGCTCCTTGTAGATTTATTCATTTTTTTACATTTATCATTTTCACATATCACAGCTGTAAAGTATACACACACACTTCATATTTGCATAGAAGGCCAGATAGAAACTATGAACACTAAATGCATTCGCCTGGCCACTTATGCTGTGAAAACAACAAAATAATCAAACATAGCAACTCGGCGACACAACAGGGGCCCACCACCCCCTACTTAAAACCAGTAGCATCAAAAATAATAACTCAAATAATGGAAGAGCATTGCCCCCTACCACCCACAGAAAAATACTAATATTGAACAGTAGATAAAAATCTAATATTGAAAAGTATCAGATGAGATATCTAAGACACAGCATACACACAACTCAGGAACTGAGACTAATGGGCTATGTCCTTGTGGTACACAAGGTGCTTGACAGATGACCCGTTCAAGTGCAGTGTGGTGACATCACGATGACGCCACCATGCTGTGCTCGGGCGCATGTGGTTTGGATGGGAATCAAGGCGCACTACTTTAGGTGCCAATTCCCGGTTAATCCTTTGGATGGGGATCGATCTAGGGAATATCTATGCGAGTATGGTAAGGTCCTAATGTGCGTTTAAGGGATTCCTCTAGATACCACTCGGAATTCTGAAAATCTGCCATGAACTCATGTAACTGCGGATTCAGGATATAGTGTATAAGCTATTTCTGCCAAGTTTTAAAGAATTTAGCAACCACCTGTTGAGGGGATTACGGTGTATTAAGCTTATTTACAGTGAGGAACACTGGTATTTGAACACCCTGCAATTTTGCAAGTTCTCCTACTATCCTGGAGGGGTCTGAAATTCACATTGCAGGTGTATTCCCACTGTGAGAAACAGTATTAAAAAAAATCTGGAAATCACATTGTATGATTTGTAAAGAATTTATTTGTATGCACTGCAGTACTGTCTGCCTCTCAAAGACCTGTTCCTCTGCCTTTAAAATGTTCACCTCTACTCCACTCATTAATCTAAATTAGTAGCACCTGTCTCAGCTCTAAAGACACCTGTCCATCCCACAGTCAGACTCCAACTACTACAATGGGCAAGACCAAAGAGCTGTCAAAAGACACCAGAGACAAAATTGTGACCTCCACAGGGCTGGAAATGGCTACGGGGCAATTGCCAAGCAGCTTTGTGAAAATAGATCAACAGTTGGAGCAATTGGGGCTAAAGATGACTGTCAGTCTTCCTCTGACTGGGGCTTCATGCAAGATCTCACCTCGCGGGGTATCACTAATGATAAGAAAGGTGAGGAATCAGCCCAGAACTACATGGGAGGAGCTGGTCAATGACTTGAAGAGAGCTGGGACCACAGTTGCAGTCGGTAGAACACTACACCATCATGGTTTCAAGTCATGCATTGCATGAAAGGTTCCCCTGCTTAAGTCATCACATGTCCAGGCCCATCTGAAGTTTGCCAATGATCTGAATGATCCAGAGGAGGCATGGGAGAAAGTCATGTCGTCAGATGAGACCAAAGTAGAACTTCACTTGTCATGTTTGGAGGAGAAAAGGTGAAGATAGTCAGACAGGTCAGTCAAGGACAGTGAGGCATTGTAAATCCAATATTTAAGAATCTTCCTCATGGCCACCAAAAGGCAAATGTGGATACATTTTGAATCCTGGGATTGAGAAGAGAGTGATAGGGCTGGGTTGAGGTCAAAAGATCTATGTGTCACCAGGTGAATGAAGGACACCACTTCTCATCAGAAACACTGGATGCTTGGACAAGACCATCATTTTGTCAAGCATTTGTCAGGGAACATTTCAGACATTCCTAGATCAATGTGAGAGGCCTAAGCCATTTGGAAGCTGTATTATAAGTATGATAAGCACGATGGATTAATTTAAAGAACATCTCGCACCAGGATTTGCTAACAATATGGTGTTTCACTTTATTCCACCCCCCTTATAGCAGTTCCTCAATGTCTTCTATTGGAGATTAGAGGATATGAGCCCATGAGCGTACATGCATCAGGATCTTTTTGGATCTGGTTAATTCTGGGGTATGTAGGTGTAGAGCCCTGACAATAGTACATTGCGACCCAGGCAATAGTACATCTTCAAGCTTGGCTGGAGAAACAAGTCAATTGGAGGAGCCCATATAGTTATGCAGAAAAGATCACAACTGGGCATAGCACATGCGTGGCAGGGAGTACATGATAGTGCGAACAGCGGTCTTAGAATTGTAAGGGGCGACCATCAGAGTCTAGTATGTCTGCCAGGTTTGTTATACCCAGGTCCTCCCATCAACAAAAAAACTTGCAACCCTGGGAAAAACCCAGAGTAGAGCTTATGGGCATTAGGGACGTGATCGTTCCCTTAAACCCCAATCGTTTTCTAAACTCTCGCCATGTCGGTGTAGATTTTAATGATCAAAAGCAGTAACCCAGAGCCACACTTAAGATTGCTTATTTGTTCCATATGAGCCAGCGGCATCCTCCAGCGATGTCCATCCTGGGTCTTCTTCCTGGATCCATGTCGCTGGACATGGGGGCTGCCCATTCCATTGGCCTGTTTTGCAGGACAGGCATAGATGTCAAGTACTCATATTTGCCAGATAGAGTGGCTGCAAAATGTAAACAGATTATATTGTAATCTATTTAAATTTCTTGCACAGCTTTAAACACAGCCAATAAACAATTATCCTGTTTGTACCATCCGAGGGAAGCAGGCTTCTCTCCGACATATAAAAACTACAGTTCCTTCAAGTAGAGCTGTTCACCACTTACTCCAATAATGAACATGGTTTTCCTTTGCTCTGACCTTTTTATATAAAAACACAGGGTTTTTACTAGTTTTTTAGTAACAAGCATCCTCAATCAATATTCAGAGGGCCACCAATGCCAAAGATGGATTGATGTTTGAGGAAGACCTCTATAGGCTGGGACATGGTACTTTAGGCTGAAGACAACAATCTTTAGATCAGGATGGTTGCTGAATGGAGATGGTCGAAACGAAAAAACAATATTTTGGACTAAAAATTCTACCCCCTCGTTGAAATTAGTTTTTAACTGAAAATTTTTTATGTGTAAATAAACCAATTGTTACCTATAATAATGGATTATCATATATAGGTCTCCTGGTCCTCTTTCTTATTTCTAAAGGCTTAAACAAAAGTCATATATAAAAAACCAGAGACCGTTTTATAAAACATTTATTAAATTCTGCCTTTCCACACACCTACCTGCACAGTCGCAACAATGTCCACCGATGTATTTTATATAAGGGTGTTAATGGGCCTAAAATCTCTGGCACTGATGTACTACAGGTCCCAGGAAGAAGCAGAACTTGCTCAGCCCTGGCCGGGTTCTTGTATGTAAGCATCACCATACCTTGGTTTAACCTCTTGGGTGGTAATAATTGTTTTAATCAGTATAGCCGGGGACATTGTTTTTTAGTAAATTATTCATTTAATTTAATGAACATATTTGGTGTTTCATCCTCATAGTGTTTTTTTTTTTTTTTAACTCTTTGGGAATGGTTAAAAAGTTCAGGAGACAGCTATACTCATTCCAAAGGGGGAGCGGAAATCGGGTTATAATTATCATTATATTTAATAATTTAAATATTAAATATAAAAAGTATTATATTATATTATTAAATTATATTATTTTTTAGAATATAAAAATATAAAAAAGTTTAATGTTCTTTCAAATTAACCGGCAGAATTTGGACCCGTCAAACTTTGATAGAAAAGTTGATGGGTGAGTTGGTGGTTAGGACCAGGGCATTCTAGGACCATAGCTCCCTATTGTTTTATGGATGGACATTGTTTTTTAGTAAATTATTCATTTAATTTAATGAACATATTTGGTGTTTCATCCTCATAGTGGTTTTGTTTTTTTTAACTCTTTGGGAATAGTTAAAAAGTTCAGGAGACAGCTATACTCATTCCAAAGGGGGAGCGGAAATCGGGTTATAATTGTCATTATATTTAATAATTTAATTATTAAATATAAAAAGTATTATATTATATTATTAAATTATATTATTTTTTAGAATATAAAAATATAAAAAAGTTTAATGTTCTTTCAAATTAACCGGCAGAATTTGGACCCGTCAAACTTTGATAGAAAAGTTGATGGGTGAGTTGGTGGTTAGGACCAGGGCATTCTAGGACCATAGCTCCCTGTTGTTTTATGGATGGTTCAGTGTTCAGTCTCTGCAGTGTAATAAGGGGATTCTCCACCAGGTGGCGCTCACTGCCTTTGCTATAATACTTTGCCTCACTTTTTCAGATTGTCTACATCACATCATCCTGTTCTATAAATAGACTTATCTGTGATAGATCTGTGATACTGACCTAAGATGTGGAAGACAGCAGCCTATCGCCCACAATCCTTTGCTGTACTCCAAACCAAATGTTTTCAGCGTTTTCCTAAATGTGGCTGGACAAATATTCCTGAACACTTGTCCTTGACTTTTGTTATATGGAAGTGGAAGGGGAGCCAAACCTGGAATATGACTTGACTTTGCTGCAACATTTTCACCCAGCATTCCATGCAGGTTCATTTATTGCTAAGAAAAAAGTTTATTGTCTGACCTGCATTTTGTTCCACTTTTTTATTTACTTGTTTATGTTGTGTTTGACTTGGCAAGTTGTGATTTCACTATGAAATGTAAACACAACAAGAAAATATGACAGTTGGCACCAAATATGACCTAAAGGTAGCCATACACGGGTCGATTTGTTATTGATAGATTCCCGATCCGATCATTTCAGGTGATCATGGAATCGGCGATTGACCAGATTGGAAATCAATGGACCACCACCTTGGGAATGCGATTTGTGGTCCATTTGGACATGATCCGATCTCCAAAATCATGACTCCACAAAATCCATCAATCGGAAAGGCTGCTGCATACAATCAACCAAAAAAAACCAACATGTCGTTTCAATGTCCGATACAATTTTGTTTAGTCGATCGTTCAATTGATCACCTTGAACGCACGCAATCATTCAAAAATCAAGTAAAAAATCGACACATATATGGGAGCCTTAAGAACAGGAAGTGAATTTTGTATTTTAGCAAAACCATACACAAGCATGGGGCTGAGCTGAGACGTAGGCCAAAGAGGTATCCATCTTGGCCACATTAGGATGAGTGGTCCGAAAAGAACACTAGCTGAGGTTGGTTTTTGCTCATGTAGGGGTTAATTTGGGGTTTTCTGCTTTGGTACCTATGGACCTGGTTCCAACAATGCAGGAGCAATAGGTGATCTATGAAAGCCCAATTAATACCACAACTTTTTTACTTTTTTAAGTCAAGTTTGTCTTCAGCTCACTCTGGGACAGAGTGAGCCTTTAAGAAGTCCTATTTTTAAATAAAGAGTAGCTTCACATCACAAAAATACAGGGGAAGGGTTTCCCAAATATATGTTTTAATGTTATCTTATGGCTCAGGATTTTATGATCTTCACTGAGGACAATATGATGTACAAAGACCAACCTTTGGGCAAACATACCCAACCACCCTTCCTCGTCATCTAAGCACTGCAGGATCCCCAGATGTGGAGGCTTTGGTGTGACAGAGCTTGAAAAGGGGGATACCATTCTGGACCCCAACCATCATGTGATTGTGTTGTCACCTATTCATTGCCTTTTTCTCCTACGTAGAAGTTACATATAATTCCTTATACCCAGCTTGGAAAGAGGGTGGTGAGGGTGCCTGGTGGGGTAGGCTATTTAGACATTCATCATATACTAACAAAACTAACGTCAGCTAAGGTCAGAAGACACTGATCCCATAATTGATGGGGCAAATATAACCAACACCTAGATGCAGGGCCCTCCCATCTAAGGGGGCCCAGTGGTCCACTGTCCGGTTGGTGCCAAGCCTGTTGCTGCTGATGCTCCCGACATCTTAAGGCCCCCATACACATTTTGATTTCCTTACAATCTATGTCAGATTCAATTGTAATTTATGATCGACATTGGTTCAATCAAAGTTTGAAATTGAAAGAATAATTGAAGGAAGTCGATCATAAACACACAATAATATCTGCCAATGGATGTATAAGTACGCTCATTTTTTTTAAATGTAACCAAAATCGGTCGGGCACAACAAAATAACTTTCGATCGATCAACATTTTCCCGTCACGTCCAATAATTTTTCGATCAAACTTTTGTCCAATTTTGATCTATATAGGGCGATCGAACCATGTGGACAGGCACAAATTTTTGATCAATCAACTTTCAAAACGATTGGTTTAGGTCGATCGAACAGGAAAATCAAAACATGTATGGGGGGCCTTAGTCTACTAGCCCTGTGATGGTGGACCAATGCCACGCATGCTAAGTTTCCTCTCTGTTAGTTTGGTCGTGCATTCATAGGTGACATCATATTCCCAAGCTGGACTCCGCTGCTGAAATGTAAACCATCTTGTTAATGTTCTTGTAACTTTTTTCTAGAGATGAATTACATTTTGCATATACCACTATCTGACTTTGCGAGTTCATTAACCTAGGTACCTGTTTTGATACAGAAAGCTGGATCTCAGTGGACCAGGGTGGTTACATTTTTCGTAGCTCTTTTGGCACAGAAAGCAGGGAGGGCCCCGAAAAATTTCCTAGTATGGAGCCCCAATATGTCTGATGGCGACCCTGCCTGGATGTCCCACTAATCAACAGAAAAGCAAGATGTTGGCCAAACAGGCTGGTAAATTCGACAAATCTCCCATCAGGCATCAAACAGCAGAAAAAGAGCAGCAATGTTTAGATTGTTCCCTTTACAGATTTGCCCCATAGCCAGGACGGATCTGGCCTGTCCCCTCCTATAGCTCTGTGTATATGTTTGTCTATACTCATGCCCAGCAGGTAACTCTATCTCCAGTCAGGGGAAACCCTCATCCTTTCTGTCCATTCTCCTCCAGTGTTACAGTGAATGAGCTTGTCACTTGACAGATAAGCCTGCTGATCCCGGCCTGTCATACGCTGGGATGTAATTCAGGCTGGTACATGATCATTGCCTCTGAGACCAGCTTTCAACTATAATCCCACACAGGAGTGAGTACATATCATATCCGATGAGCATCTGCTGGTCCGTGCCACGTCCCACTGCATGGAGCAATGGAGGGTGAAACGGATACTCTGCCTGTCCAGCCAGCCAAATAATACTCACTACATCCTAATAGATACATCCACATGACAGAAAGGTGTAGCACAAGAGAAGATAATTCTCAGCACTAACATCTGGGCTTACGGCGGTCTATGGATTTAATGGGCACCTCCAACCACACAGATAAACACTGAAATGTGCATATAAAAATGTTGTTGTCTGCTACCTTTATTATTACGTTATTTATATAGCGCCAACATATTACGCAGCGCTGTACAATAAATATGAGTTGAGATGCCACACAAGATAACACACAGGTTATGACACAGGAGGAGTTAAGGACCATACCTTATGCTATTCTATAATGTTCTTTACCCAGCCCAATGCCTATGGCATATAGTTTAGTTTTTGGACCCACTCTCTTAAGTGTTTTTTTGGGGGGTGGGGGGGGGGATTTAAATTATGGAAAATAGTGAGAACTAGGCATAACATTTATCAAAGCCTCCTGTTTGGTTGACTTTAAGTACCTCTCTAGACTACTAGTGAACATCACCATAATAATGACCCATGCCAAAATTTTGTTTCACAGTTCCTGTCTTGTTCATTAGTCAAGCTGTGGACATACCCACTGGCAACCTTGTTTCAGCTTTCAAATGTTGGCAATTTTATCAAATGATTATTAATGGACTAAGTAATATGTTCTTGGAGAAACCATCTTCATTAGGAATACTTTGAAGAAAGACTGAAAGCTGATGTTATACTCAAAATTCAAAACATATATATGTTAAATGAAAGTGTGACTCACCCTTGTATGATGGTGGCGTGAGAGATTCCATATTTATTTGCCAGTCTTCTGGGGTTAACTTCAGGTACAATATCACAAGTGGCCACTGGGGTTTTCTATGGAATAATGCATTCTATTCAGTTTAATGAACAGTTGAGATTAGAGATGTGCAGCAGAGATGTGGAATCTCAAGAAACATACTTTCAACAGGTATGACAGCTCTTGTAGAACTATCTGTGTATTTTGAACTTTACATAAAGTGTGACTTTAATGGCCATATATGCAGCAGCAGTTGGGCACGTTTGTTGTGATAGTTAGTAGCCACCTTTGAACCCTTGGGGTGTAAACCAATTTTCAATGTGGAAACTATTGGCCCTACTCTGGTAGACCTTCCATGAAAGACATGTATGTACACGGATTCCTGCCAATCTTCTCCTTAAATTAAATGTCTCTATGTTAAAATCCCCATTTTACAATATTAAATTACTGCAGAGAGCTTAACTTTTAATATGAGGAAAATGACATTAGAGTCTTGCTCCTGCGCTATACAATACAAAATCCTGCAATCTCATTTTCCCACTATGGTTTGGATTCACAAGCCCTTTAACTGAAAGAAAAAAAAACGTGGGTCCTCCGTCTTATACTGAGCCCGGGGCTCCTCTGAATACTGAAATAAATTCAATTAAATATCTGCAAGGAGAGACGGGGTCCTGTGCCACTTTTCCATTACTCTCTGTCTGTAATAAAAGAAGAGGCATCTTGGCTTGAAAAATGGACAGTAAAAGAGTGACTTCCCTTCCTGGGTTCTCTTTGTTCCTGGCAGTTGGTTCATAATTAACTACCTGTAAAAGGAAAATTGTCATAGTGGAAGTATGTGAGCTCACAGTTCTATATACCGAAAATCTAACCGACTGGTTGTCTATGAATTTCATCCTTTCTGGGCCAAACATGTCTACATTAACAAGCCTTCTGCATAGTTCTCTGGGTCCAGGATTTAGATTAGATTCTGATTTGATTTGTATCATCACCAAAATTGCTGAAGATGTAGCGTAGAGTTGGTTGTGGGAACATTGGAAAAAAAAGTTTTGCACTAGCACATGTAGTTTTTTCATAAATTAAGTTCAAAGTCAAATTCAAAGTCAAATTTGACTTTCCAACATTTTTAGTCGACTTTGAACTTTATTTATGCAAAAACGATTTGTGTTAGAGCCATACTTTTTTGTAGTATGCCCCCAACCCATCTATACATCTCCAGCAAGTTTGATGAGTATACCATGTTCAGGGGCTTTGCAATTACCCCCTTAGCGTTCATGACGAGCCCAGCTCGTCCAGAGTTTGTGGGAAGAACAAACTCTGGATGAGCTGGACTCCCATGAAAGCCGCATATCCCCTGAAAGCTACGGTGATGCTGCTTCCAGCCGCAGTATTTCCGGGGTTGTCCAGTTGCGTCACGGTGACGCGAAAGGGGGCAAGGGTGGGCAGCGCCATAGACCTCCATGTTAATGGAGGGGCATTTGCTTTCCAGCCCTCACAGCTGGCGTCATTGATGACACCGGCTGTGTGGAGAGGGGAGGGGGGTGGGAGGAAATGGCAGGCAGTGTACCTTGTACACTGCTGCGATTGCCCATACCACGCTGTTAAAAATGGCGCGGTATGGGCGGTGCGCTAGGGAGGTTAACTTGAAATCGTTGAAATAGTCACATTTAAAAAAAAAAATGCGACCATCTCTATGGGTAACCAGGAAACTGGGAGAGATTTCCAATGACAACAGGTTACCTATATAATAAGGTTGTTATAAAACAACTATATAGCACTTAGGCCTTTCAGCATCAGGAGCTGACCATTTCAACCTTGCATAATAGAGACCATTAAACTTCTCTCTCAATGGTATGGATATCCAATTATCCTGCACAAGATGTTATCTTGCCCAATTACCCTCTGTTGTGGATATGGGGACCACTATGGTACATGAATCAGTAACTAGCAGGTTTTGAAGTTTATATAATTATCTGGTCTTTTTAATTATTACATTGCAGCTAACTCTATCTTGGAACTTTGTCCTGTTTCCTCTCCAGTTATCCCTTTTACGGTGTGATATATGAACTTATTATTATTTATCTATCTGCATTTATCCAACCTCCTAAAATGTAATATGAAAAAAGATGTAGATTTAATCAATACTTTTTTGGCTTTTTTAGAAAATTATGAGGTACCGGTATATCCTTCTCCCATCCACTCTATGCAAAATAAAAACACAAGAATAAAAATGTACATGGTACATGGTAGCTCACTAGTCCTTAGATGTGGTTACAGAGATTATGTTTGGACAATCAATACTAAGGCAGACAGCACTAAAATAAATACGAGCTAGATATCAAAAACTTATAGTGAACATAAATTTATTAGACCAAAGAGAGTAATGTTCTTTACTTGTATACCAATGAAGATAAACTGCACTATTTCCTGTATTGTATAAATGGGGTCTAGTTATAAGGATGGTCCACTGACTGCTATTGGAGCTCCATCTATTATACCCAGGGGTGCACATCCCTTGGTGTTTGGTACTCACCCCATATGTAGCGTGGTTTTAATAAACGCCATCTTTCTCACTGTCCTCTGCATCAGCCTCCTGCATGGTAGATTCTGCTGCAGATGGACCTCCCTGTTCCTGATTCAACATCTGGCTTTGGGTCAAATGTAACGCTCACAGTACAACATTGTTTGAACCCCCAGATGTCATACCTCAGTAGTACAACTCTGAAATTTTCTGGGTTGGTAACTAACCCCTAAGATGACCTGCAGTCCAAATGTCAACCTTTCATAGACATATTTCAACTCCAACTTCAACATTCCTTGTCTGATTTTATCCTTTGGGGTCCACAGAGGGGAAAAAGAAGCAGAGAGGACACTTTCTATTCTAATGAATAGGACAGTGTCCATTCTGCATTATCTAAGCGGCGCGCCCGTGGTGCTGATATGAAGCTGTAGAATGCCGCATCTTCACTGCAAACTGCCCCAAGTTGCGGGAAATCCTCCGGCAAATGTTCTGGTGTGCATCTTTTTTCAGCCACATATCCCTACTCTTACTATCAATCTCCAACAACCTTAAAAGTCCAATCTTTTTTTTTTGTAATTTACATTCCTAATTTCACACCTCTTACTGCAACCTTTCATGGGTATTGTTTCCCTGCGGTTATCCAAGTGACATAAATTGTTTACATTTAAAAATAGAATAGAAAGAATTTTGGCAATCCAAAACTTTTACTTTTACAGTGAATGTGTTTGAGCTGCAATACTAGTTTTGGCCACTGGGCCCACAGCCATGTCGGCTTCCTTCAAACATCAAGGAAGAAGAGAGGGAGGGGGAGCTGCGATGTCTTACCGGTAGAGATGGTCTAATTTTTTTTCAGAAATTCGACGATTTCAACGTCAAATTGAGTTCAAAGTCAAGTCAAAATGTCGAAATTTAATTTTGAACTTAATTTATTCAAAAACTATTTGTGTTAGAGACATACTTTTTTCTTTAGAATGTTTCCCTAACCCTTCTCTACATCGCCAGCAAGTTTGGTGATGATACCATGTTCAGGGGCTTTGCACTCAGCTCTCAAAGTTAGCAAGTTAAAAAATTCGACCATCTCTACTTACCGGCTGAGACTCTGTGGCTTCTCAGCAGCACTGACACGCAAATGTGTTGGATAACCAAAATATAGGTTTGCATAACTGGGTTTTTATCATATTTGTGTACTGGTGGACCACTTATGTGCACCCCTGATTATACCCCATTACTATAGGACTGCCATATTTTTGGAGCAGAAAATGTGCTTTTAAAAAAATCATCACGTTGGTCAATAACATTGGCGAGCCATCCATGTTTGACTTTCACTGGGACGAATTACACTTTCTTTGTCGATGATACAATCAGTGTTATATGCGCTAATACAGATCCCTCTTAAACATTTACTATTTCTTCATTTCAAATACATATTTATATATATTGTAAATGTATCTGTTTGCACCCATATTATTTTTAAATGGTGGTGGTGAAAGTCTTATGTATATTGTTTAATGACTATCATTTTAAATGGATTAAATAATAAAAAAATGCTTCCATAAATCCAGTGAGCTGGGGGCTTTCTGCAGTAATCTAAATTACCACACTAAACTCTTTTTTCTTCTTGGGTTCAGATACACTTGAAATAAGTTTTGCTGCACCATAAGTGAGGATTCTACACGAAAAATCCTTATTTGCATATGGTGGCATTCACTGCCAGATGGCCAATAAATGTGGTTTAATTTGTGTAGATGTGGATTGCCCTTTTTTTTTTTATCAATATGCCCTTGGGTCCTAAACACTTACCTCCTGGCTTATATATGATGCTAAAGATCTAGTACCACTGACATTATCTTTCTCTAAGGAAACCAAAGATGGTTCAGATTGGCTTTCTCTCTCTCTGTTTGCTGAAGTCTGCTTCTTGCCATAAAAAACCCAGTGGGTAAGGCCTCAGCGCATCGGGCTGCTGTATAAATAGCGCTACCCAGAAACCTATTCTCCCTTTTGATTGGCTCATTTGCATATTATCCATAGGGAGTATGGGTCGGGTTCCCCCGAACTCCCGGCGTCGTTTTAGTGGATCTCAGAGAATAAAAACACTCGACAGATAAAATAAAAACACTTTAAAAAGATTAAGCAGACTGTTGGGTGATTAGTCTGGTTAGGAGGTAAATTAAACTTTCATTATATGGATTATGTATATGGAGGGGAATATATTGTTTTAATTCCAGATTCCAACACATTGCTTTCCATGTGCTTAGAGAAGAAAAAAAAAAGGAAGCCTTTATGTGCAAGAATTTTCCCTGCTGTCTGAGTAAATACGATCTCGGCACAGCGGGGAACGCAGGCGAATTGTTTGTTAATGCACATTACGCGTTTTGTTACCACCAAATTGAACATGTGTAATGTCCTCAAACACAAGCGGAATAAAAAAAAGAACAAGAGAGCTACAGACGCAAAGCAGTTCAGTAGAATCGTGCCTATAAAATGTTTAATAAGTATCGTAATGTTACGTTACTGTGTTCCCAATACATTTATAATTACAGTAAACTGCGTGGAAAGCAATGCAGAGCTGCGACGTTTTGTTGCGACGGGCGGACATGTTGGTGTCGTATGAAATCACAGCAGTCAAGCTTGCCTCTGTATAAATGCGATCGCCACGGGAGCGTGTGTTGGCACAGCAACCTAGCAAGAATATCCCAATAAAGAGATTTTAGGAGAGAGACTTAATTTTATGGAAGACATTTGGTAGTCGTGGAAAAAAAACAGAGGGGGTTTCAAATGCGCCCAGCCTACTGCGGCTAGTAAAAGGCTTTGGCAAATTTCCAGTAATTTTCTAACTAACATACATGATACATCATGTCCCGGGCAATGTGTCTACTGCTACGGGGGACAGACGACACCCTGCTCTGCTTCCAGCTGCTCAGCGACACTTTATGAGGGGCGGCTGTACTGCCTGAGACTGCAATCCAACATGGCTGCCTCAACGGCTCCATAAAAGCCGGAGTGCATGTTTCAGCTGGAGGGTGGCAATGGCGGCCGCTCTTAACCGTTCCGCGGCAGGACTTTCAAGTGTATGCAAACTTTTATTTAGTTTTCAATTAAATGCGGAAAGGGTAGAACATCTTTTAGATTTTTGCTGATGTCCCGGCTCAGGGGAGGGGGGTCTCATCCTTGTGATGTCTCTGATACATAAAATTCTAACTTTCCAAACTGTCCAATAACTTAAAAAAGACAAAGTTAAAAGCTTCTTCGATAATAAATTTTTGTCATGAAAAAACAGGAAACAGTGGGAGGCAGGTGTGATTTTCTACATAGGAAGTGATCATTCCTTTTTAAATTAAGTGACTTGGCAGGACAGATCACTAGTGACCTCCAGGAGATACTTGTATAGCTTAGTAGATTAATATGAATTGGTTAAAAGCCCTACAACCTGTGGGTCGGGACCCTCTTGGGGGTCGAACGACCATTTCACAGGAGTCTCCAAGTTCACCGAAAGCATCAAAGCTGATGCTAACAAGCAGCAGGGCTGATGCCCACAAGTAAAGTGAACAGTTAGGAGGGAGAGTAATGGTCTCTCCCTCTCAACTTAGGAGGAATGGGGTGTTACTTTCCCTTCTAACTTCCCACCCCGCACATAATTTGCATAAGCGAATGCATAATTTGCATTCCAAATGCAGGAAGTGACCCTTTTGCCGGTAACTCCCGGGGTTGTGGATTTAATAGGTTGAGAACCACTGCCCTAAAGTCTAGTCTCTAACACTCTAACAGCATGCTCATGCTGATCATGTGATACACAGGGTCCTCTATGGATATTCAGCATTGATGCCCAACTATAAATGAAGAGCATCTTGCTTGCAAACCCACCGCACTCACAGTAGGTCCTCAGTTTTTTTTCCAGATTGCAATACTTAGGACATCTAGTGGTAAAAAGTAATTACTACAGAGAAAGGCACCAGAAAGTATGTGAATGTTGAAGCCGAAAGTGGCCACTTGTGTATCTGTGGACAGTACCAGCATTTACCCTCTATAATGCCTGAACAACAGCTCTTCCATATAAGATCACCAGAGACTCTTAAGATTTAAAATGAATTGAAGATTACTTTAGAAGTTTTTGAAACAAATTTACCGTACTTTAAAGCTCAATTCCAGGAAAATCAAACAGAAAAATTCCAGAAAAATATTTTTGCAGTGGGGCAAGCCTTGCACTGAATGGGTTAATGGCTTGTTGAATCCTAAAGAGAATATGCCATTTGTTTACCTGGTTTCTAATTACCTCTTGTTCTTTCCATAGCCCGGGGCTGTGACCACTAATTACTTACACTGCCAGGCTATAGTCTCTGTGTCTTAGCAAATTATGTAAGTGGCCACTATGCTTAACTGGGAGGCATTAGTGTTCTGGCTGTAAGGCACCAATCTAAAGCCCCCCATACACCTTACAATCTTTCTATACAATTTCTGTACAATCAAATTTTGTTCTACCAAAACCATGTAATATGAGGAGCTTTCTAATCCTTCCAATCACTATGTATTCCATCAGGGAGGCCACTATACTACTCAGTTGTTGGTAGATCTAATTGTATGGAGATTGTATGGATCGATCTTAAGGTGTGTGGGGGGCTTAATATGAGAGGATTCAAGAGAAATGGGGGATAAAGGTAAGTGTTCCTCCCCAAACTAGCATCTATTCTAGCCCATACAGTTTAGAAGTAGCTCCACCACAAGAGGTCCATTTAAATGCAATATTTTAGCTATAGAATACACCTGTGAATTTTCTATATATAGTTCTTATTCACAACTTTCTATTTTAAATGTATTAAATGTCTAATTTTAATGAATTAATTAATGCTGCTGAAACTTTTCTTTTTTATTAATACCCCCAATACAAATATATATACATATATCTCTATTATTAACTTTAATTATATAGTACATCGCTGTACAGAAAAGTGAACCAATCACCCGTCTTTACACTTGCACAAATGCTAATAATAGGGCAGAATGCAGATTGAAAAAATAATATTAGTAATGTCCCATATTGTCCCTTTTTTTCCTTCCCAGAGCCACGGCATAAAAACTATCCCACATCTCTGTCAGCAGTGACCGCCGGTGTCCCGTCGAATTGAGTCTCCTGTCGAAATGAGCCTCCCCCAGCCACTGGATCTACTTTATACAATCCACTAGGAGAGGAGTTTACTTTTTACATATGCTGCAATCGCATCTACTTTTAAGATGTGTAAAGGCTGCCATACACGGGTGGATGCCCGTGAGATGGTTCAAACTTTGAGCTCAACGCCACACGTCATCAGGCTGAGCCCAATATGGAAGGAGCTGGAGGATCAGCTGATGCTTTGGATGGTGACCTGTAGTTTGTGATTGTTGTGATTTACAGTCATGTCCGATATCCCTGTTTTCAAGCGGGATTGATCCCACTCGAAAAAAGGAATGGCCGCATCCGATATGCGCCAGATAGATGGCTGTGAGAGTGCATGGCACGGAAAGCGTCCATCGATCTAGCCCAGATCTATGCATGTACAGGCAGCTTTTTAGATGACAGGGGACCCATCGAGATGAGTCAAACCCCCCCCCCAGTATCACTACACTACTGATATCGACAGGTCCCCTGTCCATAGCAGAGTGAACTGTTAGTGCAGTTAATTCTGCTATGGACAGGGGACCCAGAGGGGGGGCTGATCTGACCCAGAAGGGACTGATCTCGACGGGTCCCCTGTCCATAGTATAATGAACTGTCAATGACACAGAGGGGGGGAATAGTGGTTAAAAGGCAACACAAGCTAAGGGCTTGTTTACACTAGAGCGATCGGCCACGGATGGACGCGTGTTTAATTGCGCCGCCACGTCTGCGATTTTGCAAGTGATCTGACCTTTTTTTCTGATCACATGCAATCGTGCCCATAGGAAATGAATTGATCAGACATGGGATAAAAAACGCAGCAGGGTAGCATTTGAAATCACGATCGCCTAAATGGAAACTAAATAATGCTTTATAATGGGAGTGATCGGTTGCGCCAGCGCGATTAAAAATACGTCCATCCGCGGCCGATCGCTCTAGTGGAAACAAGCCCTAACATACAGGTACACACTGTGCCACAGGAGGATAAGATCCAGCATATTTTTAATCATTCTATACATCATTTTGATGTGACCCTTTAACATAATGAATTTTCCCCACACCACAACACTCTAATTTTTTATAAATCCTAAAAAAATACCAGGGAGTTTTTGAAAATTTTTTTTTCTTTTTTTGCATATATGTAATACATATGCATGGGTATAACCGGAGGTGTCGCCGCCGTCCGCCTTCAGAAAAATGTGTTTTAAATGTAAATATAAATGAATATAATAAGAAAATGTGTCGGATTCTCCTATGAAAAGCAGTGAAAGTTTTTTTTTTTTTTGCCTTAGTATTGATGTTCATTATTTAACATTTTATTCCGGCAGATGAAAGTTCCCTGATTTGCAAGGTACGTGTCAAGGACGGGTATATAAAAGGATTTTTTATTTATTCACAACTGCAAGACTAATTGCTCCACTTCGCCCGGAGGCTTAGAGATTGGTTTTAATATACCACTTCAAAAGTATGCAGAGAAGTACAGAGATAGGAAGTGTTATTGTTTAAGAGGGGAGGGAAAGAAAAAAAAAATCTCGATATGATATTTGTGACCCTGAAATGAAAAATCTATTTTATTGAGTGATGTGGAAATAGTTATCGGTGCTATTTTTAAGATTATTCAAATATACCTTGAAGGTGAAAAGTACTGCAGACTAATGAAAGGCGATCATTAAAAATTCTTGAATTCTGTGTTCTTTAATTGATATCCGTACAAAGCTCGGCCTTTTGGTTTGATTCTTGGAGCGGAGGGCGTCTCTGTTTTGGAAAAATGGAAGAGTGTCACTCTTAGTCCTTCACACTAAGGTCATCATATTAGGGAGGAGTGATAGGGATAATGGGCGTTCGCTGTTGGCATCCATGGTTTTTGTCCTTGAGCATCAACTGCTCATATGTAGACACTAGAGGTAGAGGAGTAATGGACTGCTGGCCTAGGGAGATTTGCTGTCTGTTGCGACTAGGAATATTACCATATATACTCAAGCATAATCTGACATGAATTTTACCCAAACCTAATTTTACCCAAAAAACCATGGAAAAACTAATTTACTCAAGTATAGGCCAAGGGAGGGAAATGCAGCAGCTAAGAGTCTCCATACACATTCGCAGCGATCAATCGTTCAGATATCAAACGTGGCCATCCTGTCTTCAATACCACTCGAAGAAAGCTTGATCGAACAGGGAACCAACATGTTGGTAGATCACAGTTCGATCACAATTACTTTGGGTCCCCAACCAAAGCATCAAATGGAAATTGATCGCACAAAGTAGAGAACATTATTTCAACGAACTCTTGAGGGCATCACGGTGATGTCACCATGAACGATCGAACAGGTATCGCCCTGTGTATGGGCAGCCTAAGACACAGGAACACACAATATATCGAATTACTTCAGGGTTACATTATATGTTAAAGACACCCCATAATCCCCAGCAACCGGCTACTATGCACTTTAAGAAATGTGGCATGCTGTGCATTGTAGTCCATTTGAATGGATGGGAAAATGCAATGGACAACAATGCACATGCTGGAACCTCAGCGCACAAGTTCAGTGGGAATCAGCCCTTAATGATGACACAAGTGCCCGCCGAAAGCATAAACTGTCAATTTTTGGGATTAATCTTCCCATTTTTGGTCAAGGTTAGGGGTTGGGGGGTTTAAGGTTAGGGGGAGTGGTGCTTGATAGTAGGGGTGAGTTTTGTGGATCGGGGTGAAGTTTAGGGGTTTGGGGGGGTTAAAATTTATCTAAACCAATCCCCAAACCCTTAACCTTAACCCTCGGAACTCCCTAACCCCCCTCCCCCCAACTCCTACCCTTGACACCTGAACATCCAAAGATTAACCCTGAAAACACCAAAACTAGGGCTATCTGCCCACATGCGCTCTTGTAAGAGTAGCAAAATATCTCAGAACACCGGGAGAGGAGAGAAAAAACGGCCGACCAGGGGTTAGGAAAAATCGTCTGTGTGTTACTACAGCACCTGACTCAAGTATAAGCCAAGGTGGGCTTTGTCTGTACAATTTGGGTACTAAAAAGAGGCTTAAAGCGGACCTACCACCTCTGAATCTGCCTCCTTACCTACACTCATGTTATATAATAGGGCAGATCGGAGGTCAAAAGTAAAAAAAATGATGTACCTGTTAAAACAGTCAAAATGCAGCGACACTCCACCTGCGGCATCACTTCTGACAGCAGTGTGCACAAGGGGACATGGGAGGGTAGACGTCACTTCTGAATCCAGTGACGCTGGAGGGACAGTGGATCTGGATTGGTGGAGGGAGCAGGAAGCAGGCAGGAAAGATGAGCAATTTTTTTTTCTTTAGGAGTTGCTGACCCTGGACGAATGCTGGACGTATGAAGGTGTTTTTATCTTATAGTGTTGAGCCTGAATATTTGAATTGCAAATTTTTATTGAGAATATCGATACCTTGAGAATTCGTGAAGATCTCGAATATAGTGCTATTTCTTCGTAATCTCAAATATTCTCAATTCTGTGGAAGTTGCGCACACAATATTCACATTTACAAGAGCCGATATTTGCAAAGAATTTACAAATAATTACTTATGTGATCCACTTCAGCTGCTTTTTGACATTTTGCCACTAGATGTCGCCGTGACTACTTCTCATTCAAAGTAATGGCGATAGAACAGGGAAATACTGACTTGTCGGATCCCTGTTCCATCAATTTTTCTTTCCAGCGGGATCAATCACTTAAGGTGGGCTGCGTTCAGTTCCCAAACGATCCATCGATCGATGCCAATGCACATAGTGTTCCATCGTTCGGAAAGTGAACGAAAAATTTACCTGTATATGGCCGGCTTTATACTCAAGTATATACCATATGTTCCCAGTTTGATCAGATGTTCAACTTACCTCTCTGTTTGAATGGTTGGGACCATTTGATCAGGTATAATTTTTTCTTCCGTGTCCGTGAAAATAAGACCAGCCATTCAGGAGTTCACAAGGATCAGCTGACCAAATTGATCATGTGCTTTTTGAGTTCACATGCACTAAGGCTAAATTTACACTGTCATTTGCAAGGGCCTATAATGGTCTATTAAGTGACCAGAAAACTACCCTGCTTTAAGTTTAAAATGGAAGTCAATGAGGTTGTTTACCCTCCTTAGTGTTCATTACGAGCCCATCTCGTCCAGAGTTTGTGTGAAGAACAAACTCTGAGCTGGGCTCCCATGAAAGCCACATATCCAGCGGCAGCATTTCCGGGGCTCTGCGGCTTCACTGATCGCTTCACGGTGACGCGGAAGGGGGCGAGGGTGAGCAGTGCCATAGACCTCCATGTTAATGGAGGGGCTTCTGCTCTCCAGACCTCACTGCCAGTGTCATGAATGACACTGGCTGTGTGGAGAGGGGAGGGGGGAGGGAGGAAATGGCAGGCAGTGTACCTTGTACAGTGCTGCCATTGTCTGTACCACACTGTTAAAAACGGTGCGGTACAGGCGGTGCGCTAGGGAGGTTAAAGAACAGAAAATGTACTGTCGTAAAATCAAGTTTTCTTAACACATTCAGAGAATCGTTTGGTAACTAAACCACCCCACTGACTTCGATAGTGAATCTCTGAAAGCGACTTCAGCACTTTGCAAATCTTTTTTCACTAGTGTTTTAGTCTTTAAAAAAACAATCTTGGCGTGGCTATGCCACCTTTCCAGGCACCCTGTATGTTCAGGTTACCTTTGTTGCCCTTTCTGTGGCTGCTTGAAGTTAACCCCCCTCCCACCACCCACATTTTCAGGCTTTAAAACTACAGTATTTTGCAGAAAGGTCTTTGCTTTAAAGCTCATAATAGCTTTTTGCCACTAGATTGAGCCTGGGAAGCTTAAAAATCACTTTCAACTAACGACCTAAACCTCTGTGTATGCTTGTCGATCCCTATTACTATTATTATAATTATCATTTATTAATATAGCGCCAACATATTATGCAGCGTTGAACAATACATTAGAGTGGAGATACAACACAGGATAGTACACACAGGTACAGGTTATGACACAGGAGGAGTAGATGACCCTGCCCGGTCAGGCTTACAATCTAATTCTAGGCCTGATCTCACAGGGACAGAAAGTGAAGAAAAATTACCCCAAGTGGATTCACAGGCAAAAAAAATGGAGCAAAATGGGCATTTCCCTTTCGGCTCCTCTATAGTCATTCATACTGGTTTTTCAAAATGAAGGGTGACTGGTATTCAAGACCATAGTTTAAACGACAAAAACACTGACCTTATGTTATGTTTAAGTAAAAATTCAGCAATGTGGTAAGGATTCAGCCACAGGCTACACTGCAGATGTTTGTTATTATTGGAACATTACAGGAAAATTTAAGAAATGAGGCAATGTGATTTTATTGAAAATAATGGATGTTGGTGTTAATATGGGACAGCTGGGAACCCTATCCCTAATGTTGCTGCCCCAAGCCTCCGGAAGGAGGAGGGCAGGGGCACCTGGTCCAGGGCAGCCGGGAACTGGAGTGACTGGCATATTATACTGTCATTGATAATCTACTATACATGTAACTTTGGCAGTGATACATAGACTGCTATTTTTAATATATATTCACCCGGAGTGATGTGAACTTTTATTTAAACCTAACAGACGAACAGGCTAAAATATCCAGTAAATTTTAAGCTGAACTGCTGTCTTCCCTTCCAATCAGAAATAGCTGACTCCAATTGATATGATACATTAAGCTTCTCACATTGTGCAAGATGTAAGAAGTCAGATGGAGCCTGGGAGCCTGTCTAATTTTGATGGAGGATGCCCAGCATCATATAACCCTTTCCTCCCGAGCCTGACTGTACCTGTCTAATAGGTGTAGGAACCACCATAGCAGCCACTATGGGGCCCCTAGGCACAAGGCTCCTGTTTTTTTTTCTTTGTTTTTCTCCCTGTTCCCTACCTCATGGGTGCTATTTCAGCTCGGGCTTAAAAAAAATTTACTGAAATTTGTAATCCCAAACTGGACCCGAGCTTGTGAAATGTAAACAAGCGGCACCAATTTTAAAAAATTTGGTGGGATTTCAGTTAGATAATTCCACTATCTGACTTTGCAAGTTAATTTTGATACAAAATGTTGATCTCAGTGGACTGCCAGGGTAGTTAAATTTTTCATACCACTATTGGCATAGAAAGCCGGACTGAATCGGCTGGGAGGAAGATGAGTTATTGGAGTCCAGGGGGGGCATAAAAAATGTGGCCCTGTCATTTCTAGCTACACCCCTGCCCCACCCCTTCCATTTATTGTATTTAACTTTTTTATTTAAATTTAAAGACAGGTGCAGCATCAACTTTGCTACCTGCAGTAGCCATGCAAGCTGCCTAGGAAGGTGCACTGATCCAGGCTGACAACCACCCAGCAAGGCATTCAGCGAATACATTGGGCCTGAGTATAAAAATTCTAAGGTGAGCACCATTGTTGTGGGGGGGGGGGGGCTTAAAGATTGCAGATAAGGGACCGTTTCCTGTCTAGCCTGTTGGAGGCCCGAGACAGTTCGCGTGGGGAGGGGGGGGGGGGCTAATTAAGCAGAAGACAAATAGAACATGTTCTGTTCTCCTCCTCTCTTTCCACTCCACATACACGCGACCCTCCACACTTCACTGCCTCAACAGGTTTATGTGGCCTTTGCGCTGCTAATCGTATGCGAGTACCGGGGAGCATACTACTAAAGGAATGGGCGACACACTCTGATACGAGGAGAGGTATACTAACAGATATGCTGTCACGGATCCACGACGGCCGTCCAGGGAGCTTGAACCTGTCTGCCACTCCAGCGTATGAGTACCCCCCCCCACCCCTGTGTCCCGTACCTGATAGCCACATAGCCCACAAACACATACCTTCAGCCGGTTATATATAGATCTGTGTAGGTGACTCCAGGGTTCAATCAAGTGGAAAACACACCTCATGTCGCTGCCACAGGTGGAGGCCGCCGCCACTAAACAAATGCGCCGTGCGCGCGCCCGTGCGCGTAAGCGCGCGAACCCCAGAAGCTCGCATGCTGCATAAATAGAGCCCCCGCGAGCGGCAAAATCGGCATCACCACACACTATTATACACAACTGTGGGCTGGCAGGTGGGCGTAGTATCCTGGAGTGTACCGATCCATCCTCCCGGGACGCGGAAATGGGGAGTCACAGCTCCCTATGTACAACCTGCCAGCCCTGACACCAGTGCTGTTTGATTCAGTTTCACCTGTTCAAACACTGGACTAATGGTTTTCGTACTCCCCGGCTTGCATCCTACTCTCGAACTGCACCACCAGCAATCCACACCACAGTCCCCGGCTCTCCTTACTTCTGCTCCCCCGGCCTCCGCTTGTTTTAGACCATCCATCGCATTTCCGCCTGCCCCCGACCCCGCTGGACACCCGACTTTCCTAGACACCGCCCGCCTGCCTCGCCCATTGCCTGACCGCCCTATTCTCCAGAACCTGCCTGCCTAGACCTACTTTTGCTCCTGACATTCTTTGTGCACCTGTCTCCCGTTCCAGACTACCCCCGCATACCCTTCACCTGAAGGGACTACACTCTGGACTCTTCCCACCCTCCTGGGGGGTCTACCAGGGAGCGACCTGGCCACCTGACGTGCGGGACAGTCCACAGGTCCCCTCCCCGGACCCTGCCTATCTCCCTTAGGGGGCTCTTGGGAGCCCCTCGGCTTATATGCTTGACTTCCTGCTCCAAAGGATCCAAAACACCTGTCAACCCAGACCTGCACATGACATAACTAATCCAACAGCCAGCGGGCACGTCTCCCCTGTGGAGATTTCATCGACACGAGTTTAATGCAACAAAGAGGGGGGGACGGAAGAACACATGATGCTCACCAGGGGGGTGTTTCATTACAGTCCACCATATAAATATGTGTGAGCAAAGAGGCGCAGAAGACGACTGTCCCCCACGCGGCGCTACCAAAATAACACCAAACTAGGGGAGCCGTCCACACCCCCAGGACACCAGCTTCCCGATACCAAAACCTTCCCCCCAAAACTGTCTCAGGCTCATAGATACGGAATTTTGAGACGTTTCCTAGTGCATGTTGCTTTCATTTATTCAGCAACCATTGCCACGCTACTTTCTATGATGGAGACGGGATCAGGATGGCACACAAATAGAACAGATATAAACAAGATGATCATCACTACATAACCTACAGGCCACAAACCCCAGAACGAATTGAGTAGTGATCAAGTTGGTAGAAACAACGGGAACCCGGCCTAAACTACATTGTGGAAAGGGATCTTTTGAGAACTCGCCCCTGATTTACAAATGATCCCCGATCGGGCTAAAACCACAGCCACTCACACCACACATAAAGCCAATCCGTAATCTACATGCACAAAGAAAAAGAACCGACAGGTTTGAGGGAACAAGACGTTGCCGAACTTCCACCGTTTTGGCCTTCTGATTATAGACTGGTAAAGACTCCTCTCCACACTCCAATCACAGGAGACCAATTCAGGGGTGGAGAGGCCATACCATCAACGCCAATAAGCAGACGAGTTTAAGCCAGAGTCGGCGATCCCACAAAGAACCCATTCCACAAGCTCCTCATATACGACACTTGCTCGATATCAGACACGTCATGTCTCAGGAACGAAGAGCTGAAAGGGCGGAAAGAAGATCACACCTCAATACACAAATAACTCAGACAAATCACACGACTGGTTCCTAGGCCCCGCTTTTCCAGGCAGTGTCGCTCAAGCGGTCCCACCACTCCCAGGGACCCACACCAAAAACGAAACCCTTGGCATTCGGGAAACCAGACCATCACTGTCGACATGAGGAGTTGAGAGCCGTATCGAGTCGTAACTGTCCTTTATGTGGTATTCAAGTGCCAATGGATACATATGCACCGATCCTATCACGGAAAAAAAAAGGCGGCAAAATACCGTCCCTCTTAAGAAAAAAAGTAAGCATCCTCCAAAACTTGTTCGTGGGGACCCACCCAGTACTTATCCCCGAGTTTACGCTCCCCACCATATTCGGTCTCCCTATTTCCCTACAGTGCCCTGAAGGACTGGCGTCCCTGGTCAGCGCAATAGTGGACTCCGGAGCGTATGATGACTGTTTCATGGACGCCCATTCCGACAAAGACCTTAAAGATTAACCTCCTCCGTACACAGGACCATGGGTAGGACTCCGTACCACCCCTTCCCTGGCCTGATAACTGACTCCCTAAACACTCCGTCGGGTCCCAGTCTCCTGGGAGCACTCACGTATTATTACTACCAGACCATACCGTCCTCAAGGAACACACCCGAGACATTCGTTTCCTCCTATCCCACTGCCTCCTCTTATAGCCAAAACGGATCACGTAAAATGAGGCCGTCACTTGGTTGTACGACCCTCCCCCCCCCATCCTGGGGCTTCTGGTACGAAAACGGATTTCCCCTCCGACTCTGTCTCAGGTCCATACAAACGTCTCTACCAACAGTCCTAAGAAAGCAACTCACGAGAATCACCGGAACAGTCTCGTACAATATCCCAATCAAAAAAAAAAAATGAAAAACCCAAAAAGATGCATCTTCAACCAATAACCTGGGTCTGTCATCAGCAACGGAGATGGCCGAAGCGGTTGAGTCGCCACCCGCAACAAGGCACCTACGACTTGTCCGTTTGACTCTCCAGGAAGCAAACAGATACCAACATTACTATATGCTAGACAGATGTCACCAATCCTTGGGCATAGAACCAGCAATCCCAACATAATATGCCCTCAGGAGTACTTGAACAAGACGGTCCTACTTGAAAATCTAAGGGAATTTCAATCCGCACATCGGTCGACCACACGAATCCCTACGCTGGAGAAAGAGCCCCCTAAAATGATATTTATTTTTTGTTCCAGAACAAGGCAATCCCTGAGGCCCACATGACTACCTCAACTGAATGCCCCAAACGATCAGACAGACCCTCTGCCCCTCATCCGCCGGCCTCCACGCAGCGCCTCCACTCTGCCCCCGTTTCCAAGCTGACCTAGGGGGCGTACCACCTGTCCGTGTCCCGCCAGGTGATGACATGGAACCAGCGCTTCCGGACCAAATTTGGCCACTTTGATATCGCGGCTGCCGTCGGACTGTGTAACGCACCACCCACTTTCCAGCATTCAACCCTGATGTGTTCCGGATTCCTTGACCGTTCTTGTCATTGTTTCCCTGGACGACATTCTGTCTATTCCGATTCCCTCGACACCACCGCATCCACTGCGAAGTATTGGAGCGTTTTGCGTGTACCTCCCGTCCGCCAAGCTGAAGTGCCAGCTTCGAGAAATCATGTTCCATTTCTAGGCCTCGTCATCCAACTGCTGGATCACCATGGACCCCCAAAGGTCTCCCCCATCTCCATGGCCCGTTCCCTCCCGCGCCGGAAACCGTCCGAGGTCCACCGGGTTCGCAACCTCTATCGTCCGCTTCATCAAGGTTTCCTCTCCGGATTGTCCCCTACCCTCCACTCACCAAACTTACCACACGAAGACCCCTTCTCTCTCTCCTGGTCGCCCCCGGCACAAGCCCTTTCGAGTATCTAAACAGAATGTTTCACAACCCTCCGTTCTCAACACCCACCATCCGTCGCTCCACCCATTCGTTACTCTCGAAGTCGACGCCTCAGACTACCCTCGGTGCATTCGTCCACGCTCCCGGTGACCAAAAAATCTGTTTGCACCCCGTGTGCTTCTACTCCCCCACAACTCACCCCCCCCGCCGAGTGTAACTACAGCGTCGGGATCGGGAGCTCTTGCCCATGAAGGCCGCTCTCAAGAATTGGTACCTCTCGGGGGCTCACCACCACTCCTCATCACACCGACCACAAAAACCTCCAGTATCTCCGCCAAGCGAGAGCTGAACCCCCGTCAGGCCCCGCTGGGCCTTGTTCTTTGCCCGTTGACTTTCACCACCTCACTTACCCCCCAACCCACCCCCGCAGCACACAACACAAAGGCCGACCCTCTCCCGGATGCCTCCTGGACCCCGCGCCTCCGCCCCGCACCCCTCCCACCCCCGAGAGCACTTCTCCCTCCGGGGCCGAGATGCCTGAGATCTGAAGACCTCAGGGTGCCAACACGCTCGCCTCCCCTCCGTAGCCCTGCACCAAGTGGCAGTCTGCTCTGAAGGGGGACCTCCCTCGTCCCCCAACAACGCCGCGCCACTGGTCCTCGGTTTCCCATGCCACTCACCCGCTCCCCCTTTCTCGCGTAAAGGTCCCTAGCCTACTCGCACGTCATTTCGGTGGCCCGAGCAGGGTCGGACTGTGTTTTCTTACGTACGGCCGCCCGTCCTGTGCCCCGTTCAGTCCCCCCATACCCGTCCTTTCGCCTGCTCCCACCCCGTTGCCCGTCCCCCGGCTCCCTGGTCCCCACTTGCCATGGATTTTGTTTACGACCTCCCCCCTCGGCATCTTCCACCGCGATTCTCACCATTGTGGCCGCTCCACCAAATGGCCCCGTGTCGTGGCTCTGGGCCGGTCCCCCTATCTCTGCCCTTTTCACCGCCTACACTAGGCTTCTCGGTAGGTCTGCCTTACGCCCGTTCTAAAAATGCTGAGGGTAAAGGTGGCCCGTTTTCCCTCCTGAAATGCCATAGCTACTTAGGGTAAAGCTTAGGTTCGGGAAATGGGTCGCCTCCATCCTGGGTCCCTAGATCCCTGGTCGCCTAGTGGCCCGAATTGGCGCATAGTGTGGAGGGGTGAAGGGGTCCGCGGCATAGAAAAGACCCGTGCGGTTCCCTCGGCCGCTGAGACCGGCTCGAGTTTTTCTAAGGGAGGTCGTCGCGCTTGCATGGGGTTGCCTGAGGACGTGGTGACGGACAGGGGCACCCATTCCCACACGGTTTGGAGGGAGTTATCCCGTTACTGGGGTTCACCTCCTCCCTCACCTCGGGGTACCACCCCCAGGCGAACGGGCAGTGCGCGGCAGAACCAGTCCCTCGAACAGTATCTCCGCTGTTTCACCTCCGACGCACAAGAGAGACGTGGGCCGTCCTTCTCCCGCGCCGAGTTTGCCTACAATAATACCAAGCACGCCGTTCCGGGCAGTCGCCGTTCTTCCTCATGGGGGTCCACCCAAGTTCTCCCCAAGGTGCTGGACTCCCCGGTCTGCCGTGTGACCGCTTGACCGCGCTGCACCGAGCTGTGGGGCTGGGCTCGCGGATCGGCTGTTGGAGGTGCAGGCGGAGATGAAGCGCAGGGCCACCAGGCTACCCCGTTCCGTCCTGAATCAGGGGGATAGGGTTTGGCTCTCCTCCGTCCATCCGCTTGCGCTGCCCGTCCCGGAAGCTTGCTCCCGCGGTTCCTTGGGCCCTACGGTTGATCGGGTGGTGAACCCTGTAGCGGTTCGACTCCTCCTTCCCCCCTCCTCCGCGTCCACCGGTCTTCCACGTGTCCTGCTTGAAGCCTGTTGTCGAGGAGTTTTTCCGGGCGTGCGCCTCCGCCTCCTCCTCCCGTTCTTCAGGATGGGGTCGAGGAGTACGAGGTGGAGGTCATCTCGATTATCGCTACGGGGCCGGGGCCTTCAGTACCTGGTACGGTGGAAGGGTAGGGTTGGAGGAGGCTTCATGGTTCCCGCTGGGGGGTCCATGCTCCTCGCCTGGTGTCGCTTTCACGCCCGTTGCCCTGAGAAGCCGGTCCGTTGCCGTCCGGAGTCCGGCATGAGGGGGGGGCTATGTCAGGATCCGGGCCGTCCGGGCTTGACCTGTCTGCCCCTCCAGGTAGACCCCCTGGGCCAGTACCTGTAGCCACTGCCCTGCTCTTACTCCAGGGTGGTGCTGGGGTGACTCCGGGTTCAGGGCAGGACCCCTCTGGTGCTGCCAGTGGAGCCGCCGCCGGGGCCGTGCGCGGCAGCGGCATAGGCGCGAGCGCCGGCCTCACCAGAGTTTTAAGGGCTGGCAGGGGCGTGTTCCTGGGTGGTCGTCCCTCCTCCTGGGCGGACCTGGGAGGACGCTCCCTATATAAACCTGCCAGCCCTTACACCCAGTGCTGTTGGATTCAGTTTCCTGTTCTGGCTAATGTTGTTCGTATCTCTCTCGGCTTGACTTCCTGGTACTTGACCCTGCATCGTCCCCGGCTACTCTTACGTCTGGCTCCCCGACCTCCGCTTGTTTTTGACCATCCGTTGATTCCGCCTGCCATCGCCGCTGCCATGGACACCGACTATTCTTAGAACTCCGCCTGCCTCGACCATTGCCTGGACTTTGACTATTCTCAGAACGCTGCCTGCCTAGACCTACGTTTTGGACTCTGACCATTCTTTGTGAACACTGTCTCCCTGTTCCAGACTACCCGCATACCTTCCCCCTGAAGGGGACTACCTCTGGGACATCTGTCCGCACCTTCCTGGGGGGGTTCACCAGGGAAGCAGGACCTGGCCACCTGAGTGCGGGAAAAGTCCACAGGGTCCCCTCAAGGGATCCCTGCCTATCTCCCGTTAGGGGGGCTCTGGGGGAAGACCCTCGGGTGGCTTAGACTCCCTGCTCCTGGTACCCCCGTGTCAACCCAGGACCTGCGGCATAACATATGCGTGCCAGAGACCAGCTGGGTCATGCATATTCCGCATAGCGGGAGAAACGGGCCTAGTGCAGAGGCAGGGTGGTATATTCAGGAATCTACGTACAGCACCTTGCTCGCTCTGCCACTAGGTATTATGTACCATCATTGTATAAAGCCTGTTCCTGTGTCACAACTCCTGCTTTTCCAAAGTAAAAATGTAGCGGACGGTGGCATGCCACAGCTATAAGCAGCTTTTGGGCGACAACATAACAGCCAAGCAGGGATTCGTGAAGCCCAGGAGAAGTGCTGATTTATGGGCACTAGAGATGGTCAAAAATTATGCCATTTGTACATGAGTATGCAAATGTATGTAGACTGAAACTCAGCCCATTAAACACAGCAGCTGATTGGTTCAGTTTCAGCCTGCATAAAATATGAACGCTAATGTTGAAATGGGCACCTAAGAGCTGGGCACCCCATTGTAATCTGTCACAGCCATACCCTTTACCCTTACCGCAGGCCTTGATATAATTGTGACCTCTGTGACCCCTCAATCTGACTTAAAAAGTCCACATTCCATTAGCCCCGGAATTGAGGTAACTACAGTTCAATTCAGCAAAGTCTTCCGGAGACATTTAGAAGATTGCGGCTTCAGATGCTTTCTGCTATTATTCATGTCTCATTTACAACGTGACACGTAGGACTCGCAGGAGATTATAAACAGATGCACTGATGTATTCCATCTTCACACCTTCTCCACGCAGAGACTCGGGTCACAGGTCCTACCAGTTATAAAGGGGATTTAAATAAGCAGCATCACCTACGCTGACACTGCTCGTAATATACGAACGCGTACGGCACTTATTGTCACGGATATATTAAATAGATTACACTTAAAGGAACAACGCCCCCACACCATTTGTTTTCTTGTTCAATTCCTACGAGCTCAATAACAAAGTTTAAGGGCTCATTTAGAAAGGAGTTTTTTAACCACACGGTATTTTGCTCGCTATACCGGTCATTGGGCATACCTGTCAACCTTCCTGTTTTGGGAAAGAAATTCACGTTTTTTATGTGGCTTTCCCGGCCAAAACCTGATTTGTAACTCTCCCTCCTAGGTTCCCACCCCACTTGTGAAGATGATGTGTGGGGTAGGACATTAGGGAGAGTAACACCCTCTCCCTCCTATGTTAGGCAGGTACTAAATAGGAGGACGGGGACTGGAGCGCAGAAGAGCCGAATCGACATACCGGAAGTAACGTCACATCCCTTATTCCCAATCGCCGAAGGTGACAGGTATGGTCATGGAGTCGTTTTTAAAACAGGTCGTTGTAGCCACTGCTGCGGGAGCGCCCAGTCGTTTCCTTGGCTGCTGTGGACTGACAGCAGTGTAAATTTTGCCTAAAGATTTAAGAAATCTTCTGGAGTCTATGGATATAGTAGCTTGTCATCTGGTAGAGTAATGTATGTAAACTTTCTGTACTTTTACCCATGAAGATTTTGTCTGCTCCCCCAGCTCCGCTGTCGTTGATTTTTTATGGAATGTTACTTTTAACACAAGAGTTTGTGTGGGGAGTAGGCCCTTAGGCAAAGTAGGAGCTTTGGTCCTCTCCCAAATATCTCAGCCCCTTTGACTGGTTCCTGATTTAGTTCAGGAAGGTTGTTTATGGTCCCGCTGGACAACTACTGGGTCCTAGGCTCCATCTTGCCTTTTGGGTGACCTGGAAAATGTTCTGGATGAAAGAGTTGACCATAACAGAGGGAAAATCCTTTGTCTAAGGCAGGGGTATCAAACTCCGGCTTTGGGACCTAATGTAGCCCACAGTGTAATTATATTTATGTATATTAAAATTTTCTTTAAATTACCGTATATACTTGAGTATAAAGCGAGTTTTTCAGCATAAAAAAAGCCTGGCTTATACTAGAGTCAGGATCAGCATCAGGGTCCCACTTACCTCTCCGAGTGTTCGCTGGCCTCCCTGTGGGTGCAGAGAGCCTCTCATTGTGGTCCCATGACTGATCTTTCTTCTGTATTCTATCTGCGGCATTTCTGAGCTGGAATGGGTTGGTGAATTGTAAACAAACCTGGGCGGCACGCCATCTTGTGGAAATTTGTTCGTTATTGCTGAAGATGGCAAGTATCTGCTGCATTTTGCACCCTAGGCTTATACTTGAGTCAATACATTTTCCCAATTTTTGTAGATCGGTACCTCAGCTTATATTTGGGTCTGCTCATTGAACAGAGACTCAATGTGCAGCACTTCTGCACAATCGATCCCATTTGATACTTTTAATGGGGACCCTTGGATTTACCAACATGTTTGTTCCCTATTCGATTGAGGCTTCTTCTTCAAAGAAAGGGTGGCCACTGTCGAGTTAAGCACAACCAATCGCTGCGAGCGTGCACAGCTATTAATTGTGGTTGAATCAATTAAAAATCAAGCCATGTATGCCTAGCTTAAGTGCAATAAAAAGCCTCAGATGCTTTGGTGCAAACCCGGCCAACACGGCACTCTGTTGTCTTCTCTGCTCCAATCCGATGGCGGGTCTGGCAGATGCCAGAAGAAGGGTATTTGCAACTGTGACAAATTCAGTGGAGGGGTGATTATGGTGAAGGGTTGCTCCTCAGGGGTGGAGCTTTATTATAGTTAAAGGAACATTCCAATGATTCAGTATACCTTAACAGTTTGAACAATTTCATGCTCCTTACTTATATAGAGACGTAGATGTGAAGTGTGAAGTGGAGGAGCTTAGTTGGCATGTACAGAGCCTCAACCTTAACCAGATAGATGAACTAACTAGAGTGAAGACTGTGAGCCCGGCCTCCAAAACTCACAAATGTATGTGCGGAAGCTTCGCAGGAGAGTAGAGGGTGTTATAGCTGCATGGGGGGGTTACTCCATATTAAAACCTATGGGTGGGATGTCATAAAGTTCATATGTGTGTTAAGATTTCCCAATACTTATCTGGCCCTAAGCAAGCCATTTATTGGTTCATCTCCACTCATTCTATCTAGTGGGAAAGAATATAAATCCTGTCTTGTTTTGATTCCATCTTTTCCTTTTCCGGTTCATGTGACACCCATACAAAAAAGGGAGATACGCATGATTGAGACAGGAAGCCTAGGGACAGTGTTACATTATAAAAGTGTATACCCTTCCTAACACAAAAATCGTTACACCCCTTTATTCATTAATATTTCAGTAAATCTGTTTTTAAATAGTATACTGTGTAAGTGCTTGAAATTGAATTGGCACGGGGTCCATGACCAGCAGAGCTACAACTGGGACAAGAAGAAGCAGCAGAACTGTGTGGAGGAACAATAAGCATGAAAATAGGATGAGAGAACAGCGAGAAAAGATCATGTGTATACTAATGTATTTACCTGTTTTCCTGCAGTAAAACTTTACTGTAATAATCCCGAAGTTTGGGTTTGCAAAATGTTTCTATCAGCTGAATTCGATGGGTCTCTAACAAAAATAAACAGATAAGTTGTCAGTGTTTGCTGGTCTACTATATATACCAGTGGTAGCGAACCTATGGCATGGGTGCCAGAGGTGGCATTTGTAGCCCTCTCTGTGGGCACTCATGCTGTCAATCAGCACAGATACAAATGAGGGGGCTGTAGGAGAGACCTGCAGTTGCCTATTCACTCCCCCGACTGTCCATTCTCTTCTCCCTCTGCTGAATGCACATAGTCCCCCATCTGGTTTCTTGGTCAGAGGGCAGACATCCAAAATCAGCAAGGGATCAAATACTTATGTCCTGCACTGTATATAGTGTGTGTCTGTAATTCAGGGTAAATTACCATGTTGGCATGTTGGCATGCCGGAAATAAATGGGATTTGGGTTGAGGTCTGGGCACTCGCTCTCTAAAAAGTTTGCCATCGCTGATATATACTGTTCAGCATTCTGCCTCCTTTATGTTATAGAGCCAGGAAAGCTGTTCAGCTCTGCAGGAGAACTAACACATATAGCTATCCAGCTGCAGTCTGTGCCTGCAGTACTTTACACCACCAAGAATAGGGTTAGCGCATTTCTGCATTTCTGGAATGTGCGGGGAAAGTATAAGCTGACATATCCTATATTCTTGGTGAGTCTCAGCAGGGGGGAGATAGCTTTTATGGAACCAGTGTGGCTCTGTTTGCATTGGGCTAATGTAAAATTTCGCAATAATGGTGCTAAGAATTTGAGAAAGGGTCACTGCTCATTTTTGCTAACGCTTCCTGCTCTGGGAGTCCTTTAGCATGTATAAAATAAAACTGAATTGGAAACACATATGTAGGGTGTGACGGCTGTCAGAGACATAACTCATGTTGTATGTAACATATTCCCAGATAGCATGAAAGTTTCCAGACTTCTTTGCCTGCCTGCCCAAATCCCCCATGTGTCTCCCCTGTAAATCCCCTGTGTTTTTGCTCTCTGTGTATAATTAGGGATATTTATCTTTAATTTCCATTCTATCCTTCTAATTACTAACTAGTAACTAATGCCTAAGAATAAATGCATATATGCAGTTCAGATTCCATGCCCCTAGTCCAGGGGTGGGCAAACTTTTTGACTCTTGGGCCACATTGGTTTCTTAAATTTAATAAAGGGGCCAGACCAAGAGCCTGTAATGGCCAACCGGCCATAGGTGTGCCAATTCCATGCATTGCCGGCATCACTAATGATGGTGGTGATGTGTATAATTAGGGATATTTATCTTCGGAAGTAAGAGGCAATCTCTACATTTTTTTTTCAGTGACAGTAGTCACCAGGACTAAAGTGTGAATAAACCTGGTGGGGACAAAGGCAGCAATATCAACCTGATGGCAGATTTATTCTCTCCACATTCCATCAAAAAAAAGTACAAGTCTCCCCCCCCCCCCAAAAAAATAAAATGTTAAGCTACTATAGCCCCCAAACCATTATAGTTTCCCTTCTAATTCTCCGGTTAAATCAATATTTGTCCCCATGATGAAGTCTAACATAGCACTAGTCACTAGAGTAACTGAAGGACTGATATCTGAAAGCGACAGTTGTACATCCCACGAGATGCTTAGTGCGTTAGGGGCTCTATCTTCAGCTCACATCTCTGACTTGTGGGATTTCACATGTATTGAGCAGCAGAGCTGCCGAGTACGTCACACATTACCTGTCACAGTGTCAATCCCTGCAGCTTACAGGCAATATACAGCCTTGCATTTTGTACATATAGATATTAAAGAGCTCATTGATGTAAAAACAAGTGTATTTGTGTGCATTAGGTTTGTGGTTATATATGTACACAGGGATGCAATGCATAGACAAGCCAAGCTTAGCATTTAACAATGCTTGTGCTTTATCACTCTGAGTCCGTCAACCCACAAAAAACAATGCACCCCCTATGTGGCTGATACATCGTCCATTTAAAGCTAAACTGCAGTTAAAAAAAATCTTAATCATAAAAACTTAATACACTTCTACCTAAAACTATTAAAACAATAGCCCTTGCTTACAGTTAAAATTTTTGACTTGTGCACCACAAGTTGTCTCTGGAGTTCTTTTACACCACTAGTTGTCCCTGTATTTCAAAATTGATTTTTGACAGTGTTATTTAGCCAACTTCCTGGCCAATGGGTGTGCTTCATTATGTCGTCTGGGATCAAAGCAGGGAAGCTTAATACCACCGTGGACAATCTGGCACACACATATTTATTTTTATGGGGGGTGACTCAGTTCTCATTAGTTACTTATGTCATTGATCAGGAAGCTGACTATAACATTAAGACAAAATTTGAGAGGCAGGTCTGCACCCTCTATAACCCCAACATCATTGAACCACTTTAAGCTCAGATCTCATACATCATTAGTAGTAAAACACTGACATTTCATTGTTATGGTTAGTAACTAGCGCCTAAGAATAAATGCAAATATGCTGTTCAGATTCCATACCACTAGCCTCATCCTTCATAGTCATCATTTCACCTTTCATATTCCTTATTTTGCGTTCTCACTTTAAACCTGTAGATCTTAGTCACCCCAGTAGTACCACCCTTAAAGTATTCAGCACTTAGCTCCTGAGACTACTACGAAATGTCACAACTAGCTGTAGACTTTTATAGTTGTATTTCAGTCAGATAGTGCTTACCTCTTTTTCTATCCTAGCATATGCCCTCTCTCACTTTGAACCCCCACATGTCTGAAACACTTAGTAGTACATTTTGGAAGATTATTATATTTCCCCTAAGAATACTTACACAAATTTCTCAGTCTTTTTCACCCCAACCTGTAACCCTTCAAAGTTATATTTCAGCCATAGTACATTACCACAACATTATCAGATAATATTCCCATCAGGTTATTCAGTGATTATAAACTGCAATGACTTGTTTTAACTGGTAGGGAATACTGTTGATCGTGAATATTCTAATCACATATTTTGCAAACTTTTTGCGAATATCGCCACTTTGAGAATTTACAAATAATAGAATATAGTGCTATATCTTCTTAATCGCGAATATTCAAGATTTTTTACATCAGTACCCAGAACTACCATGCATTTTTGCAATATGGTACGAAAATTATTATTGCATGTGCTGCTCATCACTAATAGGGAATACATGATAAATCCAAGCTGTGTATTCAGCTACTCAAAGTTTTCAGTGTTAAAGCATATGTTGATTGTAAAATAATTTCCCTGCCAAATCTTCTTGTGGCCACAAGATATTCTCAGTCTTCAAATTTCCAGTTGGCATTTCCAACTTCATATAGTTGCTCCTGTCATCTGGGGACTGAAGATATATCTGCCAGGAACCAGGGGACCTTTGACTTACATTGTTACAATATATAAGTTCAATGTACAGTCAGTTAGTCAGGTCATTGCTAAGGGTCAGTGGTAGAGGAGGACAGTACCAAGCCTCAAATTTTACAATTTGGAAAACATCGAAACATATCCATATATTCACCAAATGAATTCTAAATTAATATATAGATTACTTTCTTTAAACATCTAATGTTTTAAATGAAAATACCCTCCTGTAGTACTATTTGATCCCAGTGAAAAGGTCCTGTAAATACCCTCTTGTATGGCTATGAAAGGTCAATGAGAAGGTCCTGTAAATACCCTTCTGTATGACTATTGGAAGTCAACAAGAAAGTCCTGTAAATACCCTTTTGTATGGCTATTGGATGCCAGTGAGAAGGTCCTGTACATACCCTCATTGATGGCCATTGGAAGCCAGTGAGAGACATGTTGTGCCTATGCCCACTTTATTGTATGAGCATTGGGAGTCCCTGGTAGGTTTAATAAGCCTGTTCCCACTCTGTTATGCAGACATAGCGTAATGATTTAAAGGAGTCCCTGAATGTCTTACAATGATTGCAAGGGCACAGAAATAATTGAGAGCAGATAGAACTATCCTGCAGGTGAAATATCCATGCTGGATGCAGCCAAATATCTTCTTGATTCTGTCTTTTTACCTATGAAAGCCCAATCACCAGCTCTCCTACAATCATGAAGGAATTTTTGCTCCATTGAGCAAGTACCTCTATCAGACTTTTTTTGCAGGTTGCTTTATAAATATGCAGCTACTTTTCAAGCAGGATCATGGCTGCTTTATAATAAAGCCCTAAGCTAGAACATACCATGCAGGTAACATTCCTCTGGGCTAGTGCAGCAATCCAATATTGCCTATCAACGCTTATTGATTATTTTTTTCCCAAAAAATGTCACATACTCTACTCACCTGACCTACCTGTCCCGTTGCAACCAGCCAGCAAACAACTTGCAACGCGCAGGATGCTAATCACTGAGATGACCTACTTCTCATTCTCCTTTTCATTTCAAAAGCCGTGTTAAAAATCCATAAATTAAGGAAATTAACTGATGGAGCCCCTGGCATCTTTGTAAGCTATTTAAATCTTTAAATTTACAACATCTTCTGCATATATCAAGTAATTGAACTAACTGCGGGGATGTAACTTTAATGAGAAAATTTCCCTTTTTTCGGCTGGAGTTCATACTCCAAAAACAAAAAGAATGAAAAAAAAAATCTGCCTGGGGTAGTTAAAGTTGTTTATGCCCGCCAAGGGGATAAAAAGATTGTATGAAGTTCTTTGTGATACGCAGGAACAAAAGGCATATGGAATATCAAATTAATTATACTAATCCCTGCATCAGGTCTTTGAAAAAGGAGTTGCAACTGGGACCTTTTCTCCTGCTTACCTCCAAACAAAAGCATTTGACCTTTATTAAGGGGTGAAGATGATCTTGCTGCACTTGCAGCTACTGGGCGCTAGTTGGCGCCAGCGATCTTCTAGAAATGATGGAGAGGAGCATAGTGCTGGTAATATTCTTATGGTCCTTGCTACAAGGTTTTCATAAAAGTATCAAGCCATATCCCTAGGTCCATGGGGTAGATGAGTAATGTGTCTTATTTAGGATACAACCACTCCTAGGAGGGAGTTTCTTTGTCTACATTATTTTAAAAATCAGGACTTTATTGAAGCACAATAAAAAAAACAGGCAGATCCACATTTTGGATGGAGTTGAGAGCCACATTTTTTTTAATGTAACCAATAGCTATAATTTATATTCAGCCTGTTTTGTTGGAATGTAGTTGTTATGAGTGACCACAGAGTCCCAGACCTACAGGTTCCTTCTAATTCTAGAGAAGATGCTCTGTGAAGGGCACTGAAGCCACGAATGGTCGCCTTGTACAGGTAGAGGAACGTCTGAAGTCACAGACCAAAGTCAGGGAAAGTAGGCTATATGGAAGACCATGAGCTCCTTTTGCAGCTACAAAGTATCACTAGCAGCCAATCAAGTGATAGTATTCAATGAAATAGATGGATGTGGTTGCCCCTGACAACCACATCCCTTTGATACAAAGTCATCGAAAGCCGACATCCTTTAAAGATTTTGCATATTTTTTTCTGCAACATCATAGGTAATATCTGCCAGGGTGACCCTCTACAAAAGTTTTTTTTTTATTTTAATCAAAGTTATTTTACTTTTTTTGCAGAGGAAAGAGGCTTCGGAGAGGCAGGGGAGAGAGGTGGGGAGGCGGAATATCTACATGGGAAATCTTCAGAGCTCACATCACTCCAGCTAGCCGTGCTCTATAATTGAAATGGCGAGTTTAGCCCTCGGCTAGTGCACAGGGCGCAGTTTGCAATAGCACAAAGCTTGTCCATAGACGTCATTTGGTATTAATGGCCCGGGGGCAATCTAATGCCAGACAGGGAGTTTGGGAAGGGGGCTGGGGAAAGGAAGGAGGGAGGGGGGCAGGAAAGGAGAATAATGGGGGGTGAAAATTAAAGCAAAATCAGGTGGGCTCAGGAAATGTGAGTGTGGGTAAGATGAGGACAGAAGTAAGTCATTTGGGGGGCATCAAGGTACAACACAATTCCTGGGTCTCATCAATATTTTCCGATTTATTAAAATATTTAAAAACATGCTTTTTTATTTTATGATAAACACAAAACATAACTGTTATCAGTTACACTGGAACGTTGTGTGGCAGAAGCCCCAGAGGGTTAATCTGGGCAACATGGGGAGACCTTGGATGATGGCTGGAGTCCTGTGCCAGAAATGTGTAGAATATTTCCGTGGGGCAGAGGGTGAAATGAAACGCCTTTAGGAAATAAATATAGTGAAATGTTTTACCTGGGGAGGAGGGTGGTAGGAAAAAAAAACACTTTGTCAATAGCTTTTTAAAAAGTTGTAATGATGAGATTGGTAATTTGGGGTGTCATTGCTGTAGATTTGTGGGGTGTCAAGAGTTAGTGCTAACTAGTCCTTAACACATGGGCATAATTCAAATGACAGTCACGTTTTAGGGGGACCAGATACAATTTGAGAGAAGATAAAAAAACCTGGGGATATATAAAGAAGATTAAATAAATGACGAGGAAATTCTTCCGGGAGAGTTGGGGAGAACTAGAGATTTTTGGGGTGCCATGCTTTACAAAGAGTTAAAGTATACCCCTGAAGACAGCATATTGGGTTAAACTACACAATGGAAAATGTCCCCCCGAAAAATACAATTTAGGGTGTACAGAAATGTAAGGGGTTTTAAAAAAGTAGATTATGGAGGGGGGAAAGGAGCAAGGGGGGTCTATTGAAAAGTTGAGGATGGGGGTCAGGTAGTACTTGGCTGCAGATTTGGGGTACCAGGCATCTCAGCAAGCTTCGTACACCCCCCCCCCCCCCCCCCCCCCCCCCCCTTGAAGTGGAGTTGCAGTTGTGTGGCACAGCAATTGTAACACAGCGAGTCAAAGGATGTGAGAAACGTGCCCTGTGTTACTTATTTGGGAACTGAAAATTTATGCCTAGCTGAAAGTGCCCGGGGAAATATTACATCAGACGAAATGACAATGATTAAAATCAGCTTTTTTTTCTCTCTCCCTCTCTCCTCTCTCTCTCTCCCTCTTCTGCCTTCCCTTCGTTCGCCTGCCTCGTCTGCTGACAACGTGACAGTAGCCCGGTGATAGGCGAACCGTTATCCCTGGCACAGCTGCTGCTGGCACCGGGGCACCGTCAGAGGAGGGGGGCAGAGCCCGGCCAGTTAATTGGAGCTAATCCTTTGCCCTGAAGGCGTTTTGGGAGCCCAGAGCTAGGAGAGTGGATGGTGTGCTGTGCTCCTCCTCTTCCAGCACAGCTTCTGCCTGCTCTCTGCCCGGGTCTGGGGGGGAAGACTGCCTGAAGAAGGGGGCGCCCAGGAGACAGGGGGCACACTACCAGGGAAAGGACGCTGCACAGAGGGCAGAGGAAAGACCTGGCCAGGATTAAGGTAAGAGAGGCTCCATCCTGCAAAGTGACTTCGAAGTGTGAAAGAGGGGCAAAGCTGTGCCCAGCGCGCGTGTGTGCCCTCCTGGGCGATGTGGGGGTGTCATCTGCTGCTTCACCGTCTGATCCCAGGGGGGCTCTGGTGCAGACCCTCCGGATGCTGCAGGAGGTGCCATCGGTAGCATTGTCTGATGCCCATACCATCCTAGGCGGTGCAGTGAAAGCCTGAACATATTGTTATTGCAGTCCTCTCCCAGTCCATACAAAGTCTACTGGGGAGCTTTGTACTTGTCTGGGGGTCTCTGTGTGATGGGATTTTGGGATGGTGTTTTCACCATTGTTTATTTCTGATGGGAGGACACAGTGGTTGGGTGCTGGGACTTCAAACACTTCTACTTGTCCAAAACTTTCCTGCAAATCCTCATGGCTCTGCAGGAGTCTCTGTGTGTCCCTGCTGTCTCATATTGGCAATTGAGAGGTGAGGGTAATGGTCCTTGGATGGATGGATGATGGCTAGACAGATTTGGATACACATTTATATATTGGGGGCTCAGCTGAAGGTTTTATGATCTTAAAATATTTTGGGCAACTGCTTTATCAGATTTTGATGTCAATGTGTCCTTAATTGCTTGATGTGGCTACCAGACAATTAAAAAAATATCTTGTAATGGGTACCTCTATCCAGCCCTACAGATCACTGCTTAGGGGTTTCCAAACTCCTATTTGATGCCCAGACAGATATGATGGTGTACAGGCTGGTACTGCATGTGTATGGGCATACCTAACACCAGGGAGAGGTAGTTCTCACCCAATCGTCTGTCTTTTACTTGGTGATGTTAAAATATATTTAAAGTGAAAGTCGAATTAGAAGCTGCATGGTTCCACATTGTATGTCTGTGCCGGGTCACCCTCATTCATCCCCATTAGAGACATGCCCCCTGGAAGTCTGTCTGGCATTGCTGAGGTTAACCTGCCTTCATGCTCTCAGAATATAATATCTTTTGCAAGCTTGACATTTGCATAATGTAGCTGTGAACTTGACTTCGACTCAGATCATTTTTGCTTCCATACCTGCCTAATCATCATCACCCGAACTCCCGCAACCCCCCTCATCTATTGTTAGTGGGAGACATAAGAGGGTGTTTCTTGCATGTTCTATGTAACCTTTCACCTATCCAGTCCCAGTCCGCCTTGACTTTAGTTTCCACAGTCTCTATGTTCCCAACATCAACAAGCAGCCTTAGTTACCAGGGCCCTGAGCCATGTGCAGAGGTGGGAGGACCTCATACACCCAAAACTTCTAGCACCTTTCAAGTCTTTTTTTTTTTTTTTTTTTAAGTGGGATGTGAATAGCTGATCCTTGTGTGTATGAAACAAGGAGTATTCCTTTAGGCTTTTGTGCATTGCAGGCAACACCCTGGAATATATTCTTCAGCATTCTCTGCTCCAGGCAAAGTGCCTAGGGCGGCCAGCTTGAATGAAGCGCTCAAAAATTAAAAAAAAAAAAAGCTGCCATTCTGTTTACCTTTTATGGTTAAAATAACAGCTTAGCAGAGGCAACTTCACGGAGAAACGATTTTCTTCAAATCGACTCAGGCGGCAGGCGAGCTAGTTTAATCACCCCTAGAGAGCTGAACAACTGTGAGCACAATGGGACACGGAATCATTTTGTGTGTAAATGAGCATGGCATCCTGATTACTTCACTTTACATGGGCAAATAGCTTTTACAAGCAACATTTGTGCAGTTAGTCGTCAGAGGCAGGGGGAAGATAATCTGCCTTTTCAAAGAACTTGATGTGCTGTTCTGGAGGAAAGAGGGGGGGGGGGGGGGGGGGGGGGGGGGGAGACCATGAAAAAAAACAGAGACATTTGCCAGATAATTTGAAGGCCCGTCGGTATTGGTTTTGCCTTCAGCAAAATAAGCCATCACCCCATACCCCATGCATCAAGGCAGCCCTCCTTGTTGTTAGCAATTAAATGCTATTTGGTTCTTTTAAAAACAGGGACTAGCATAACAGGGCTTAATCCAGGTTATGGTAGCACAAACCAAAGCCAAGAGGGTTGGGCCAATCCCACAAACCAGGTAGAAACTAACTAAAAACTGTGGCCAATACAGAAGGTTACTTGGCCTGTGTAAGTGCCCAACAGCTTCTTAACTGGATTGCCTCTTAACTGTACAAAGACAAAAACCTTTGTATGGAAAGTATTTCCTTTGGGGTAGTAAGGTTGGGAAAGATGTTGAGCAGGACAGACACATTTTGCACAATGTTCTTACCACTCCAAATATAACTGGGGCTAAGTTTTACAACCCCAGCGGTGTTCATGCAATGATATTTAGATGAGGGCATTTTTGGGGGGCGAAGTCATATGATTTGGCGTTTAAACATTGGCCAAACATAGGACAGTTCTGTTATCATTGTTCATGTCAGAACACAGTGTTGTATGAAGTTGGCTGTGATAGGAGATGAAACTTTGTACGACTGGGGGGCAAATGCATTTATATATTTATTCATTTACAATTCAGATTATTTTTTCAATTTACTTTCCAATTTTGCAGCACAAACTTCCTAAGTTAAGTAAGAGAATGTAATCATTGCTCAAATATATCTGTAGTGTTTAATTCAAATCAACTGAGCTTGCTGTGTTTTGTTTCTTAAGGTCGTTTCGCTAGTCAATCACCTGGCTTTCAAAAGAAAGACAGTCGAATGACTAGCGAAACATCTTCAAGAAACAAAACACAGCAAGTCCAGTTGATTTGAATTAAACACTACAGATATACCATGATCTGGATGAAGGAGAACCTTCACAGGCATCACTCAAATATTTTATTGTGTTATGAAATGTGTCCCATACTCTACCATGAATGTTGAATGTGGAGGAAGTTTGCATGGCCAACTAAAAGTGGCCGGAAGGGATATCATAGGTCCTATTGATCATCTATTAGTTCTAAAGTGCGTTGGAAGCTCACTCTCTATATCTCAAGGATGCGGAACACATTCTAGTAAGTGATACTGGTCTGAAGTGTTAAAGATATAGTAAAAGCACAGAGACCAATATTCTCATCATTATCAGTCATTCAGGCCCCTTAAACAAAACATTGGATACCCAGAAATTTTATTGAAACCCCCAATTTCCTAGTAAATATATAGGAAATGACAACCTAAGGATACACAATTCACAGCAACCTGGGGACCTCGCGTCACCTTTCTGGGACCCAGCCAAATTCCAGAACTTGTATCCAAAAAGAAGCATCTAGTCATCTAGGTTAGCGGCATACAAATAAAGTAAGGACGCCCTTATGTTGACCATTCCTCGACTCATTCCCAGCACCCTCACATTTCCCCTCCCCTTTCTTCTCCTTTTCTTCCCAAACTAGAATTTCTTCCATCACAAGTCGTCCCACCCAACAACCAAACACCATTAAAAAAATATAATATCGTGACTCAAACAACATGCAGATCCTTAGACTGCCCACTGAAGTAGAGCGCCCTTGTCATGGGGATCATTCGTGGCATGAGAAACATGTATCATATCTGGAGCTTGGAGCGCACTATGGTGCTTGTGTATTCCGCAACTTTCTATACCGAGTGTTTTCTGTACTTTGTTTCTCTATCATTGAACTAAAAAAAGGAAAAATTCATCCAAAAAAAATGACCTTTAAAAAGTGCAGCAACTACCAATGACTTTGATAAACTGACATAATAATCATTGACATTTGCCTGTCAGGTTATTAAACTTTGAACAATCTAAGGCATATGTGCCCAGCATTCTGTAGGTAGTGTGGCATCCATTGGTCTTTCTACTGAAGACTTTTTCATCTTTTAAATAATAAATTGTAATATGAGAATGAAAGAACAGGAGCAAAAATAGTCTATCGCTTATTAATGTCTTGTATCTTGGATCTGTGTGATGTGTTTGATTTTCTGATGACTTTCTGTGTTACGTTTGCTGATAGTCAGCTCTAAGCACCCACTACTCCTCTATACTCAATACTGACTTATTTCCAGACATCTTACTATATTTTACCTATCGAGGAAGACCGTTTTATTTTACGGCAGATGGGTACAATATAGAATTAGATATTTATATTAGGTAATATACATTCTATAGGGTTTCCACAGCACTTTACAGAGCATATTCAACAGTGTCTGTCATTTTCACATTGATGTTGATGTGAGTAAAGAGCTGTGGAAAAACAGTGGCACTGGCTGGAGTTGGGGGATCTAGATGTTGCTGAGTGCCTGGCAACTAAAATATTTTAGATGACATATTAGCTTTACTTCATAGACAACCAACGTAACCATATGAAGGTTTATATACACTGTGAAATCTTTTTGAGAATAAAAAAATAATCTTTTTAAAATGATAGCTTTTATAACGCTTTGCTCTATGTTGGTACTATATAACTGGTATAGTAATATTTTGTCTTAATATTGGTGAAACATTGATTGGCAATGCCTGTTCTTTTTGTAGATGGAGCCCGGATGGTGGGGGGAGAGAGCTGGACAATTTAAGGTAGCTTTTGTACGGTTTCAAAAATTTCATAATATTACTGGAGATTTCTCTAAAATAGTTGTGGACAGCGCTAACAATCATTATTGGGAAAAGATTGATAGTTCACCTGATCATTCATATACTATACTCTAGTGTATGGCCAGCTTAGCTATCAATATAAACACAGAACCAACAGAGACATCAGTCATTAGTTAACTGCTTTAGTACTAGTGCTCTTTGTTTCCAAAGCTCCCTGCAGAGTTTTATAATGTTTGGAAATATTGTAGATGGCGGTCTTATGTCATTAAGTATAAAAGTTCATTCTAGTCAAAGAAGCTTACAATCTATGAGATCTGTGTATATGTTTATATGAATATCCTATGGTGGTTAAAGGCTAAGTGCAAACAGATGAAGGTATCTCAGCCTCTGTATTTGTTGTCACACTGATCGCTGTGTGTATATATATATATATATATTATCCAGGGTGCAGTAACCTGATACAGACTCCTTTAGGCTCTTTCATTGTGTCTGCCTTCTCCATGGATTGTGTAACAGACTCCTGGAAGTTTATATTACAGCCCAGCAGTGATTTCAGTCTGTGTGCGATGTATACTGCCTAACACTGTACCACACACACACACTTGTAATGTAGTCTGAGGATCTTCTACAACACAACACACTGTTGCTGTTCAGGGTCACGGACATCTTATTATTCTACACTGTACGCGTCTGTGACAAGTTGGTTCTTTTTTTCCCAACATCTTTACAGTTAATGTGAAGCTCGTCATTTAGTATAGACTGAAACCACAAAGAATCCACTTTTACTTTTCTCATTCATGTTGCTCTTGGAAGAGTAACCAGCAGTGGAAATAAAAGAAACACATTGGTCACCTTCTCTTTTAATCTCTTGCTGTGTATTAGATAGCCATGGGAGCAGATTTGTGCCGGAATGTGACATGTAATGTGACAATTAATATTGGAAATATTTTTATATTACAAAACTAATTAGAATATAGATAGACTTGGGAAAAACTTTTTTCAGATATATTTTGCATCAGATATAAATCTTGTTTTTGTTATATCAATGTTTTTTTTGTTGTGATTTATTTGTATGAGGGATTGTGTTTTTTTCATATATCACACCCCACAACTCATCAGGTCCCCTGTCCATCACTACTTATGGAAATCAGAAGATATAAATAATACATGATTAATATGGTGTATGGAAAGAGGAGAGACCTATTGCATATGGATAGATAGATAGATAGATAGATAGATAGATAGATAGATAGATAGATAGATAGATAGATAGATAGATAGATAGATAGATAGATAGATAGATAGATAGATAGATAGATAGATAGATAGATAGATAGATAGATAGATAGATAGATAGATAGATAGATAGATAGATAGATAGATAGATAGATAGATAGATAGATAGATAGATAGATAGATAGATAGATAAAAGGCCACAAAATAGAATGTAATGTAATGTAGGGTAAATGTAGTGGCCTAGAGAAGACCATTTTAAGAAATATTACATTAATATGGGAAAGGAGTATCACCTTCACAGATGAAGCCAAAAGATTGGCATACACATGTATGCCGTGTGTTTTTCTTCAATAAAGATGATTTGAAAAAAGAAAAAGAAAAAAAAAGAAGATTGGCATGGCAGATGAGAGGCGCTAAGCAAGATGGCACCACTAAAGTCTGCAGGGGCTATTATTTTTTAATTGTAAAATATAAATTGTGGATAAGTTACTGCGGTAGGTGTTAAGTCGCCTATAAATAGCTGGAGCGGGCTGTAATGTGTCACTCAATGAAATATGGTGTGTATAGGTAAAACTTACTTTCTTTGGGTAGTATAGGACATGGGATGGAGTTAATGTCTGTTATTTGCTGGTGTTCCATAGGGGTAGATCTCTTATTTCTTCCTGTCCTGTACCAGAAAGTGAAGGAGATCTCTCCAAAGTGAGGGGCAATTATTTCCAGATGTCTGTCTATTCCTATTCTGGTGATAACACAAACAATCTGGATTCTCCCATTACTTTCATGCTGATGACAATGATCACCAGGACCAATAGAGAGGGTAAAGGCCCCCATACACATTTCGATTTCCCTACAATCAATGTCAGACTTGATCGTAATTTATGATTAAAAAAGCGGTGATCAATCGAACTGCAATCAAAATACCCCCAACATAGAGAAACCGATATTTGATTGATCAAAAGTCGATCGTAAACACACCAAAATGTCTGCCACTGAATGTATAAGTATGCTTATTATTTAAATTGAACCAAAATCAGTTGGGCACAACAAAATAATACCGATATACATTCAAAGTATATTCGATCAATCAAAAATTTCCGTCCGATCACTTTTCGATAAATTTATTCAATTTTGATTGATTTAGGTTGATCGAACCATGTGGACAGGCATCCATTTCTGGTTGATTAAATTAAATAGATCAGTTTAAGTAAATCAAACTGGAAATATAGAAATGTGCATGGATGCCTTTAGTTTTCCCAATGGGAACACAGACTGGCAGAGGTTCTTTTCCTTTCTTATACTACCCAAATCTCACAATAAATGTTTTAGCTTTTGATACACATCACAGTCTAAAAACCACAGTCTGTTGTGATGTCCAATATACATGTACTTTAATTATCTTTGACCATTAGCTAACCAAGAACCAGTAGGGTGGCCGGAGTGGCCTATTATATAGTCATTTGGGGCATCCCAATATAAAAGTTGTCAAAAAATATATATTATTTATTTCAGGTTGCTTGAGAGTCAATAGGCTTCCAAGTCCCAGTAACCTCTATCACAGCACTGTATTTTTTAGCCCCATTAGCAATACAGTTCAGTGTCTGGCCAGCACAATATCACAGATTTTCCTTTATCTTTTGGTCAGGTCACATTCTAGTTGTTTCAGAGTTCTGTTCGCTTGGGCTTTGCATAACATCGTAAATACATAGTGTAGATATATGAGACTTGAAAGGGTTAATGCTATCTTTCTACTGTACTGTCAAAGGTCATAGGTAACTTGTACTTTGTTCTTTAAAATTGGCAGCTGGCAGCAATTGTTGAAGTTTTTCATGTGCACATCAAAGGCAAGTGGAATCTTGGGCATCCTTAATGTTAATCAATGCCAATTGGCGTTGGCAGGTAGATTGATGTCACATTGTTCCCGCTTATTAGGCTTCTCTAGTGGCTAATCTCCATCGATAAGGAAAAAAATGTAATATTGCAAATTGTAACATCTGGATTTTTTTTGGGGGGGGGGGGTAGGTAAAAATACAGAATTGCTACACTAGGTAATCCGACGTGTAGGAAATAAATGCCTTAAGTCTCGAGGAAGTCACTAATTTAGAGGTGTCTTGTTATTGAGACGCACTTGCAAAAAAAAATATATAAAACCCTGAATCTCAATTTGCAAATTGGCTCCACGTTTGTCAGGGGATATTTCACATCTAACACGTAAGCCCACGACCTTTAATTAGACATTTTGCAGTTTGTTTTGTGCCCCTGGAGGCTGACACCTTGAAAAAAAAAAAAAAAAAAAAAAAAAAAAACTGTTCCTGATTTCGCCTCGCTAATAAGCATATTCCTCCTACCCTCTGGTATTTGTAAGAAAATGATGCAAAAGACGTCTAATTGCATAGGTGGCAATAATTTGTTAAGGGGAATGTATTATCAGGAAGAGGCAAAGATGATCTGATTAAATCTGTGATCACATCACAAAATCGTCTTCCCTGTTTGTATTGAAGGTTTTTTTTTTTTCTGTGTCGTAGGAGGAAGGCAGCATGTCCCGTCTGTCTCTAACGCGTTCGCCGGTCTCTCCGTTGGCTTCACAAGGAATTCCCCTACCAGCCCAACTCACCAAATCCAATGCTCCGGTCCACATCGATGTAGGAGGTCATATGTACACCAGCAGCCTAGCGACCCTGACCAAGTACCCTGACTCCAGGTAAGAGATGCCACTTTGTTACTACAAAACTGATGCCATGTGACATACCGCGTCCTTCTTCTAAATGACAGAACCCGGAATATGTTGTTGTGCAGATTTTATTTGTACTTTAAATGTGTTGATGTAAGATTAGGACTAGCTGGATTTTTGGGAAATAGATCGCTCAGGGAAACAACCGATTAGATTGAAACTTTTGTATGTTCTGGGCAACAAAGAGGACGGGTTACCGACAACTTCATAAACTTTAAGTTGAGAATTCTAATTAGATGATTCACTGTGTCAGAATAATTTGTTTATTTTAACAGAATCCTGTTATTTTTGTTTTTCTTTACCCAATTTTCATGCTGCTGATCTGCTGTAGCCACTTCCTGTCTCTCAATTGTGTCTTTGCATTGCACTATAAGACACACAGGACCATAAGACGCACAAATGAAATAAAAAAAAAAAAAAAATTATTAAATCGGAGACACAGCCATTCAGATAAGTGAATATTCAGCAAAGTAGGCAGGACTGGACCATGCAGTATTCACTCTATATTCTTCCAGCCAATTTAAAAGGCCAGTGCCAGGAGGCAGAGCTCAGTTCCAGCAGAGTGTCAGGGCTGAAACTTGACCATGTCTTTATACGCTAGGAGTACCCATTCTCTGAACACGCTGATCAACTTATGGAGAGACACATTTTACAATCTGGCACTAACAACTAACACATGAGCAGCTATTTACATATGGGAGGAGATAGGAGTCTGTGTCACAAAATGTATTTATTGCAATTGTAAAATGTGACTCTTGTTAAGAGTGTTCAGAGAATGGTCACTGCTAGTGGTAGTGCAGCTAATGTCTCCTTCTTAGCAGCAGCTTCTTTTTTGCTTGGCTGGAGGGAAAGGAACAAAATGGGATGCAGAGCATTTGCTCCCAGGATGATTGGGACTATAAAAAGTCCCAATATATAGTCCAAAAAATATGGTAAAGGGCTTCCTGATGGCGACAGCATTGGCAATTCATATACCAGGGGTGCTTGTAACAGGGTGACAACACAAGAACTCAAATGGCATACAGTTGTCACCTCATGACAGGCTTTAATTTAATGCAATTAAGTTAAAGCTTATGAGATTTGAGTGATTGAGCTTTGATCTAATTTAAACCCGGTCAGTTATTTTGTTTTGCTTTCCTGCAATCAGTTCTGGATGTGATGAACCTTTGTCATTTGCCAACCTAATTACCTAGCTACCGTGAATGGAATTGTGCGCAAGCCAAATAGCGTTAATGTGGAACTCAAGTTTCACAAAAGAGCACATAGTTTTTCTAGAGAAATGTGAGTAAATTTGGATTGTAATATTAAAAAATGTTTCTTACTTTGTATGTGTGGCTGTCATGCTAGACCCGGGCCCTCAGGGCTTGTGTCCTTTGTATCGTAATGGGTGCCTGGGTCTCCATTATGTGGAGAATACGGATTTTATGTATTGTAAAGTTTTGAAACATTGGTCTTTAGGACAGTGGCTCATATGCACACCCTCTAGACCAGGGATGGGCAAACTTTTTGACTTGTGGGCCACAATGGGTTTTTAAATGTGACATAGGGGCCAGACCAAGAGCCTGCAAGGTACTCCCGGCATAGGGGACCTGAATCCTCTTAGCTAGGACAGGATATTTTAAAAAAAGTAAATATGTTAAAAAAAATAATAAATAGAAGCTTTTGATAGAGAAGATGAAACATTCTATTGCAGCAAACTATGACCCCTAGGAAACAATCCAAACAATTATCTGCTAGGTGTTATCTTCACTTATTGTAGGGAATGAGGGGAGCCAGAGCATCTTAGCACCAAAGTGACAAAGGGCCAAATTAAAATACTAAAGGGCCGGTTTTGGCCCTTTGGGATATATGCATACTCCACCAATGGCTGAACGTCACAGGTTTAAATTGGTGACCAATTGGTGACAAGAACTACCTGTGAACAGACATTGCTTGTGTGACTACAGTGGAATCACAGCAAATAAAAAGCTTCAAAGTCAGGGTCACATGCAACAACATATTTGGTTTCATTTATTAAAATACCACTAATGAATTTCCTGTACCAATGTGATAGGTAAACCATGAAAACAGTACTTTCTGATATTCCCTTTTATTTGTGTCTCTGCCATATGTTTTAAAACCCAATATAGATGACATGTTTTATTCATTATTGTCAGATGATGTCAGATTTAAGTATGGTTTGTGGGTAAATGTGGGTTCTTTGTATATTTGCTGAGGGGGTGGCTTAGTGGGCACGGATGTGTTTAAACAAGTATAAAGTTTTTAAACTAGATGTAAGTCAATTTAAAAAATCTCACCCCAGATTTAACACGTTAATGGAATTTCAAAAGCAGTTGTGTTTGCTTTTTATTGTCTTTTAGAAGGTGACTGATTACCAGTTGCTCTCCTGCATTCATGTGATATGTCTCTGGGAAAGACTATGATTGTGTTCATGTCTTTTACCATATTTTATAACTGGAGCTTTCATTACAATATGTAAGAGTCTTTCTGTTATGGGGTGACAACACTCCGCACCTGTCTTCCAGCTGTGCTCCTGAGTTGTCACCCTGTCACATGAAGTACAAGTGGCCACTTCAATCATATGATGCGGTCATAATCCACTGTTGTGACCATCCGGAAATCCACCCTGAGAAGTTAGATTTCTTTTAGCTGGTTCAGTCTTTTATGTGTTACAGAAGACACAGCATGGTATACGATATGTGGTATTATATGTGAATACCATATCATACCTCTTGGGTAAATGTTGCAATGATGGCTTTAGTTGTGTATGCTTTAAAATGTTGCATTTCCCCAGTCAGGTGTGACTCTTTGATTTAAGCCCATACACGTTTAATATCTTTCATTAGCTCAACGCTGGCAATTACCTAGCTAATTAGGAGAGTTTTGTGTTATGGCAGCGCAGACATACAACCTTCCAGTTGTATCTGACAGGCCTCAGCCATGGTTGTAATCAGTGTAATAAGTTTCTGGAACAACAAGTTAACATGTAACTAGGTGTTCACACTCCACAAGGTCATACAGAGTCTAGAGGCGGAATTGCTGTTGCTATTTATCTGTTGTCAGTGCCCCAAACATCCAATGAGGAGAAAATAACAGAATAGTTACTGTCAGAGAAAGGGAAGTCTAATGTAAGGAGGGCTTTGAACTGATAATGGAGAAGATGAGGACCAGTGAAGTCCAAAGGAAGGTTATTCCAGTTAAAAGTTTAGTTTAGGTATGCAACACATGACTTGGACAAAGCCGACGGAGGAAGTGGCCCTGTATACCTGAGTGAAAACCCCCACTTAACCTAAATCTTAACTACAAATAAAAACATGACGCAATATTCGGTTTAAGTGGTTGAATTAAAAGGCCACAGCATTACAAACATACCAACACATTATACAAATAATTAAATAAATAACATTCCCTTAACTCGCAATTTAACATTAACTGCTGAAAAGGTCCCCTGGCAGTGCCCTTAACGATGACTGAACTCTAAACCGACCTGTGCCGGCCACCAGCCTTACCAGCTTGGTGGGTACTAAAATTCGCCCTGACGCCTCCCGGGACCACTCCCATTGGGTCATTGACCCTTACACGTGCTCAGGGTACTAACAAAGTGACTGCCCCACCATGGGGACATCACCTCACCGATCTTCCCCATAAGTCTAACCCCAAGGACACTGCTAAGGACCCGCCCGCTGTGACGGTGAACCTGTCCTGAGAGAAGGCAAAACGTGAGTAGCTCACCCTAGAAGGAAACAAAAGGAAACAGAACCGTGTAAAGGGAGGGAGGGAGATTCCAGCCGAAAGAGAATCATCCCGTTCCGTTGCCGCCTTAAATTTCAAAGAAGCTCCTCCCACGTGCTCGTCATAGACGGGCCGTAGGTGAGCGTCTTCCACTCGGACTGCCCCAGTCAAGTGCCCTTCGCCTAGCGCACTTGGCTCCGGGCAGTCCATTCTTGATATAAACATATTTTGAGAACATAAATGGCTTCAGCTTCATTTTGCGGAGGAAAGTCTAGGTAATGGTCTTCAGATATGTGATTTACTGAATTACAAATGGGCAATGTTCCTCGGTAGCTGGTGGTTTATCATTTTAGGGTAGGGAAATGGTCAGAACCACTGTGTGTGTTATTTAAAAAAAATGACGGTTGGGGGAATTCTACCATGGTATAAGAATGACTTTGATCCTCAAAAAAACTATTTAATATTTGGTTTGATAACTATGATGACGCCTAGGGCCCTGGTGCCCCCTGCATGTGCGCAAAAGGCCCCACCACTGATATATACCCAGTTTTAGGAGTTCCCTTGACTTGAAAGTAGTATCTGCCAAATCTAATTATTGTTATTACTGTGCGTGTATCGGAGTGTCATCTCAGCCACTGATCTGAATAAGGCAAAGTAACCATTCCTGCACTCTCTCAAGGGAGGGACTGAAACCAGTTCTCTGTGTTAATTGATGATCCGCTTCTAATTACAGGTACGGCATTCATAACTTTGGCCTGTAATTAAGCTGATAGAGCATTACAACCTCCCTGGGAGGATTGACGGTACATTGTATGCTTGGAAACATCTTGTTTTAGAGATGCCTCTTTACAACCTAATTGTAGAATAAAGCCGGATTATTTGTACTTATAGGGGAGGTGTAGTGATATGCTCTGTAGCCTCTGTTTACCAGCATGATGTATGGGGTAATAGCATGGGGACCATAGAGTCATTAAAGTAATCCTGTAATATAAATAAATATAGCTCCATTACAGACCTGTCTGACATACTGAGGGGTCATAATTAAAAGTCTAATGCCATAAGAATTTCTAATGCAGTGGGTGCTAGTAAATTTCCTTTTCGAACTTTTTCTAAAAGTAGTTCCAAAAAGTAGATCCTTGTCCAAATGATATGTTTTATTTGCTAATACATACCAAAAATATCAAATCAACTCTTCCCATAAAATACTTTCTATACCATCTCCCCATCTATAGCCCCCCATACACCTTTAGATCACTCTATTCAATTTCCTTTAGATCTACCAGCACTTTTGTAGTGCCGGGTCCTCCCTGATAGAATACATAGTAATTAGAAGGATTGGAAGGTCCTCATATTACATGATTTTGGTAGAAGAAAACAGTAATTGTATGGTAAGATTGTAAGGTGTATGGGGGGCTTTAGAGTTTCTGATTTACTCTACAATAATCATTGGGTGTACATTTTGTTCTGGAAGGACCTGTGACAAAAATAAATGATGCCTTTATCAGCATGGCTGCTTGTAGTCTCTATTTGAAGCCTATAACATGTCAAGGTAGGCGTATTAGGGCTAATATACATGGGTGGTTGTTAACAGCTCAATCAACTGGCGGACGCAGGGCCATTTCTAGCATTTTGGGGGCCCTATGCGAAAATTTTGCCTCTGGCCTCTTGCAAGTTGTTGACTGGGGGGTCAATCATGCTTAAGCAGGCCATACACTCTGAGATAAAAATTAGGATCCATTAAAACCGACCAATGA
>CM070041.1:47714785-47767734 GCA_036250615.1 Ptychadena robeensis | reverse complement strand
ACGATCCAAACCGATACCGCCGTCGGGATACACTGGTCTGTTTTAATGGATCCTAATTTTAATCTCAGAGTGTATGGCTAGCATTAGTCATACGATCCTCACCACCCCAAACCCCCGCTCGTGTTGTCAGAGAGCGCACATCATCAACACACAGTACAGGGGCAGTGATCTCCATAACTGTTCCAAATGGGGTACATATGGCCCCCCGGGGCTCTATGCGCCCACATATCGGGAGTAACGGCGCTGGCCGTCCGCTAGTAGTTTTTTGGGCTTTTGCCTGATATACCTGTCATGGGGTCGTTTTTAAACAGGACAGGAGTTCGGAATTGTTTTCCAGGGCGCTGTGGGAGCACAGGGTGGTTTGACGGGCTGCTGTAGGAGTGTCCAGTTGACCTTGTAAATGTAGCCTTATTGGAACAGGAAGGGCCTAAATAAAGACTGTCATGGCAAGATCATGTGGCCTTATTACAATCAATCATAAAAAAATTATTTTTTTTTAAAAACAAAGACAATGATAACCAGTATTAGCATAAATCTCTGCATGGCCATATCACAATTCCTGGCACATTTCACCAAAGCTGATTTTCAAGGTTACCGTCCCTTTAAGTGTTGAATTGTTTGCTGTCCTCTGTCAGAGTCTCTGTATTTAGGGTGTCACCTTTTCTCCCGCATCCCATAATGAGAACGTTCCGTCTTTTATTATAAAAGCTCGATGATGTATTTTGAAAGTTTGCAACTACTGACATCCTCCAGCCTTTAAAATCTTGTCTTCTGTACAAAGTCCTTCAGGCGTTTCTGCTCCATAGAGGTAATTATTCCTCCCCCGGACTCCCTTGCTTGCCTCCTTCTTGAGTTAAATATTAATTTAAGGAAGACATATATTAGAAAAAGTATGAAAAATTAGATTTCCAGCCCAGGTCTGCGGCTGCAGCCAGTTTCGTTGCTCCAGTATGTAAGAGGTGGGGGAGGCTGGATATTGGAGATGCAGGACCCAAGTGATGGGGTAGGCTGCTAACAGGGTGGCTTAAAGGACACTGTCTCTTATGATAAAGAGCCTCCATTACTGTTAGTGAAAGGATCCCACTACCTTCCATTACCAACTTTTTATAACATGTTCCTCATATGACCCCCATATGAAGATGTTCAAACATCTTCTGCTTGGCAATGCCTTGGTCTTCCCATCAATATTTATGGGTTCTTGAGAGCCAAAGATCTCCGCACCAGGGACAAGCCACACTCTGTCTATTGTAGGGGTGGGCAAACTAAGGGCTCCCATACACCTTTAGATTTCTCTGTCAGATTTCCTTTAGATCTCTTTTTGTTTTATGAGGTCCCTGTAATATGAGGGACTTTCTAAAGAATCAAGTCTACCTGTGTTCAATCACAGAGGACCCGGCACTACATAGTTGTTGGTAGATCTAAATGATATCTGACAGAGAGGTCTAAATGTGCACGGCCAGCTTAAGGCCCATGGTCCGGATCCAGTCCATTTAGCTTACTTTTCCGGCCCTCTGTCACCTTTTTCCTAGAAGTGTCCAATCGTTGCACGTCCCCCATTACATGCAATTGCCACATATGTGGGGTTGGCCATTACAGGCTCTTGGTCCGGCTCCTTTATCAAATTTATGAAACCAATGTGGCCCACAGGTCAAAACGTTTTCCCACCCTTGGTCTATGGTCAAGTTAGAGGTACCATGTACTGCCTAGATCTGTCATATTATGACCTTGAGAATGATTTTCTATAAAGTCTACCTTCATATTTAAAGAGAGAAATCCCAAGTCCCAAAATATTTTAGATCATTAACCTGATAACAAAAGTAATTTTGAATTATTTTACCACACCATTTAAGTCTTTGTTTAGGCACTTCTTGTTATTTGGTGACAACTTTCAATCTCTGCCTTGGGTTGTCACCCTGACACACAGACTTCATGTGGACACGCTTAGGCACGGATATGCAGACTTGGGCCCCTGTTGTCATAGAAATTCTCTGTAAAGAGGATGCTGAGTAATGGCAGAAAGGAGATGGAGCTAAGGATTCAAAAAGGCAAATTCAAGTATTGATTAGATGTCTTTATGGAATTCATTTATAGTTTACATCTATTTGATCGAAGGGGGGAGGGTGGAAACTGAGCAGTTTTATATAAAAGTTAGGGTACCCCTCTCAATATTTGATCCCCTGAATATTCACACTTTGTAGTCCCAGACAGGTGACAGTGATGAGGTTCCAGCTGGAAGAATAATAAACATTTATTTTGTGGGACACAACTGTCTCCACATCCTGAGGTCTATTTCTAATAAGTGAAAATTGATATTTTCTCTCTTTTTCTAATAGGACATATTGATTTCTGACAGTTTTGCCCATTATGAAGCCGCTTGGGGGGATTCCTTCCGTCATTTTCTCTGTATTTAGACAAAAACGTCAATAAGGCAACAAAATCTACTTGATAGATTCCGACAATTTTGAAAGACATTCCGGCCATTTTTTTTCTCTGGAACTCTATAACAATTACACAGCTATCAACTTGGCATAATCTATTATTTGTAAAGGATGGATGATTTTTAATGTATGGCAACCCTCCAACGCTGCCCTTGGCCTCCTGCGTCACATATGCAGAATTCAGTTACAGATTTACGGATCTAAAACCGGAGTTCTTCCTATACTATATTAACTCACCCAATGTGTACCTACACATACTTATGTCACCACAGAGTATATTTACTCACCCAATATGTACCTACGCATACCTGTACTCCAACATGTCACTATAGAGTATATTCATTTACCCAATGTGTACTTACACATACTTGTACTTCAATGAATCACCATGGAGTATATTAACTCATTCAATGTGTACCTACACGTACTTGTACTCCAATGTGCCACTATAGAGAATACCTAGCATACATCCTATTACACTCTATAGATGATGCATTTACAGTCTATGTGCCCTGAATACTTGTTCCTGGTCAGCTATTTACTAGGTAGGTGAATGAAGATTAGAATGCCAATAAGCAACAGCGACTTCATTCATAAAATAGACCTGTTTTAACACTATATATTCTACAGGCAATAGGGAATGAAAATCTGGACTGAGCCATCATGGGTATGAGGATGGCTATTGCACTGTTGCAGCATAGCAGCATATACTGTTTTTATTCTATATCTTCTGGCAGCTGGATTTGGATGGCTATTCCGATCTCTGATGAACACACACAGATGTAGTAAATTGGAAAGTATTACTAGTGTGTCAATGAATACTAAATCCATGTTCTGTTTTGTTAGAATTATGTCTTGTTAGTTTATTATTCACATTTTGTAATATATATATATTTGCTGTTAAGTTTGCCCTTCCTTGTCCTGTGGACTCTTTGCAGGTCGTACAACATGTGAACATTTCTATAGTTTTGCAGTGAACAGAGGGGAATACATTGGCACAGCTTGTAGTCTAACTAGTAAGCACAGGGTAACAATGTGATAGCTGACTAAATGAGAAAGCATTGTCACCCCATGAAACAACATACTGAATGATACCCTTCACTGATAGGATTCACTAGGAAATACCAATGCATACACATAAGTGATAGGATCACCAGGAAGAAACAATCAATAGACTTTACTGATAGGATAACTTGCAATTACCAATACATACACCTTATTGGTAGGACAAGCAAGAAGAATCAATGGATACTTTGTAACAATGGAATCACCATGGAGCACCTATGGATGAACCTTGTAATGGGATCACTAGAAGGACCAAATGATACTCTGATACTCTTTAGATCCAGGATCCCCATCCAAAGTATAGACTGGGAATCGATTGCGCAAAATGTTGCGCATGAATTTGCTAAGTGATCCGCTTACGATCATTCAGTGATTTGTTGCTTCGTCATGCCGCAATAGATCTTTCGTCTTACAAATGTGTATCGACTCGTGTAAGTGCACCTTTACTGGTAGGATTACTAGGAAGTACCAATGGATAATCTGTAACTATGGAATCACCAGGAGTACCAATGGATAGACATTACTGGTAGGATCACTAGGAAACACCAATGGATAGACATTACTGGTCATTTGTGAGGGATAGATGGGTCAGAGTGGACCAATTTAGAATGGTTGGTCTCCTTTCAGAAGTGCAACCAGGGTTTTGTTTGTCATTTATTTAAAATGGTTAGCAGAAGTTAAGCTTTTTTTACATCTATATGTAAAATCCATCTAAAATTGCTAGTCAGTCTAATACTGGTCACATGAAAATATAGTCTAGTAAAAAAAAAACAAGGCAGCTACAACAGTTTAGGACTGGAAAGCTGCAATACATTACATCTGCAATACATTTGAGGATTGCACTTTAGATTTCTAGAGGAAACTTGAAACAGTTTTTTTGTTGTGAGCTTTTACACCTTTACTTCCTCCAGTTTGTTACCCTTCACTTTCACATTGCTACTTCCTGTGTCAGATTTTATAAACTACAGGAAAAGCAGGAGCGGTTTTGGGATAGAAATCAGAGAGGAGAAGTAGTGCCTTCAATTCTCTTTATAAGCGAGGCTTGTTCTTTTGGTAAAAATTGCAAAAAAAATTGTAATGTAGTCGGCCTGCCCTTGTGAATCCCTTCCTAGATTTTCTATGATGAATACTTCAATCTCAGCTCCCAGAATGCTATAGAACAAGAGCAGCCTATTGCCGAGGGCCCAATGAGATTCAGAGCCGCGGGCTATTGACCTAGTGCTACAGCTGTACCATGTGCAGATCTGGTTAGGAAGAAGCTGCATACGAGATGGGGGGAGGGAGACCTCTGTGCTCAATGCTGGAATCATCATTACAAACTGGAGATTTTATCACTTCATAAAAAGTCTTAATACAGAAAAAGCAGCGGAATGCACTCTATAACCTCACAGATGCCTACAGTGGGCATAGGTCCCGCCACCTTTGTTTACAAATCCACAGAGATGGCAGGAACCTTCTGGGACATAACCAACTGACCCATAAATAATCCCTGTCTCATTGGGGGGCCACGTATTAAAACCAGGGCAGGGCGGGCACAACTCAAATGCATCATTATGAAGAAATTCGGTCCCATGTGTGATTAGATGATGGAGCATTGGAACGTGGGGAATCCGCATTGATTTTACTTGCTAAATACTGCTGCTGCCAGTATATGTAAAATCTGTGGTCAGAAGTCATGTGTGCAATGGTCTTATTATTTAAATTAACTTGTTATAGGAATCAAGGGAGTATTATATATAAATATTGTGCTTAATTAAAGACAAAAACACAATTTAAATGTTAGTGTATTGCCACTTAGTTTGAATGGTACCCCCAATGCACTAATAGACTCCCCAAAATCAAGCCAGTAGGTGGGTTTAGGATGCAAATGGGTTCATGTCCTGGGCTCAGTGGAGGGAAGGATAGACCTAAGACCCGCAGACAAATAGCTCCACCAATAAAAGACACTATTGAGCTGAGCTTGATTAGGTCACTATTATATTGTAAACCCCATTGCTGTCCTCTGACTTGGCCATACATACAGTGGTATGTATAGTCTGGCAATAAAATGGTTAAAAATAATTGCACTGAAAAATCAAACTCACTGGCAAGTCAAATACAACCAAAAAGATCAAGTTCCATGCTAAAAAGGAGCAGAGAAATCACCTAATGGGTCTACTGCTTCTCCTTTAACTGCCCAATCACAGGTAGGGGGAGGGACATCAGCTGTGTTACATAACTTCCATAAGTCAGGCTTCCTGCTGTTCTACCCATATATATTTGTGGCCTAGGGTTCACTATAAATATATATACAAATTGTATTTTATATGTGAGTATATGTGATGTGATATATATATTATATGAGTGCTTGTGTACAACTATGAACCATGCAGATAAGTCATTATTTCTCTTTTATTTTCAGAATAAGTCGACTTTTTAATGGCACAGAGCCCATCGTGTTGGACAGTTTAAAACAGCACTACTTCATTGATCGGGACGGGGAGATTTTCCGCTATATCCTAAGTTTTCTACGGACCTCCAAACTGCTTCTTCCGGAAGATTTTAAGGTAATGAAAACCAGGATATCACACTGGCCAGCATACCAACATACCATCATACCAACCTGACATACCAAAATGTAACGTACACTTTACTGACTGAATGTTTTAGGCAATAGGTGTCGAGCAAATATTCTTGGCCCACAGAACATCTGATAGATCTACCCTTTCGGCAGTCCCTCTACCAGCTGCACTCACCCCTGCTCAACCTCCCACACTGGGAGTAGAGAACTACAAGTCCTGGCTGCTCAGCGGTGCGTTCCAATAACATCACTGAGTGCCCGCTGGAGTCCTGGAATATGTTAGGATCTGTAGTGGAGTGAGGGATGTTGGGTGCAGCTGGTAGGGGGCTGCAGGAAAGGCAGAGCTAGGTACCAGGATTGGTCTGGTGGAAGGCAAAGTACAGCAACTGTACATACAGGGATATGGGCATTCACTGACTATGCACAGTGTATGCAGTTTACAGTTTCTTTTAGTAGTAGTAGTTTAGTAGTCCATGTGTGCCCCATCTTTGTGTGTACAGTGTGTAGTCCAGGGTTGCAAGGGTTGGTCCATGACTTTTTACATTTGGCCCAATGTGTATTTGAGTTTAACACCTCTGTTTTAGACTGTTATAATTTTTTGGTTCCAGAGTTAAATTCTTAATTCTCATTGGGTGCTCTAATATCCAAACTTTTTCATAAGGTCTGTCTCTCATTCCTCCCTATTGGGCGTTGGGCAGCTTTGGGGAAGGGAAGATTTGCATAGAGCCTTTTAGGATTTGGGACTCAAAGCAACCCCACCCCACAGCAATAAGCCTGTTAAACTTATTCTTTCCCTGCACCACGTTATGAAATAAATCACAATATAGAAACTTTCTAGAAAAGTGGCATGTCTGTAGAAACTTTACCATGACTCCTACTTTATGCCCTAATTAGGAAGACATTACTCCAAATGATGGAACTCTGGTTCTTCCAGTAAATGATGCTGTTTATACTACATCATACATAAACATTTTAGAGAGTTGCACTCTTATAACTTTCTGATTATGGTTTGGTGAAAGTAATTTCTCTTTCGCCATAACTTAGCACACAGACAGCTCGGTTTTGAATAGGATGTCCAACAAATTCTTAGAACTGTCACACATTAATGAATTTGCTAACATTTGGGTAGATGTAAATTTTGTTGTGTCAGATTCTTAGGAAATTAGTGTACTTTAGAAGATTTTTGGTACCTGGAATAAATGAATTAATGGGTGAGAAGTTGAGGTGGTGTTTCTAATGTTGGAGAGCCTTCCGATAATTAACTCATTAGGCCTGGACTGCTTTACTTTCAATAGGTAAAGGATTATCAGCATGTTCTAGGTATGCCAACATTCTTATAGGAATCATGGACCTCATCATCATCATCATGCTGCTACTCGCCGACTCACCAATCACAATATGGTGGGCGGTTCTAGACCAGTCTCTATTACTTAATTATTGAGTTGTCTAAAATGATATCTAGGTAACGTACTTACTGCTATATGTGCCTTTTATTGATCTATTTGGATGGGGGAGGTTAGGAGCTACTACTCATCCTGTGTGTGTCATTGGCTAAAACAAGTTTAAAAGGAATATAAGAACTCTCTGTAAGCAATGTAAGATGCATAAATACAGTGTTTGTGTTTCACTAATTGGCAAACACTTTGGAGAGTGTAAAACAGGCAAATTTCTCCCCAATTCCTGAGCCGTGTCTTATGCGAAAGCAGTCATTACGACCGTCTCGTGAATATTTATCAGCTTTCACCTTTGTTTAATCAAATAGAATAAGGCGCCTTAAGGGAAAATAGTGTTTGGTGTCGTTGAGGCACTTGTGAAAGTTGTTAAAAGTTTTGGAATATTTAGTGTGGAACAATTTGAGGCCCCCGTTAATTTCTGCCAGCCTGACACAAAGGCGACAAGGGACTGGGGGAGGGGAGGGGGGAGTAGGAGGGAGGCTGTCTATACGTCTTGCAGCACTTGGAGAACGGGTGTGAAATTGTTGTACGTATATGAGATTAGGTGTCACACTTCCAGGCCATGGAAGATGGTAACCTATGCATTCCTAAGAATTTAATTTGCATTGTTTTCTAATTGTTGGGAATACATGGTATGGGACTTAGGCTGATGCCTTACATCATATGTGATGGCTCAGTGATACTTTATATCAGTATTGGGTATTTTGCAGAACTATACTCCAAATCAATATAAAATTAAATTCAAATAATAGTATTGCAGCTGCAATTTATGTTCAGTAGCCAATGTGTAATGAGAGTTCTGGGGGTCCTCCTCCATCAGTGCTTATGATGGGGAAGGGTCTGAAAAGAGAACTGGTATTCAGGGCTTAAGATTGTGTAAGTAATATAAAGCCAGCTGTAGTTGTTGGTTTTGCCGTCTCTATCCAGACCCTCCCCAGTCCAGTATTCTCTAATAATGGTGAAGGTCGTCCTTCAGAACCCTGAAAACATTTTGAGCTTGTGAACATATAGCATTATATAGATAAGTCCCCAGTTTATTACCATAATACCGTAATATAACCATTACTATGGTTTTTGTGCTTTAACTACAATTAAAATTAACCATTCAAACCAGAATTTTATGGACTTGGAAAAAGTATTATATAATATTTAAATAAAAATAAAGCCTCTACCAATACTTATTCATTCAGCTTGAACCCTAGGCCTACCTTCACTATCAGCATACACTTTTATGGAGAAAATGAGTCTGTGGCTCTGGGGATTTGCTTAAACATAAAAACATATATACGTATAATCATTGTAATCATCATATAAAGCAGAAGTGGCGTGAATCAATGACTCAGAATTATAGCCACCGACACTCTATTAAAAAGTCGCCCAACCCAGAGATTGCGCAATGCTTTTTATGTAGGCTTGTTCATCAGAGGCACATTCAGCCACCATCTATCACTCAAGAGGTAGCGATATACAGCAGGATTTTTCCATGATTTCTGAAAACAACCAAGGGCTTCCCTCAACCTTTGACGTGATGGCATCGCGCTGCTGTCCGACATCGAAGGAGCTGAAGGAACAGCACTGCTGTGTCTCCAGCTCCATCAATGCTTTGCATGGAAAACCTGCGGTCCACATGCAAAGCAATGGACATCGGCCGTGATTTACGGTTTTCAAGCAGGATTGATTAGTCCTGCTCGAAAGCAGGGATGGCCGCATTAGATATGGGCCAGATAGATGGCCCATATCTATGCGTGTGTTCCCTGCTTAATATTTGCTGGGTATTGAATGTTGTTTTTTTAAACTTCCCATTTACCAACTTTTTGGTTACCTGCGTAAAATAAAAAAAAATAATTGAGGGTGCATCTGTAACACTAAGGCTGAGTCTACACAACCTTTTTTTCCCCCCACGTTTGGCACACGTTGTGGCCACCCTTCGGCTTTCCTCCACAGGAAAAGTGTTGATAGCGAATATTCTTATCGCAAATTATTATTGGGAATATTGTCACTATGAGAATTGGTGAAATTCCCTGTTCAACCGTTATTGTCTTAAGAGTGGAATCGGTCGCTCCAGGTCATTCAATTTTTTTGGGGGGGGGGGATTCAAGAATTCCTCTCTTGGATAGTGCCACATGCCTCTCACCTTTTGATCTCCAGACAAAGACAGTTGGTGACTAGGATGAAAATAGAAGGTGGACCTCCCCAATAAAAACAAGGTTCAAAGCTGTCTCTACTTTAACTTTAAATCTTAAATTTCTCTTGTCCTGAAAGACACAACCCCCCCCCCCCCCGACACAGTTTTTGCCCTAATATTTCGGCATAAATTGAGGCTAAGTTCCCAATAGGGGATTAATCGTCTCACACTCGCGATAAAAAAAAATCGCCCCCATTATAAAAATAAAATTGCTTTTTAATCGCGTCCACATGCAATCAAATGTCACGTCCATTAATTCTCTATGGAAGCGATTTTTTTTAAAAATGAGGGCGATTTTATTTTGTGCAAGGGGATTAATCACCTATGTGGGAATATAGCCTTTATGCCGCATTGAATCAGCTATGTGGAAGGGTACAAGCAAGCTCTTTGGACAAGGAAGGAAAATGATATTTTATAGAAAGCCGGGTAGGTAGTGTAGATTGGAGTATTTTTCCTCTCATACGAGTTCTGCTTTGAGGATAACGATGGCACTTTTGAAATTAGCAATAACAGCATGTCCAAAGCGAGTGGCCTATTGATTAGGGTGACAGGTAATATCAGCCTATGGTTCTTTGCTATGTAAAAAAGTACAAGTTAGAGAGGGCTTTTGGGCATGTATAATTATGTGTGCTGCAGGCTTTGCTGTGTAGGTTGCTAATTAGCTCCCGGTGACTATGGAAATAGAAATTCACCATTAAAAGTTCAATCGCCTTTTCTGGCGTGACTAATTTTTGGAAAATGATTTTTTTTGTGTAAGTTTATTTGATTTCCAGGTGAGGATGGCTTCAGTCTCTGAATCATTTTAAAGAGGAGAATAGATATGGATATATTGTGTTGGCAGTGCCTTGGCTCATCCCGAGTTTCTAAGTGGATTTTTGTTTTATTTCTTATCATTTAACCCAAATTTTTATATATCTTTAGAAATGTTTACTTTAAACCCTAACAATGAGCTTATTTTTTACGTTTGTTCAGTTAATTATAATCAAAGAACCCCATACAAAGCACCAGACATCTCCATTAATATACCCTAATCTAGAGTTGTTCTTTGTTAATTATATCTTTTTTTTTTATCTCTGATGAAATATGTAAATGTCTGTGAGCTAGGACAAAGAAGAGGGAGTTGTTTGTAGTCCTAATACCCTACAGCCCAGGTGCCCAACCTGCGGCCTGGGGACCGTATGCTGCCCTTTGGGCTTTCTTTGGTGGCCCCCTCAATCCTCCACTTGCGGCCCAGGAAGCCTAACTGTTAATGCATAAGGCACAGTAACTGACCTGTCCACCGATCCCCTGCTGACAGACCCTCGCCTGGGATCTTCTTAGAGCAGGAAGAGGAGGAGAGGCGATAAACTTACGTGATAGGCGTACATAATTGCAAATCAGCAACACAGATGGCGCTTGAGCAAGTCCCTCTCCTCCTCTAGTGTTGGCGGGGGATCAGCTTACTGGTGAGTGCCTATGCACTATTCCACCAATAAAGGGGGGGGGGGGTTGATTGTATTATATATATTGCGACACATAACCTGAGAATAGGGTCTTTAATGATATCAAGGAGGCACATAACCTTTGATGATATACATAACACAAAGTGTTATGTAGTTAGTTATGTTATGTAGTAGTTAACCTATGTAACCCACAAAAAAGCAGGTCTAGGGGCCATTTCACACTATATGCGTTGCGGTGCCTTTTTTTTTCACCACATGCGTTTTTTGACTGCATACGTTTTTACATAGACAACCAATGTTACCATTCACACTGTATGTGTTGCGTTTTTAAAAATGCAACGTTTCCGCATGCGTTTTTAAAGACTCAATGCTATATGCATTTTTGATTCACTTTTCCTGGGTTTTTCATTCATTTGTTCAAAAACGCAAATGCAAAATGCTAACGCATATGTAATGTCAAAAACACATGTGTAAAAAATGCATGCCTTTAAAAAACACATATAGTGTGAAATGGCTCTAAAGCTTTATTTGGTATTTATTTGACATTATACAGCTCATATGAATGTGAAGTTCTTTATATTTTTTGTTTTTTTGGCATTTTAGGAATTCAATTTGTTGTACGAAGAAGCCAAATACTACCAGCTTCACCCTATGGTAAAGGAACTTGAACGATGGAAACAGGACAAGGAGCATCGGAAGCACTTCCAGCCTTGTGACTGTCTGGTGGTGAGGGTGACTCCAGACCTTGGCGAGAGGATCGCACTCAGTGGGGAGAAGGCTTTAATCGAGGAGATCTTTCCAGAGACTGGAGATGTCATGTGCAACTCGGTGAATGCTGGATGGAACCAAGACCCGACCCACGTCATTAGGTTTCCACTGAATGGCTATTGCCGACTAAACTCTGTACAGGTATGCCTGCAATTTTCCTCCGTGTCATGTTTAACAAGTGCAATGTCCATTAATGGCCCGCGTGCTATAGCACTCCAGGGCTGCTAAAGTAGCCTATTAAGCAAAATCATCAGATGTAATGTTTGCTGAGAGGTCACTCCATCACATGAATGTTAAAGCTTCTAAATAAAACATATCAGGGCATATACAGGCATGATTTGACATGGTCAAGCTTGTAATTCAGCAGTGACACTCCCTTCAACATTATATCCTCCCACTGTAGTGCAAACAGGTACAACCTACACAAGAATGACAACTCTGCTCTTAAATCCGTAGTATTGCAGCGCTGTTACCCATTTCACAGGAAGCTGCATTTGGATTTCACTGGCAGGATCAACATGTATTTGTGGGATTTGGTATACCATTTGGTATGCATAGGATAGATAGACTGGATAGGATAGATAGACTGGATAGGATAGATAGACTGGATAGATGTCCTAACAAATCTACATATTTATATTTTCTGCTATACAGAACACAAAATGTATCAATTTAAACAGTTGTTTTTTGTACATTATTTAAATGAACAAATCAAACCATATATGGCCACTATATAGTTGTGTAACCAGTTGTATTTAGGTCATGTCACTCAGTCTGTAACTGGTGACCATACTGTTCTCAGGATTTCAGCATTTGCAGTAAAAAAGAAAAGGGTCATGCAAATATATAATGATCTGTATGAGAGATCTAAGCTTGGTCAAAGTGGTGACAACCCTGCAAAGGGAATATGAACCTGTAGAGGGTGGTCACCATGAGTGAGGGAGAGCAGGGGACTGGCAGGATCACCGGCGTTATTTCTGTACACAAAAAGGGTTTTTACATTAAAAGAACTGCATATTTGTCACATGATGTACCTACCTGCAACACTGACTATGCAACCAGTCAATTCAAAGCCCCCCAAATAGTCCTATGGCTTGCTAACATTATAGTTATACCCTTGGTGTTTATACTCCATAGCCCCAGTAGGTCCAAATACATGAGATCAATCAGAATCATTGAGGTGCAGGATGAGTTTGTTATCCAGTTCTCCGAAATACACATATAAGTCTTATTTTACACAAGGAGAGGTATCATTTGAAAAGTAAACAGACAAACAGATATGGCAGACAGACAGAGAGAGAGCTCAGTCGATATGACATTTTCCCTCTCCCTGCATGTGAATGAAGACTACAGTCCTACATCTAGACCCTCATAAACACCTACCCGGGAAGATTTTTTCACTGTTCCGCCACTTCAGAGAATGCAACAATGTATAAATGCATAATTTATGTCTGGCTCATAATTAAATGATGGCGCCTGCGGTATGGACTTTAAAGGGAAAAAAATTGATCTGTACTTTTTTTTTCTCAAAAGAAGAGTTTCTGTAAAACTTGCCCTCAGACTAATAACAAGTGTGTTGTTCATTGACAATCTGAGAATCGCGGCTCCGGATAAAGACAATGTGGCACTGTGCATCATGGGTTAATTATTTATATTTCCTTGGATAAATACAGCACCATTAAAGTTTTAACACATAGGAAAGTACCTTTATAAAATAATATAGACCAGGGGTGGGCAAACTTTTCGACTAGTAGGCCGCAATGGGTTTTTAAATGTGGCAGATGGGCCGGACAATGAACCTGTAAGGGACGCTTGATCCAAAGTCCTCCCAGCCTGGGTGGAAAATGTAAACATTGATAGACTGAAAACTTAAAAAAAGTAATAATCATACTGATTACCATGCAGGTTATTAAAGAAAAATTTTATTTTTAAAATGTATATATAGTAATCTAAGCAAACTATGGCCTCTAGCAGGAGACCTTTATAATCATCCTCTAGGCATTAGCTCCACTTATTTCAGAGAATAAGTGGAGAGGAGCCAGAGTGTCTTGACACCAAAGTGACAAAGGGATGGTGTTCTATAGAGATGTGTCTCAACAATAGTATAATGAACTGGGACCCGTCGAGATCAGCCCCCCCCCCCCCAGGTATCCTGTCCATTGTGCAATGAACTGTCAGTGCGGGCAATCGAGATATGCCCCCCCCCTCCCTGGTCCCCTGTCCATAGCAAAATGAACTGACAGTTCATTGTGCTATGGACAGGGGACCCATCAAGATCAGCCCCCCTGTGTCCCCTGTCCATAGTATAATGACATGTCAGTGGGCCCCCCCCCCCCTCCGCGGGTACCCCATCCATCGCAGAATGAACAGTCAGTGAGACTGGGAAGGGGAAGGAGTGTCCCACCTGATAAGTATTGCAGCATATGTAGAGGAGTGAACTCCTCGCCCTGGTGCCACAAAGTCAATGTGTAAAGTAGATCCGGTGTCCAGGGGAGGCTCATTTTGACGTGACACCGGACTAAAATACTGAAGGACTGGGTATGGCCCTGGGCCGTAGCCTGCCCAGGCCCGATATAGACCATTCTAAAATAATAATTTAGGAAGGGATATGGCAGCCATGCTGGCTTGTGGGGTAAAAGTCATATATGAGGGCAACTAATACTTCTGCCCATCTACTCCTCAGAATTACACAACTTTGCCACACAGCGCAGCCCTGCCTTGGACCTGATTGGCCTCTGCTGAATTTACAGCCTGTGATAAGCCACTGCCAATAGGCTTAATTGGTTACTCAGCTCACCTCCTTCTAAATCTATGTCCCTCTTTATACAAGATCACTGGTTGGCTTATTGTGCTGTTGCTACCATTTTCAGGCTGAGCCCTGCTGTACAGGCTGATACCAGGTCAAAATCAGGTAATGGTTCAATAAAAATACAGAGCTCTAATATCTGCCCGGAGTTCAGCTTTAAATATAACTGATGAAGTGAAAAACACTCAGCGAATGTGTTGTAAGCAGTAAATGCTATAAAGGTGATGTGGCGTCTTAATGCCTCTTGGCCAGGGGTGCACCCCGCTGTGCTGCCCTTAGCATTGAAAGTATTAACACCCCTGTTGGAAACCAGACGTCTTGCTGATGGTATCACCCTTCTCACTGGGTGTGAAGAGACTTGTGTAGGAAATTAAAAATACCGGATCAGCAGATCCCTTTAAACTACATATAAAACCTTTGATGGGCTCACGGTGTATTGAACAATTTTCCGTTACATGCTTTCAACCCAAACCCAAACTCAAAATGGTGCCCATACACACGTTGATTCCCGAGTGGTTGTTAAATTCTCCATCGCAGCTTGTTGATGCAGCGAATGGGGACCCTCCGATCCCATCCAAAGTAATTACGATCAAACAGGAATTTACCAACATATCAGATCCCCCTTTGATCGGCATTTCTTTGGAATGGGATTGATCAATCCAGGTGGGCTGCGCTCGAGTCCCTCATTCGCTGAACGTTCGCTACAAACACGCACAGCATTCGTTCGGGAATCGAACAAAAAATGGACCCATGTATGGGTAACTTTAGCACCTCATTGGTGTAGACCAGTGCCAATGGTAGGCCCTGCCTGAACACGTGTACCTTTTATCCAGGTGACAACAGGAGCCAAATTGTAAGATAATTGTCACCCCATAACAGGTACAAGTGGCCTGAGCTCGGACAAGATCACCAAGGATTATATTAGGCATCAACAAAATCTTATAGTGCTTAGTGGTGTCATCAATTTTAATCACAGCAATATTTCCTTCATTTGGACTACAAGCCACTACAGTCTGAACATTGTTATCTTACTGGTATAAATAGTGATTTATCAGAATAGTAGACACAAATCATACGATGTGACAGATGTGGAAGTGACCAGAGGAACCTAGGCTGTTATTAAAAGTTATTAGACCAGTTTTTGGTTCTTTCTCGCTCTTATTTTTATGGAGAAAGTTCATAGATCTTATACTTACCTGTAGGTAACAAAGTGTCAGCGATCAATACATCTTGCACTAATAGTAGAGGAGGGCTTAAATAGCTTTCTGCTTTTCTAGTTTTGCCTTGTGTCTTTAACCAGGAAGGCTTTTCTTCACTTACTGTCCTGCAAGCCTAGCAGGAATTGAGGGGATGTATGTCCAATGTAGGGAAAGGCCCTTCTTGTCCAGTGTCCCTATTGGAGGATTGTCTGTCTATGGCTTTCCTGGTGGCAGTGCCCAGTAATGGTGATTCCAACTCCTAAACATTTCATCCAAATATTAGAGAGTTTGGAGTTCAATTGATACTGTTTATTGGCTAACTGAAGTCATTAGAGAAGCAAGCTTTTGGGATATCGCATATCCCTTCTTCGGGCTAATACCTGGAAAAGGGATCTGCGATATCCCGGAAGCTTGCTTCTCTAATGACTTCAGTCAGCCAATAAACGGTATCACTTGAACTCCAAACTCTCTATATTTATCGATGGCTAACACGGTACAACACGCTTATCAAAATATTAGAAAACACTGGTCAGGGTTGCCAACCAAATAAATTAAGGCTATGTCTCCACAACATTTTGTGATCCATCGGAACCCCATGTTAAGCACAGTGCTTGGCGGGGTCCCGACGGATCACAGATCACATACACTGTGCCTGCTCGGCAGATGTTCTGTTCAGACATGCAGACTCCACTACATTAACCCCTGCATCATGGATCAGCTCAGCGCCGTGAGAACAGAGCATCCACCGAGCAGGTAATTTGTACGTGCTCTGTCGGGACCCCCCCGCCAAGCAATGCGCTTAATGTAGGGATCAAAAAACGCAGTGAAAACATAGCCTAACTTGATGCCTTTACTTAAACCCCCCATTAACTGTAAAATAAAATGAAGCCCCTTACAAATTACAAATTTAACAGTTGTTGAAACAAACCATACGGCTACCCTCAAAACCAGCAACATTTGTAAAATGTGAATCATTTCATGAAAAAATGTTTTTGCAAAAATTTCCCAGCAACAAATTTAGAATTTTGCTCATCTCTATGGAAACAATGTAACAGAAATTTTGCATAAAGACTACATTAAGTGAGAAGAGCCGTCTAATGTGAATGGCAATCAGTTGGTGGATAGGAATTACCGCGGAATCCCCGTGCTATTATGCTGTGCTGTCATGTGTGAGATAAACATTTTGGCTTTTTTTGTATTTACTATTAGTTGTTTGCACATTTATGATCGTCATATTTTTTCTTGGTAGGTTCTGGAAAGAATGTTTCAGAAGGGATTCCACGTGGCGGCCTCGTGCGGGGGCGGAGTCGACTCATCGCAGTTTAGCGAGTACGTATTGTGCAGAGAGGACAGACGGGTGCAGCCGAACACAATGAGGATAAAACAAGAGCCTCTGGACTGACTGCTAATGGTGGATCTTTGTGGCCGATGAAGTGTTCTAAAGTCCTTGATGTGAAAAGCTTCAGGACCTGCTCAACAGTATTAACAGACTTGATATGACTTATTTGTTCCCAGTTTGTGATATTTTATAAAGACGACTTTACAAAGTGGACAGAAGCTCAGCCCTTATGGAACGATGGGGCCGAGACTGGTACAAAACGCCACAGCTGTGCTGTAAAGGACTGCCGAACTGCGTTCATGTTGGAATCTCGCTGCCCTTGAGAACCAGAGGAACTAATAACTGGGGGGAGGGAGGGGGTACAGTTCAATAACTGACATTACAGACACAAGAAATAAGAATCCTGACTATTCCGATGTTTGGCCTATGAAATGTAAGCCTTTGCTCCTAAAATGGGTCAATGACAAACGATTGGACTGCAGAGCACTAAAAATGTTGTCCGTCTGTCCGTGCTGAAGCTTTTTCAGCCATTTATTGTATTTAGATGAATTCTGTAATGCTTTCTCTTTATTGACCAAGGAATTATGTTCATGGAAATAACTCAAAATGAGGTTTGCCCCAGAAGATGCATTGGGGATTAGAGTGACCCATTCAGGGGGATTTAATAATTATAATGAAGGCTTGCTTCAGAAGAAAAGGACCTCATCTCTTCTAATGTCCCATGTCTTCTCTACCTTCCATCCATTCCAATGCTGCAACATCCAGCACTCTTTGGTTTTAGATATTTTAGATGTCAGATGCTTGTGACCCTCTTCATACACCACTGCCGTGGCTTACTCCTCTTTCATTACAGCCATGTGGGTTATTTATTTCCCTGTGTCATTGTCACTTTAATACCAGCTTTATGAGAAACGATTTGCAATCTACTCATAGGGACTCCACTGCCCTAGAATTGGTATGTGAGTGGGAATATAAAAGGCGCCCTCAGTAGTAGTGATGAGCGACATAGGCAACATTCGTATTCGCGGCATGCCGCAAATTTTTGGGAAAACATTCGGAAAATATTTGCATTCGGCAATATTCTTCTTATTGCGAATATCGGCAGTTTTATGCGAAGTTTGTGAATTTTATATATTCGCGAATATATATTTAACTTGCATTGAGGGGCGTGTTGAAGAAAATTGTGAATTTTGGATGCCATCTAAGTGATTTTCGCGAATTTTCTCAAGTGCAGATTTTCGCAATATTCCGAATATTCGCATCACCCCAATATTGGATTTAAAAACTGTTGATGGTCGCAGGGAGCGTTGCTAAGCTCTTGTTGCAGCCTTCCCATTTGTCCACTTGCATTGAGAGGTGTGTGTAATGGAAAAAAAATACGGAATTGCGAATATTCGGCAATATATTCACCATCTTCGCGAATTTCCGAATTGCCGATATTCGCGATTAATATTCGGAATCCGAATATTCGTGATCATCACTACTCAGTAGATGCTTCTAACCAATAGATATTGTTTTTATCTGGTCATCATGTTATGTAGCGACCACGTTTTGTGTAAAAAATCTATGGAAACATTTAGTGATGTCATGATAGACCTAAAACTGCCTTTTGTCAAGCTGATTTTGTAGCTTACTTTTCCAATTTCAACATTCAACGCAATTCTTAGTCTACTTTCATGTGTTTAGGGCACAGTATTTCCCATTTAAGCAATAAACAAACCACACCTGAAAACACATCGATCACTTGATTGATTGATTGATAAACAATGGCTGTGATGTTGATAGACTTATGTGTGGTGCAACGTGCCCCGGCACTGATAATGTTGCTACAGTATAGACTGGCACTGTGTTTTTCCCCATGTTCGTCAGAAAAAACATAGTGTAGACTTGGTCTAATTGCTGAGTCTCGGTAATAGATTGGCCACTGATTAGCCAAAGTTAGAGGAAGACACAACCACAATTAAGAAGGAAGCAGAGCCTGCATACAAATATGGCTGATGTGCACATGTGAAAACTAAACACAAGCCTAAAAAAATAGCTCAAATTGTTAAGATTACTTTCATGTGTAAAAACTTTAAAAATAGTTTCCCCTAAAGATAGATCAGAAATCTTGGCCTTGGTGTAAATCTCCAGCTCCATTATTCATCACCACACCACATTCTAATGGGTCAACTTTTGGTTTACATTGCGTTGTGTGAAATAGCCAACAAACACAGAAACACACACAATCCAGATTTGAATGACTAACATCTAAAATTACAATTGCAGCTGTTTTTATAACTTATCTACAACTTTTCTTTGGGGCGGCAGGCAGTAGCAAGAGGGCTTTCATCCTCCACCAACTTAGGTAATGGCAGCTATTGGGGCACGTTGGCACAATGCCACTGACTGGTGTTTAAGGACAGCTTTTAATAGGATTAAAAAAGTGGAGCTTTTCTAAAAACAAGTGATTGTAGTGTTGCTTTAAATTCTGAAATGTTAAATATGTATCAATGCAGGCTTTCAAATGGCTAAAATATACAGTGCGATATTAGCTCTTGCGGGGTGGATCAGGATTAGCAGAAAGGACTACTAGGCTCATCAAGCTCCATTTTCCTTCCAGTAACATGTATAAAGTCCTAAAGATTTGGTACCCAGATATCTGCCAAAGGGGTTGACCAGACAGACAGAACCCTAGTAGAGATCACCAGTAATGAAGCTTTTGGTTATGTAGTAAGCACTGCAGGGAACTGGGTGCAGAATTATTATAATAAATCGGGACTCTTTAGTAATAACCGAACACAAGACACATTCAGAAGTTGACCTTTGTAGTGTTTGGCCAGCTTGGTATGGCAGATGCTGTATCACCTAATTTTCACAAGGGAGCTATGGTCATTAGAGATGAAATCCTTCATCTCATGCTGTCTCATGGAGCCTACCTTAGACCTTAAGCTGGAGTTACTGTTAGATTAACTTTCCAAATAATCCTTCCAAAACCTGCAAAAAGTTCATTCTAAATGTTAAAAAATTACTCTTCAGTAATGTTCATTAGTAATTTTTAATGTTTAGGGTACAAAGATAGTTATATTATGGCTGTATTCTAATCAAATGAAAATTATAGAAGTGGAAGTTTTGGGCTTCAGTGAACTTATTTTTTTTTTTTTTTTTTAAAGTTCAAGTAATGTTTGTATAGTTATCAAGAACGAATGCATTGCAAAGTTTTTCATCTGATTTAGCGGTTTGTATTTTAAAACCAATCGCTACAACATCATCTTTCTTTGGGCAGGAGGAGAGATCTGTGTAGGTCACGTGTCCATCAATGAACTGGAGTCAAAGCACCAGCCTACATTGCAGCCACCACAACAGTAAAGAGCCCGAAATATAACATTTTTAGGTTTAGTAGACTGAACTGTCCACTGGCCAGTTATACATTATGTGGACAGCACTTTGCGGACACTTGACTATCACACCAATATCAACTTGCTGGACAGATAACAAATATATGAAGCTGGAGTTGCCCCCTGAAGCTGCTATAATATCCTCCACTCCTCTAAGAAGGGTTTCCACAAGAGCTTGAATCTAATCATTGGGAATTGGTGCTGAGGCATTCGTGGTGGATGAGAAGACTTGGTATTCAAATCCATCCCAGAGGTGTTCAGTAGGGTCAGTGCTCTGTGCAGGACACTCGAGTTATTCCACACCAAACTCATCAAACCAGTAAATTATGGAGCTGGCTTTGTACATGGTGCAATGTTATGCTGCATTAAGAGGACCTTCCTAAAGTTGTTACCCCAAGTTTAAAATACATAATTATATCTCTTAAAAATTCAGAAGGGTGTGCAATGGCCAGGTGTCCACCAACATTTGGCCATATTGTGTATATGTTTATATGTATCTATTATTCAATTAGTTCTCTTTCATAGAGATCGATGTACAACCTCTGCAGCTGGATGCACAACTCTATTCACTGCTAGATGTGGGTGGAGTTGTGAACACAATGGAAAAATATTAGTTATTGACTAAATTTCTGGAATCCAGTAAAACATGAAACAACTTTTTGATTTACTGACCCTTTAACAACAACTCCCTCCCCATTTAATTTATAACACAATGGAGTCCAACAAACTCCAGTAGCGTACAACATGTTCGCATATGTGTACTTACCTAATGTACATACAAAGCATTGTACTCCATGACAGGGTTACAATGTATCAGCACTAATACTGAAGGATCCTCCAGTCACAATCCTCCAGCCATGTATGGGTGAAACATACTACATATCTGGGGGTCATTGATCAATGAACATATTTTTTTTGGCTTTGCGTAATAAATGTTTTTAGAAAGATTTTATTCCGCAATTTTATATCTGTATGGGTACGGTGCTGCATTCAGATCTGTACATAAAGTATATGTAGAATTGTATATTATACATTATTTTAAAAAAATATTGTCATGTACTTGTGTATACATATTTCTAATATAGTAATTCATGCCATAAACATTTCTGTAAAGTAAAGGAAGAAATCAAAAAAAGGTCTTCGAGTAGATTCTTGTTAGTTTGGTTTTCTTGGCCAATCAATATCTGTGTGATTGAAGTGGGGTGGATGATCCAGTTGCGGCGCGGTGTGATATGATATGATGCATTTACAAAAACGTGGGACGTGCATGACTAGCAGTGTTCTTCCTGGCTCACTTCACTGGCTTTTGGCCAGGAGAATTTCATGCAATTGTTTTGGGTGCTCAAATTTCATCAACAATAACTTCTATGGTTTCATATTCTGTGGCTGATACAGCTTGTGGTATTTCTGTACAACCCTTTCACCATCAAGACATTCATCACAACTTACAAATGAACCACAAAATATAAAAGTAACAAACAACTTCAAAAAGTAAACTAACTTGCGTTCCCTATGAGATTTGTCCCCTCTATTTGCTTTGGGAACCTTATTTAAAGAAAAATAAAAGCAAGGGAATACATTCAATTGGGGGCATCTGTTATAGGGATATATCTCTATGAGATATGACTTTTCTCAGTTTCACACAAACAATAATACTGAGACTTGTGGGACTAGAGCAAATGCTTTGTAAGGAAACCTTGAAGGCCCAAGAATTGCCTGAAGGTCACACAGTTTACTGCTGTCGCAACCCTTAAGCCAGCCATACACTCTGAGATTAAAATTACGATCCATTAAAACAGACAAATGTATGTATGTATCGGTTTGGATCGTAATATTTGGCAAAAAAGCTACCACATTGAAAATCCAATTTCCGATCGTATTGTTTTTTTTTTACGAGGATGTCATCGAAATTAATTGCCGTTTATATCGGCCATTAGGATGTATTTATTTTTTTTAAAGGGGAAGCCTCGGCAGTAATTAGTCGGTAAACACTATGAAAACATAGTGAAGTTTCCCGATGTTCCAAGACCAATTAAAATTTTTGAACATGTCCAATAAATGACGATCGTAAAAAACGGCAATTACGATCGTATTTTATCGGTTGTACCATGTGGACATGTGCAGATTTCAGGACGATAAAATGCTTTCATTGGTCGGTTTTAATGGATCGTAATTTTAATCTCAGAGTGTATGGCCAGCATTAGACAAAGGGCCTGACGCTGAAACCATCTGAACAAATCTACTCCATATTATATATATCAGAAATGCCAAAATACACTACATCAAGAGATTTGTGTCACGATACAGGTCCCCTAAGCCCTCAAAAGGTCATACTACATTATAATATCATACTATAAAAAACATAAGCTCCAAATTCCAATGAATCAAGAGAGTTGGGATCAGGACATTAATGCCTTGTTTCCACATATGTCGGGACCACCTCCACTAAGCGTATTGCTTGGCGGGAGATCCCAACGGAGCACATTCACTTACCTGCTCGGCGGATGCTGTGTCTTCACTGCGCCGAGCTGTTCCGCAGATGCAAGGCTGAACGTAGTCGAGTACGAGGAGCCTCTGCATCTGCGGATGTGTAAACACAGCATCCGCCGAGCAGGTAAAGTCTATGTGCTAGGTCGGGGTCCCGAAACATAGCCTAACTCATGTCTGGCCATTTTACACATTCATAAGTAAGAAATCCAAAAATGCTGTATGTTAGTACTTTGTGATAAAATAGACATTACTAGAAGAATCAAATTAACTTGAACTGCAGGGTAAATTTGCTTCTATGCTCTTCCATGGCTGCATTGGAGAGTGAAAGCCTGATTATCCATTGTACTTGGTATAGAAAGAAATGTTCTCAGTACTTCAGGACAGGAACTCAGAAGCAAGGCAATGGTGTCCATATCTGTATAGACCAAATTTATTGCTAAAACAGCAAAATGTGACATTTTTGTTGTGTTTAGCTTTGGAATCACTCCGATCCTTCTGTCCTACCTACATCTTCAACCTTGTACAGTAATATACCCCTAACTGCCCTCACTGCTCCTGTACTGATCTACTTATGACATCTCCACATATAACATGTGTGGATTCTGGACTTTTGTGGGGCCAATCCTACTCTCTGGAACTCTCTCCCTTGTCCAATTAGACTTGTTTCCACTTTAAACACTTTAAAAAAAAAACAATTCTTCAGTCATTTTTTATTTCCTAACATCAGCCCCCTGCTAGTCCCATCTCCCCTACCTATTGTATGCTTTGTTCCCAAAGCTCTTAAGCCCCCACACGCGTAGCAAGTGGGGACCGACAGACGAGGGAAGGAGTGCAACGTGCGGACATCATCGCGCTGCACCCCTTCCTTCCGAGCATCGGTGGGCACCTATTGTGTGTTTCGTTCGTTTGAACGAGGATGCCGGTCCACATTCTAACTAATGGCATCGGCCAGAGATTTACAGACATGTCTGTTCTCTGGCAGACTGAGCTTTTGTGGGCACCCGCAAGCGGCGGATGATTTTGCAAACGACTGCAAGCGCACATTGGTTGCCCACAGCTCGCTACGTATATGGAGGCATAACCAGTACATGGTTGCTATTGGATTTCAACCCACATTTAGAGTACAGTGTGCTTAATATTTTGGTGCTTTAAAAAGAAAAAGATAATAAAATTCTGAATAAATAATAATTCATGTTACACACCACAACTTTACAGCTCAGCAATGTGATTTTCTCTATAACTTTTTAGGACTTGTCTGTAAAGGATAAATACAGAACGCCTTCGGCTATACTTTGCTATCTGCACAGATGCACAAGCTGGAAAGTCCCCCCAACATTAAGCAGGATTTTTAGGAATGGTTTTGTGGACACGTATGTGCCCACACCCAGCAAAAGAATCTCGGCGCAAATCGTTATCCGCTGTGATTGACACCACATCCTGCTTACCCACAGTAAAAGGTTGTATTCCTCCCTTTCAGTCATTACACTCTAATCGCCGATAGATTAAGGAAAATTATGCAGATTGCGTTTCAGGAATGCTTTTAGGAAAGACATTAACCATTAACATGACATGTTTCAATAATGTAGTCTACAGATGTCCAATAAAATATGAGGGTTAAGTCAGGGGGAGAGCAGAGTATTTTCTCAATACTGTCTTTGTGAAGTTCAACACATCAACTTTAAGCACAATACACCCTTTTTACGAGACGCAGTTGGCTATTCCTTACCCCTTCTTAAAATACGGGACATCGCAATTCTGAATGTTTATGTCATAGGTGCCATAACTTTTTGGACTGATTTCTCCCCAAAAATTGAAAACTCAAATTCCCATTGACAGTTCTTGGGGAACTCTGTTCCAAGAACAGATGTCCCTAAGACAAAGTGGAGTAGCGTCCTGACGGTGAGATTTCTCATCTCCTGTCCTGATGCAAAGAGGAGGTTGTCCACAAGAGTTTTAGTAGAAGTTGTATCCCTTAAGTATACATGGGAATGAAATACAAAAGAGCAATTGTTATAAAATATCTGTTTTTACCATAAACAACAGAATCTACAGAATGTGAGAGATAACCTGATCAAATATTTTCAGGTAACACATCTTCAAATTCATATATACATATTGCAGGAAACAATGGTCTTTAGGGGTGCCATACACAATGACTAAAAAAGTATAACAAAGAAACCACAACATGCTGGTGAATATGAATGCAAACAAGAAAAGAGAATGCAAACATAAAAAGAGATTGTGACAAACAACATCTATCTCAGTGGCAGACAGTAACATGGGGGGACCTACACAAAGAGTCACAAGGTACAATCTATGCATCCATACAACTATATATGGACAATCACTTCAACTATATATTCTCGCCCATATCAATGTGATGCATTACTTGGGTATGGTTTTTAAAATTTGCTGCAAAGCAGCTTTAAAAACATTAAAATATGAAACCCAAAATTAACATTAAAAACTTTTGGTACATCTGTTTTAAGGGCAACACAGTAATATATTGTTATTTAACAGCTCAAATTACATACTGCCTTGATGTAGGTACATCCAGACCCCAAACACAAGAACAGGGTCCCTAAGCCCAACCTCCCACCAATCTTAAGGCCCCCATACAGGGGTCCGTTTCCCATCGGATTCCGGGACGATCGATTCCAGGCGCGTGCACGCGAAACGATCGTCCCGGAATAGCGTGAAGCCCACCTTGTCCGTCCGATCACGTCCGATCGTTCGGGGGCCCAGAATCGGATCGGACAGAGAACCAACATGTTGGTCTTTCTGATCCGATTCTGCACACATCAGGGGGAGTTGCCATTTGTGGAGTAAGCGATCGGACACGGAATCGTCCAGGAATCCGTGGGACAAGGTGGTATGTAGCGATCGGACAGACTTAATTGGGCGATTGATCGGACCTCCGATTCCCGCTGAGATCGCCGGAATCGATCGGATAGGTGATCGATCGGCCATGGAATCCGACTGTGTATGGCTAGCTTTAGAAGTCCAAATGAAAGAATAAAGCACTTACAGAAGCTGGGTACCAACCATGTTATAGAAGTTTTCAGTACTGACTAGGAGGACCACTCCCAGGACTTTACTGATAGAAAATGGAGAGAGGAATTGGTCTTCAGGAGAATGCTTTGACTTATAACCAATAACACAAAGCACCTTAGAATCAGTGTTCTTACTTTTGGATCAGTTGTAAATTATAACGATGTGGGGAAGTTGATAAGACTGTATAATTATTTTAATCATGTATTTTAAAAATTCTTTGTAATAAAATGTTCATTTGAAATCTATATTATTGGCCTTTAAAGTCCACTTAGCCCCTCCTGTAAGGGGAGAAAAAGATGTATGAGGGTTACATTCCTCTACAGTTCCTCTGTGATAAAGTCTTTTTGGGATGTAGGCCAAATAACAATTTAGGGTAGGTTATCATTTATTTTTATATTCATGAAATTGGTGTTTGGCTATGGAAGCATCCAAAACAGGTGATATTAGACTATAACTTAAAGCACACTCTATAAAGTGTGTTCGGAAAAACTAGGAAAGGAATAGACCAGTCCGCACTTTTACTTTGGCTTAAGCCATATTCTCTGTCAATAAGTCAGTAGAAACTTTCTTATTGTTAGAGAATATGGCTTAAGCCCAAGTAAAACTAAGGACCGGGCTATTCTATTCCTAGTCTTTCCGAACCAGTGTTTTAGGAAGGTTGGTAGGACCCAAAAAACACCACGTAGGGAGCAAAATGTGTCATATTTGTTGTTTGTTGGCCAGCTTTAAATCACTCCTGTCCCACCTACATGTCCAACCTTGTACAATAATACACTGCTACACCGCAATATATATAAGATTTCTTTGATTGGCTTTGAATACTATTTAAATTGTTCCATCAGGCTAACTGGAGTGGTAAAACCCGCTTTTACTCTGACATCACGTACTGTTCAGTCACCAACTACAGAATGGAAACAAAGGCCCATACTGATGGATAATTTTGTTCTTGTTCATGTCAAGAGACCATGTCTTTTGCTGCATAGTTGAAAGTCCAATCTCATTTTAGCCTCTGGCAGAAGAAATACATGAAAGGTGGCTTTGCCCCTCTGGCGAAGTTTGACCCATGGCTGGGCAATTTTCTGAGAAGCAGGGGCCGCAGGCTCCAGTGCTCATTGTGCTCAGCAAAACGGCCCCGAGCAAATTGTTCATATTTGTGCTGAATTCATTCCGAGTCAGGTTTTTACTGAAAAGCTAAATCCCCTTCACATTTTACCTACATGAACACAGCCAACACTGTAATCAGTTACACTGAACTGTCGTTTTTATTTTGCATCAAACTGGCATGGTGTGCTGAGATTTGTAGTTCTTTCAATGAGAAGGATGCTATTTCAATGAATGGTTACATATAAAAGTTCAATGTCTTCAAAACTATATGTTTATCATTTGACACCATGACAAAGCTGTGGCAATTATGTAACAATTTTAATTTGTATCACACTACACTACCGTGTTTCCCCGAAAATAAGACAGTCTTATATAAATTTTTGCTCCCAAAGATGCCCTATGTCCTATGGCACTGTATCAGAGTGGAGGGATCACTTTAAATTACACAAGGGGGATCAAAGGGGGGAATCAAAATGGCACAGGAGACTCGGGTGGGGGTATTACCATTTTAGTAACCCATTCTGATCCTCTTTTGTCATTTTCATTGCCAACTCTCACCCCCCCCCCCTGTGGCAAGTTTCAGTACCGTATCTTGGGGGGGGGGTCTTATTTTCGGGGGGATGCCTTATTTTCAGGGGAAACAGGGAAGTTCTTCCATGCTCTCAACTAAAAAAAAGTACCACTAAAGTCCAGAAAGTAGACATTTCTGGTCCATTTAGGACAGCATGGTGTTTTATACTTTACACTGTACAACTCTTTTATTCTGTGGCATTAGACATTCCTGGACACTCACATGGAACATGACACACATTACATGAAAGGTGTTGTCTTGGGACACAGGCCCCCTATGGTTGACAAAGAGCTGTCACTCGAAAAGCGTCCCATTGATTCTACAGAACCGTACAGCATCTGTAACCAGGAAGTGATCTCATCTATAACCAGGAAGTGACATCATCCTGGCAGCCACACCACTGAAAACACATGGCCTGAAATCACTCCTTTCTAAGCCTGCGGGACCTCCTTTAATGTGCATATTTTAACTTTTATTTCATTACTTTACTTTGTTGCACTAGGTTGTGTCCTAGGTTGTTGCCTTGTGTCCTTGTTCCTATTTGTATTGGGACAGCCAGGCTGGCCTAGAAAGTGACAGAGATACTGAATGTCTATCGGCCATGAGATAAGATAGATTTACAATTCCTAAAATACACTAAAAGAATCCTAGATGGTCCCATATGGTAGAAGAGGGCATTCCTCTTCATTTCAGACTTTCCTAGGTACCAAATTGTGAATCTGGTCCATGATCATTGATATAACTGAAAATAATGAATTAAAGGGGCTGTCTGGGGACAGCAAAGTTAGATAAGAAAGTGCTAAGATGTTGGAGGTCCATCAGCCAAGAAACGAGGTAGCTCTACTTGAACAATACATTAAAATAAGTTCACCAAACTTTTATCACTAAATTGGACATTGAGGCTTCCCTCTCTATTAGGAAACCAATAGTAGTTCCATGAGGTCCAAGCTCAGCTTTTACCAAGATGACATATGTTCAGCTTCCGTACATCTAGATCTGGACATTTGCTCAGGAGGTCACCTCAGCTCATCCATTTTTTATATGTTCAGTTTGAATTGCCCAGGACATCTTGTCTTTAAACACATGGCCCAGCACACATTGTCTTGCAGCTTAAAGCTGCTGTGTGGGTCAAACAGTTATTATAGCAATTAAGAACTGGGACATTTTACTTGGCAATTGGCTAGCAAGCTTTCTGGCGGTGCTACAGTTAAAGCGCACTTTTTCCCATCTCACTCCTGACACGTCTTGCTTTGAACAGAAACTGGAGCTGAGGCTATAGCTCCGCTGTGACCCAGAGAGACAAGGCGAAAATGATGAAACGGATACACTGTCTCTACTGAAACGAGATAGTGGACTGGCACTTCAAAGCGTTTACAAGACCCAGAACAGGCAAGACCTGATCTTGATAAGTAAAAACATTGAGATTCAATAAGAGACACACAAGTCCGCAGGGAAGAAGTAGACACCAGTCTTTTTTGGTGAAGCCCGAATTCTCCTGCAGCATAGCATGCAACATGGAGTAGGTGTGAGCCTATACCGTTTTATACCTGGATACAGTTATTTAATAAACTGTCGTGTACAGACAAAAACACACATCATTGTGGAAGGCTGTAAATGTCTTGGTATGAGAAAAAGAAATTGTGGCTCCTGAAATACCTGAAAGCCTTAGGCTATGTTTCCATGGTCTTATGGGATGCGACGATACCCCCTGCGTTAATCACATGCCTTGATGGGGATGTCGGCGCATCCCATGCATATGCATGACTTCCCGCCCTACCTGTTTCCACTGCGTTCTTCGGGTCCACCGGCCAAGAGGTTAACGCAGGACAGTACGTCAACCTCCACTGTCCGCTCAGCCGGTGGACCTGATGAACACCGTGAAAAACAGGCGGGTGGGAAGTCATGCATATGTATGGGATGTGCCGACATCCCGTCAAGACAAACAATTAAGTCAGGGGGTATTGGCGCATTCCATAACGCTGTGGAAACATAGCCTTACAATGTCTAATCTTGTAGCAAAGACTTTCTTGGTACATGTTTACATAAATGTGCTGAAGGGCCAATTGGCTACATCCTTATTGGTTACAGTGTCATGTGGCATTGCCTAAATTGCAGGGCTGCTAATTTAAGCTGGCAGCTGTTGTTTTTTTTTTTGAAAACTTTTTAGTTGGGATAAAAGTTTAAAAATGTAAATTTTCATCACAAGACATTCATGTTTGGCAAAATCTTTTAGCACAATGGCCATACAGTTCTGCATTTATGTTAGTGACATACATGGTTTCTAGCACTACTCTACCAAGCTTAAAATTAGATTCATTACCTTCCTGCATTGAATGTCCTGTTAACTTTATGTCTTGAGTTGCAACAGGAAAATATTGAGAACCTTCCCATTGTGATGGTAAATCAAGTCATAGTTCTCAGAAGACTATTTGTACAAGCTTTACAATGGCCACCAGGTCAAACAGATCAGCGAATCTTCCCTGTGGAGAAATAGGCTGCCATAAAGACTTGTAATGTTCTAATTCTTTCCCCATATTACAAAAAAACGAAAAATAAAGTGTTTTGTATTTGCATTACCATAACCTTTGTTTTTACCCTGGAGGCATCTCCCTGGGGTTCCACCTTACGCAGAAGCTCTCAAAGTCATACCTTGACGGATTCTTTTAAAATGTGAGTGAGACCTGAAAAGCGAGTCGTTTTGTGCGGTTCTCTAAATCCAGCAATTCATAAAGGTTATTATATTAACCTTTGTATAAGCATCTCTATCTAAAGAGATGAAATGGAGTATCATGAGCTGGAGGCCTGACACAATGGCCATGGTTTGTGCTGTAACAAAAGCAGAATGAATTCGGCAGACATTCTCAGTCTTTCCCTGTTGTTTTCCTGAGCTGGAATGTTTAGCCCAAACTAGTTAAGGCAAACTGCCTGAAACCATTCAGATCTGGCATATTCTTGCACGCTACGCCCTCTTGGATGTAACTGCATCCCATTTTCCCCAGGCGCTGAAGAAAAAACACACCCTGCCCTGCAGCCGAACATCAGGAAAGCTTGATTTGCACTAGTATTTACAAGCTTCTAAAATACCAACACAATTGCGACATATGACTGCGTGATACATCATACAACAATGGTTAGGGCCTGGACCTCGTGACTCATTCACTGGCTCTGTCTTCTTTAACTGACCGGAGTACCACTCGCAGTAACAATGGGCAGTGCCGCCGTCCTAGTAATCTGATCTGCAGAGACCAAATTCTTTCACAGGTTTAGTCAACGCGTGATACACTACTTTTATTTAAAGATATACATCTGGAAAAATGAGCTAGTTGGAAATAATTGTATCAATGTGTGCACAGAAAAAAAATCTATTCATGGTTTGTCTTATATATGTATACAGGAAAAACTCTCTTCGGTCAATATCTGGTTCTGCTTCTTGTTTTACATAGAGATGCTTATTCCTGAAGGCTTAAATAAAAGTCCTAGAAAAAACACAAACAGACCCTATTTTTCTTACATTCTTCAACGTACCTACCTCAACAGTTGTAACAATACCCCCCCCCCCCCCCCCCCCCCCCCCCCCCCCCCCCCCTGCAATCCATCCTGGTGGGCAGATTTCACTCAAACTCTCCAGTGCTGATGTACTAGAGGTCCCTGGTCATGTCTCAGCAGAAGCATTTGCACTCAGCCCTGGCCAGGAACTTGCCTGCAAATATCAATATGCCCTCAAGCAACATGTTGGGCATGCCCAGTAGTGTGGGATTTTTTCCCATGATGCTGGGCATGTCCTTGAATGTTACCTGCATCTAATTTTGATCAATATTGACAAGTGAGATGACAAGGACATGTGTAGTAGTGTGGGTAAAATTACTCATGCTAGTGAACATGTCTCTGTAGTTCACCTACAGCTATGTTGATCAACATGCTGCAGGAGAACTCTAAGGAACCGAGCAGTAGCATGCGAAACAAATTACGGATTACTCGAGACTATGTTTCTGTTTACATACATAAACACAATCAGGGCTGAACATTGTAAGTTGTATTGTAAAGGTATCCATACACGCTGCTATCCCCGCCTGATTCTCTAGCAGCTGATGGCGTCAGAGGATCGGTGCACACCCTTTGTGTGCCAGACATTAATTTGGATGGGGATGTTGGTCCCCATCCAAAGTTATGCGATCGGCCAGGAGTTTACCAACAAGGCGGATCACCGTGCGATACGACTTGTTGTGCGATCCTGGTCGATCCGTCCAGGTGGGCACATCAGATTTGCAGCTGAGCAACTGCCATGCGATCAACTCGATGACGCATGGTGGTCGATCGGCCACACAATCGTCCCGGATCATAGCGTGTATGTCTACTTCAAGGCAAAGTCTTCACTGTGCATGATGAATGCGTTAACTAAATTGGTCCATCTCAAACAATGGGCATCGGGCACATTTTTGCCTATGTTAAGGGGCACTAAAAACTACAATAACCTACGCCTATGGGCTGACTTGTACACGAACGTGCCCGAAAATCAACGACAAATCATAGCAAAATTGCCTTAATTGGGCAACGTCTCCATAGCACTAACATCCCTGAGTTCAGAGAGTGCATTGGAGGCATAGCCTATGTGCTTCTGCTCAGCCATGTCCAGGACCTGTACTCCGTCTTCGAGGGATATCAGCGCAGAATAGATTACAGCGGGGGACATTGTAAGCATATTCTTTATTTTATCTTTTTTTTTAGTAATTAATGATTTTTTAAGGAATTGGTTACAGGTCAGGGAGACCTATATACTCATTCCATAGGGTGGGGGTTATATTCTCTTTATATATAGTAATTTTTTGTTTTAGCCATCATAAAAGTTTCATATTATCTTATAGATCACCAATAGAACATGACTTGCGCTTTTTGGAAGGGACAATTTATGGCTAGCTCTGCAATTACCCAATAGAACTATTGAATCATTTTATTAACCACATTTTAGGTTTGCAAAGGTGAAAACCTGTTTTTTAGACCAACGTAACAAAAGTCAATTGTCAACATATGTTGATAGCTGTGCTTTCTTCCTATCTCTTGCACAAAAATGTTGGTGCCCAAAAAATATAAACATTCTCGCCTACCACATCATTTAGGAAGTTTTCTTATGGAGGCACAGTCACCTGGCAGCTTTCTAGTTTCCTGGTTGGCGAAGAATAGTGAAGCAGAGAAAATAAACATGTATACAGTTTCCAAAATGGGTTGACAAGAGAGGTGAGTAGGGAAGTTATTATGAACTTTTAAAGGACATATAAAACATCCTTTGTCATTAAACTTTTCTTTAATAAGTGCCATAAAAATTTAGCACACATAACAAAATGTAAGTATAGTGCAAGGAACCAGCTTTCAGGATTGTGGATGGTCTATGTGTCTCCCATGGATTTGTACCAGCACATGGCGCTATGCTCTGGGTAGGTTCCTGGTGCCACATCGTAGCACAGAGAGAGTGCTCTAAGCTTCAGTCTACTTTGAGAACTTTCTGAAGGAAGACAAGAAAGACCAAGCAGTGAAAAATAAAGTTAAGAAAATACTGTGTACATCAAATTAAGCACATTTTAAAAGGTTGGTAAAATGATAATTTGGCAAAAAAGAAATGTTCTCTTCTCTTAAATGACCTAAAACCTAGTGCACCATTCCGCCCACCTGCCTCTTAAACGAAAATTTTCTGTGATTACCCACTATGGTCTGTTTTACACTTATCTGTTTTTACTTACATTGGACAATGCATGTTAAGCATGTCTAACAAATGTTCATTATATCCAATGGGCCGTTTAGAAAATACACATGAAAATGCATGTCCGCTGTAAAAACTGGATAGGTGTGGACCAGGCCTAGCAGATCCTGACAAGTTAAAAAAAAACGTGTTACTGTTATCTGTGTAAGAGCTTGGTCCCAGTCAGTGTCGTTTCTAGCCTTCCAGTCAAAGTCTTGCCTAGGGATGTGTGTGGGCGGTAGAATTGGTGGAGGGGGAAGTGGAGAAGAAGAAAGGAACACGTCGGTACATGCCGCTCCTCTGTCTTCTTCTTCTTCCCCTTCCAGCACACACCCCCCTCCCCAACATTACCACCCACCCACCAACCCCCCCCCCCCCTGCACTCTTCAGATTGCCACGGAGAGGGAGGGCACAGGATATGCATGTGAAGGAGGGCCCTATGCAAACGCATATTCAGCATAGGGTAAGAAATGGCTCTGGTCGCTAGAATTAGCAGAAGTTCAATGGAGAATATATTGAGCTCTGGCTGCAATATAAACCCTTTTCCACAGTGTTGTCCCCCCCATCCCCACCTTCTGTGATCTAGTGCAGGTTGCCTTCCAGACTGCATGACCCCAGCTTTTTTCAACTCAGTGCCCATGAGACAAGTGTGCCAAGGTTTCACCCCTAGGGGCGCCTATTCAGGTCACCCTGGGCCAACAGATTGTGCAAACAGATTTGTGCAAACAGTGGAGCCATGTCATAACAGTTTGCAGGTTTTAAGCTGCTTAAGAAAGAAGAAGAATAATGACATTATGTGACCACGTCGGAAACACAGGAATGATTTTTAAAATTGTAAATAATGGTGTAACAAGGGGGGTAGATCATCTTGATGCCCCTGCTCTTCTCCATGTAGGACAGTCTGTATGCTGAATGTGTTGCAGGTGAAGGTACACAGAGATGGTTAGATATCATCCTTTACGTGTCAGTGTGCGTCATAGAAGGACATAGTGGGACTCAAGATGCATCCATTCATATACACCTAATGACTAATGTGCAGGAGCATTAGGAGTCTCTGCTGTGAACACTCAGTGAGTCTGTACACAAAATACCTGCGAGAGCACATTCAGCAGTAAGTAATACAATTGAAGTTGATTTTTTAAACGTTGGTTCCATACACAGAGGATGATTAGAGGGACCCGCAATGCCAGGACACATGTTTTCTCTGTCTGACAGCCTTAGATTTGGTGCCTGGTATTCATGCTCAGGGGGACAAGGATAGTTTTTCCCTGATTGCGGTACCATTTCTTCATAACCAGCCGACAGTAAGTTAATGGCATTTGTGCAGAATCTTCTGGGCCGGAGGGCAAGCAAATGATCCTTAACCTTTCCTAGCGAATGCCATCTGGAGACAGTTTCCATTGTCTGACTACTTAACATAATGGCAGTTAAGGTCATCTGTTTGAATCTGTATGAATCTGTTTGTCATCACCAGGTAGGGAGAATAAGAGAAGCGAGGATCCAACTTACGGTATGTGTGATTGTACAGGACATATAACCCTTCCGCTGCCAGCAGTGAGCCCAGAGAAAAATCCAAACACACATGGAAGAGGTTAGGCATTAGGGTACTCAAGGCAAACCGCTAACACAGATGACATAAACATGTGGGAGCGTTACCTGCCAAAGCATCTAGATTCCAGTCCATCCAGTCCTGAGATTTACACTGTTGCAGTAATTACAAACTAAAGTCCCCTCTATTCAAAGCTAAGCAAGTACCAAATCTAGTTAGTTAAGCCCTCCTATACACTCTGCACAATTTCCTTTAGATCTACCAACAACTATGTAGTGCCGGGTCCTCCTTTATAGAATACATAGGGATTGGAAGGATTAGAGAGGTCCTCATATTACATGGGTTTGGTAGTAGAGAAGTTGATTGTACAGAAATTGTATCATAAGTTCAGTGCTGTCTCTAGCATTTCGGGACCCTATGCAAGTTCTTGCATTGGATGGCTTTCTCTTCTTGCTCTCCTTCCCCCTCTAATATACACCCCAACCAGCCCCCCACCCCATTGGCAGCTCACACTGTTGGGATCTGCATGGGGAGGACACCCATAATGGGGATGGAGAGCGGGGGATATGGGTGCGGAGGAGGGGTCCCCGGGGCCCTATGCACATGCATATTCAGCATGATGGGAGAAGCAGCCTTGTGAAACAATGTAAGGTGTAAGGGGGCCTTTAAATTGTAGTCAAATTATCATTCATATGTGTCTCATACATCTTCCCCTCCCCACTGCAGACAACATTGGGTCAGCAACAGGTTGTTAACAGACATAGGAGTAGCCAGATACTGACTGACAAGCTGTAGGCATAAGTAACAGACATACTGCTGACTTTCATACCCCGGCAACATTATTACCGTGTGACAGACACTACCTATGTAATAGAGGCAACTCAGCATCTAATTCGGAAGCGGTGCAGAATCATTGCCCCAGCATCACAGGAAGCTGCATTAAGCAGGTACTTGTCAGACCAGATGGACTTATAATAATGTGATTTATAACATATTTTAAAAAATTTAGTCAATAGTTAAGTAAAACTTAAAGGTTCTGTACCTCACTCTGCACAACACTGCTGTCCCAAGTCCACTTTAGCCTTGAGCCTACCATGGTGGGAAGTCACTGGGGGGTGGCGAGCTTCGCTGGATTTTGTGCAACTTTAACCAGGTTAGTTTTGTTTGTTTTTTTACCTTCGATCTGCCCTATTATCTGCACCTCTGGTGTGGAAGTGGTAGGTCTGCTTTAACAAGAAGTAAGGCTATGTTTCCACATACGTCAGGACACCCTCCGCTAAGTGTATTGCTTGGCGGGGATCCCGACATAGCACATAGACCTTGCCTGCTCGGCAGATGCTGTGTTTAGACATTCGCCGGTGCAGAGGCTCAACAGCGTTACGGCTCCGCACAGTGAAGACACAGCATCAGCCGAGCAGGTAAGTTAATGTGCTCTGTCTGGACTACCTGCCAAGCAATATGCTTAGCGGAGGCGGTCCCAATGCATGTGGAACCCCCCCCCCCCTTACAAAGACTTGCAATTTACCTTTTTAGCCACAGCCGCTGTGGAGTAATTCTCAAACAAAAGAGATCTGATAAAGTGTTCAAGTCAGGTGCACATGGGCTTTACTCTCTGGAAAACCAGTGTGTCAAACCACTGCAGAGGGACCACTGCTTTTGCATAGAGAACAATCCCTCTCTGCAGCATAACGAATGTACCTAGAAGGCTGTCAGCTAATAGAAAGTTTACTTATGCATTAACATGTTTTTACTGCTTATTAAGTATATAAAGAGAAGTGAACATCTATTGCCAGGGCGCAGTTCAGAGTCTCAGTATCCAACTTCCAATTATACAGTCACTTAAGCTAGCCACACACGGTTCGATTTTGGTTCAATCGATGCTCGATTAGATGAATTTTTTCATCGATTGAACGAAAATCGAGAAATGCCCACATGGTACGATCGACGATAATTGTTCGATGAAGGCAGAAAATCGAATCGAATTTTGATCGGACATGTTGGAAAATCATCGTCGATTGTGCCAAAATCGTTTTATAATCGTCCATGTTTGTGGTGTTTCTACTGGATCGATTAGATTAGATATACATAACATAGACCACTTCAATCGGGAATTCAAACGTTTCAATACCAAAATCGACGATTTTAGTAATCTTCTGGAATCGAAATCTCACCACAATCGCAAACTCAATGTGGGGTGTATGTTGATGCGATTAAGATCGATTTTCGATTAGACGATTGAATTCCTCGATCTAATCAAGCATCGATTGAACCAAAATTGAACCATGTGTGGCTAGCTTTACACTCCAAGTCATTGTCCATATGCACCACAAAATGCCGGCACAATTCCATTTTAAAAAGCTGATCACACTTTCCTTGTGAGCCCTCTATTCTCAGTAGGATTCCATTCTAGCAGCAGCCTGGAAAAATAAATATATAGATATATATATATACTGTATATATATAGATTAACAGGAGAAAATAAAAGATCCTCCACAATTTAGACTGTAGCATGATCAATAGAAATGGAATAAAGCCTGGGGTCTATTTGCACCAAGGGCTATAATAAAAGAACACAGAGCTCTCCGCATCCTGCTCTGGAGAATCCAGGGTATTAGGATATGACAGAACACAAGCAATATATGTGCTGAAACCTGCCGCCCGCAGGCTGCTCCAAAGCTGAATGTTCTTCATTTTCTGCCTTCGTTATTTTGGATGTTCCATCGTTAAAAGAGTTTCGATAGTTTGTTCTATACTTTTCATTCTGCAAATCACTGGCACACATCGCCAACATCACCTGAGAGGTTCGCTATGTGGAATTCTGACCTGTCTATTTACTGCACATTGTATACAATCATTCTCCAGGTTTAAGTAAATTGTCAGAGAGACATTCAGCACAGATACAACAAAGGAATGGAGTTTTATGGATCAAATAACCTGAACATGAGGCTCATTTTTACATACTACCTTGATCCTCTTTTGCTGGATTAGTCACTGGATTATGCTCACCGCATTCTCATATACAATGCAGGGCTATTGGCCTTCCATTGTGGGGAATGACTGCAGCATGAAGTGTCAGATGGTGGAGGGCATAGACTGCATCAAGTAAGGAGCTATGGTGGGTCCAGGGAGGAGGTAAGTACAAAAAATATTGATCTCGCCCAAGACTTTGTAGTGTGAGCCTTAAGCAGGGTACAGGCGGCTCGATATTCGAGCCGTCCAATGTACCCTGCAGCAACGTGATGACGTCATCATGCTGCTGTCAGATATCGGAGAAGCCAGGGAGGGAGCAGAACTGTCTCTCCCCAGCTCCTCCTCCTCGGCCAAGCTTTACCTGGAGACCCAGGCAAAGTATCGGACATCGCCGGTCATGTCCGATAAGGCTGTTTTCGAGCGGGCGAAAACAGTGATGGGGCAGATTATATGGGTCAGATAGATGGCCGTGAGTGCACACAGCGCTCGAAACGGCCATCAATTTGACCCATATATCCACTTCTGTACCCTGCTTAACTGTAAAGGCTACATAGTTGTTGGTAGATCTAATGGAAATTGCATGGAGTGATCTAAAGGTGTATGGGGGGCTTAAGACATTGTGTTGAACCTTATATTCAGCTTTAAAATGTAAGCCCACACAGCCTTTTTTTAATTTTCGGATAAAGCAGGGAAGGATTACAACAAATAGTTTTACCAGACAGTAAGTTAAGTTAAATCTCTTTAGCAGTGTCACTACTTGAGTATCATTTGGTATCATCCCTGCAGTACATGTACAGCAAAGCTCACACAGTGGGAAAGAGAAGCATTGGGAGAAGCTGATTGGTTAGAATAGATGTGTATGTGTTCAGTCAGTATATCACTATACATATATAAAGATCCCATTCTTCAGTGCCTACTAAGAAGGCCTATTAGCAAGGCAAGCAATGTTGACCCTTACAACTGACAGCATCACCCCATCAGGTTCAACCAGGTTGTTAACAGCCGGGGGTTACCCCTCCAGGAGAAAGAACAAACTTGAAAGTGGCACTAAGTACACTAATCACACCTATAATCTGCTGTCCTACAGTTTGCTCACTTGCAATTGAGAAAAAAAAGTATCAATAAGTAGAATTCAGTGGTCAAAAGTTTAGACAAGTGAAGTAAAATTGGTAATCATGCCATTAGAATCCTTGTTGAACCAATTCCTTTTGTATGGTGACACCTATATCTTAGTTCTGCTCTGGAGTTGCCACCAGGGTGGGTGCTATGGGCGGGCCATGGTGACCAGGCCAGCACCAGTCACACCGGCATGCCCCCTCAAATTGGGCCCTCCCCCTACATTTGATTAAGTGTGGGACGTTGGAGTGCCCCTCCCAAGTGTCCCTTTCCTCCTTATGTCCCCCATACATACACAGATTTTAGCATCCGACAGACTAAAAACAATCAATTTATTTCAATCGTACAATCGGAGATTGATTGATGGAAAATAGAATATACTCCACATGGAATAACCAATTTTTGACCATAACCATTTATGAGCTTCTTAAAGCACAGACACACAGGGGTGAAATGATAAATGTCAGAACATGAAAGGCGCGTAAAAGCATGTATAAATGTTGCCTTTTTTGCCGTCTTCAGATACCTGATCATTGACTAGTTCTACCACGTGTCCAGCCTACACACTACCCTTGTTTTGTTTGAGTAATCAAACAATTTAATTTTTCTGGCACTGGTAAAGATATACAGAACAATAAAACATAAGTGTAAAAATAATCAGCACTTTCCTTACAGACAATGAAAATGATTATAAAAAAGCCGGGATCAGAACCGATGCCTAAGTGATAAGATAACCTGCTTATACAGACTGCGGTAATAGGATGCTGTCTTGCTGAGCTCTGAATAGTGTGAATTTACATAGCACTTCATCAACATTACACCACTGGCAATGGTGTGTAAAATTTATGCAAAGTAAGATTAGCTAGATCAATGTGAATTTTTTTTTCCACCCTAGCAGAAACACTTGTAGGTCGCTTTTCTTGCTGAAAGACCTTCTTCACATTTAGTACAATACCGAAAAAATCGAGAACTTGTAAGCAATGGACCTCAACAGCCTCTGGTGGGCTGAGAGTGGTATGTTTTGCGTCTATTGTGTGCCTATTACCAAAATTAGTTCAGATTTATCCATTAAAAATCATGCTGGACTAGGATTTATGACCTATCAGTAGGCCAGGAAGAGGTGGGAGACACAAACATCCAACAAACTTGAAGGTGCCACTATTTCCTTTCTTTCCTTGTCTTGTTTTCCTTCTATACTTTCATTCCTTGTCTTGCTTTCCTTTCATACTTTCATTCCTTGTCTTGCTTTCCTTTCAAACTTTCATTCCTTGTCTTGTTTTCCTTCTATACTTTCATTCCTTGTCTTGCTTTTGTCCACTGAATAGTATCTATTGATCCACATGTGAACCATGGTACTTGCCTCCCATCCCCTTTGGGATCATCCATGCAAGAACATTGTGGAGCACAATAAAGTGAAAGGTAAGTATTACATTCCTTTTTTCTAAAGCACTAGAAATTGGCTGTTAGATGGTCCACTTTGTATCTAGAACAGCTTCCACTCTCCTGGGAGGCTTCCACTAGGGTTTAGTAGCATTTTTGGGAATTTTTGACCAGAAGATAGTTTGTGAGGTCAGCCTTTTTCTCCAACATCAAGGCCTGACCTCACAAACTCTTTTCTGGTCAGAAATTCCCATAAATGCTCATAACCTCTAAACTACCTCAAGGTCACGTCTCTTTGCAGACCAGTCAGTTTCCTCCACAACAAACCTGTTGGGATTGTTGAGAACGATGGGATGGAGTTTTATGGCTCACATAACCTAAACTTAAGGTTCAGAACAATGCCTATCTGCAATATGGCATTTTTACATCCTCCCTCAACTCTCTTCTATATTGGACTCTGGATTATGTCCTCCGCACCCTCCTTTATAATGCAGATCTTTTGCCCTTCAATTGTGGGGAATGATGTCAGAAGCATAAAGCGCCAGATGGAAGAGGTTTTGGGCATAGGTTGCATTAAGTAGAGGGCTATGGTGAGTCCAGAGAGGAGGTAGGTACAAATAATATTGATCTCTCTTGAGACTTTGCAGTTCAAGTCTAACATAAGTAAGATATTAATTGTGTTGAACCTGACATTTAACTTTAAAATCTAACCCCAGACAATGTATTTTTAAAATTGGGATAAAGTAGGGAACGATTGCAACAAACTGTTTTACCAGACAGTTAAAACTCTTTTTTACCAAAAAGTTAAATCTCTTTAGTGCCCTACCACTTGGATGTGGGTGATTTACCTTGTCCCCAACTGTTTCCACTTTTAAAATAGCAACTTAAGCAGAGATGAGCAAACCTTTTGACTTGTGGGCTACATTGGCTTCTTAAATTTGAAAGAGGGGCCGGACCAAGAGACTGTAATGGCTGATTCCTTGCATCACCAGCATTATTTATGCATCGCCAGAAGCATCATGATCACATCACTGGTGTTTGGACACATCTAGGCATTATGTGCACGCATTGCAGAGAAGATGCAGAGGGGAGCATCTTTTGAACAAGATGACAAAGTGCCTGAAAAGAAGCTAAATGGGCCAGATCCGGCCCCTGGGCCTTAGTTTACCCAACCCTGAACTAAAGACATTAGATACTACCTCATATAGTAAACTTTACCCCAAAATTTAAGTAAGGTGATTTTGCAATTTGGCCAATCCAAATAGCAACACTCACATTAAAGCTTAGATTATATTGTTATTATCATGTTTATGTATGTTTATGTGCATGTACATATGTATACACTATGTGGTCAAAGGTTTGTGGATGCCCCATCAAATTACTAGTTCAGTTCTGTACATGGAAGGGTAGGGTTATTGTTACAGCATCTAAATAAGTTTTTGGGGAGGAATTCAAATAGTTAACCCAGAACTCAACAATACTGATTGCCTTTTGGTAAATGTGAAACACCAACTGCAGATTACAGGTTTAGGTTAGAAAGAATCATCACTCATTTAAAAAAATGAATGTACGACTCCAGAGCAGATATCATAAAGGAATAAGAATGTAAGTAATACCAAAGCATGAAACGTTTCCAGTTCATTTCAGAACTTTCATTCTGTGGGAGTTGTCATGGAATCCATATGGGCATTGATCACATCAAATAATATCTTTCATACAGACATAGATTGGTCTAATATATATGACTATATTAACAGTGGTTTAAAAAAAATATGTTTTCTCTTCCAATGGTATAGCCAAAGAGGTGATTACACCAGAGCCAGAAAGGAGAGCCAGGGATTTGAGTATGAGGACTGAGGAACAATGTTTGTTTGTAGTGTAACTTCTTCTGTCCGGAAACTCGAAAGTGACGTTGTGAAGTGTAAATTCCTGTATTTGGAAGTGCTGGTGCGGAGTGTCACTTTCAGGTTCCAAATACCGGAAGTTACACTCTGTGACGTCACTTCTGGCATAATCAGGTAAGTGTAATGTCCCTTCCCTCCTATTTTCCCACCGCGCTTTTGCAAATGATGTGCCGGTGGGGAAGTTAGGAAGCAGAGTTACTCCTCATCCCTCCTTAGTTAGGAGGAAAGTGGCGTTTCTCTAACTTCAAACTTCCCACTCCACTTGTTGGCATCTGCGATGCTGCTTGTTGGCAGCAGTAAAGATGCATTCAAGAACTCGTGACCCCTGTGAATTGGTCATTCGACCCCTGAGGGAGTCCTGATCCACAGGCTGAGGATCACTGATCTAGATTATCCTATGATTGGACACCAAAACATGAAGCAGCAGCTTGCTGACTTCATCTGTTCTCCTCCTATCAGTCTGTACCCCTTCTTTCTCACAAAAAAGACTAGCTGATTTGTGAGTGGATTGCAACGCCCCTGAATTTGGTATCATACAGGCAATTGTTGTAGGCGCATTTTTTTCTAGCATGTTTTTTCATAAATGAAGTTAAAGGCCAGTAGAAATGTTCTATGTAATTTATACATATCTGTACCAGGTTTGTTGTTGGAAATGATCTTTTGTGATCATTCCAGCAACCAGACAACACAGCTCCTTCTCTGTTCTATGGAAAAGCGAGGGGAAGGACAAGCGAGCAGCTCCATCCTGTATCTTTTACATAGGAAATAAAGAGCGTCAGGCAGGTCAGCTGTTTAGCGTCTAAATAACCGATACTTACCGCGGTACAAACACACTTCTGTGATGATCACGATTAATTCCAGTCCTGCTGTACAGGCACTAACCCCTGGTTGCATTTAGGAACCTATACTGCTTTCAAGTAAACAAACAATTCATTTATCAATATATTAATTATTCTAGAGATGCATTAATCCATATAATATTGCATCAGCCAGGAGTTCCGCCTTTATAAATATCAAAAACAACTTTTGAAATGAAATGTCAAAGTGCCCATGAGGTCACCGTGGTTGGATTTCAATTTTCTTTATTTAAACATTTTAACATGTTTGCCGTTAAGATCCAACGTAGGGTTTTTGTATAGAGTTTTTTCTTCACCTAAAAACACAATGTGTTACTAAAAGCAAAAGCTTCTCCGATGTGTAACAAACAAAATAACACAAAGACGTTACGTCATTCCACCCTATCGCCCATCTCTAGAATGTCAGATTGGTAAGGGATCTGAGTACTGAGATAGAAAGCACAAAGACTGTGCCATTGTTTCTGCAGAAAGCCATAGAACCTTACAGAATTTCAGTCAAGGAGAAAGAAAGGGAAAAAAACACCTTATTACTTCTAACTCCTGCGAGCCATTTTGGTCTCCAAAGGTTTTAGACCGCCGCAGGCCATGTGTCTGCAGTGTTTTCGGGAAATGACTTTTCCTTCTCACGAAACACTGCTATGTTCTGAAGCACTGCTGCCCCGGAGCGTACCCACTCAATTTCTGATTAACCCCTGCGCTGCCGGGAAGCCTCCAACACATTGCTCAGGCGATGCAAGGGATTTTAGCAGACCTCCTCTGTTTAACATTAATCAGATTCTTAATTCCACATGATATTGTTTTTTTGTGCCTGAAGAGGATCGGATGGCTTCCAGAATTATGTATAGATTGTGTAGCCTGCAAATTAGATGGAGGAAAGTCCCAAGAAAAGGAGCTTTATTTTTTTATGTGATTGTTATAAATCGTGCTGTTGTCTGCCCCCCCCCCCCTCCCCATTATAGCATGCTTGGGGGTAACAGTTACCCTCAATCATAATATTACATGGGGTGATTAAAATAAAATTCTGAAGGCCAGATCACGCCTATCGTCATGCACTTAATCACGTGTTTGGTTTATTGCTGCACATGTGTGTTTGATGTACTGTGTCTGCATTTATGTGAGACTATGCAATACAGCTAAGGAAAACTTTGCCATTATACCCTAGATAGCCATTCATCATCTTTTCTATGTGGATTAAAGCAGTACAAATGGTACATGGATGTTTATTCACTTTATTCTCTAAACAGTCTATAAATTGGTTGTGGGCCATACATTATTGTATTCCTGGTACAAATTTTGTTAAAATAGATACCAACTAACATGGGGTGGCTGTGCCTTACTCTTGGCATAGATGTATGTGACCCTGATAATAACATTCACAAGGTAGGTGTATCCTTCCCCCGATAAACTTTTTGGGATGTATAGGACCCTAACAAAACATTCTTGGCTAGTTATATCTTAAGCTAGGCATACACGGTTCGATTTTAGCACGATCGATCTTCGATTCCATTGGAATACAACCAAAATGCCAATTTTAGTTTCGGTCAAAAAACACAGGAGAGAGTCATATATAAATGTGTTCATCAAATACAATCTACCCGACCAACACACACAATGATACGATTTTAGTTAGATCCTTGTACAATCAACAAAAATGATCCAACATGTCCGATCACTTTTTGATCAATATTTTGAAACATTTTTGACGATCGAACCATGTGTGCAGTATACGATTTAAGTTCAATCGATGTAAATTTTGATAATTTTAGGTTCATGAAATGCTAAAATCGAACCATGTATGCCTAGCTTTAATCCCATAATCCTTAATGCTTTATGAATGTATGAATGACCCTGACAATACATTCTTGCAGCGGGTGTACCTTTCGCCTCTTGGGATAGATGTATATGACCTTTTATTAACATTCATGAGGCAGGTCTATCTTTCCCCTGATAACCATCTTGGGATGTCTATGACCCTGACAATACATTCTTGGGGTAGGTGTTTCTTACCCCATCTCCCGATAACCTTCATGGGATAGATGTATATATTACCCTGATAAAAACATTTGTGAGGTAGGTGTATCTTACCCCCAATATCAGTGTTTTTGGGGTTGGTACGTCATACTCCTGGGGCTTTTTTTATTTTTCAGAAACCTCAGTTTAACCCTGAGGTTTAGCACCCTAAATGAGCACTCTGATTATCCAGTAAAAAGATCCCAACTTTACATACTAAAGCCCCCCATACACCTTAAGATTGATCCATACAATCTCCATTATAATATCTACCAACAACTGTGTAGTATAGTGACCTCCCTGATAGAATACATAGTGATTGGAAGAATTAGAAAGGTCCTCATATTTCATGTTTTGGTAGAACAAAATTTGATTGTACAGAAATTGTGTGGAAAGATTGTAAGGTGTATGGGGGCCTTTCGATGAAAACATTAAACATGTAAAACAACCTTTAAACAGGTTTTGGTTTAGACTCTAGTTAACTGAGTAGTATGGCAGGCTACTAGAATTTTCTCAACACACAAAGCAACGGCATAATTTATACTTCTCTCAGTACAGTTTTCTTTTAACATAAAATATCTGTGTCATGCACCAAAATAAAAAAACAAGTCGGCAATGAGAAGTTGAATATCACTCTCCTTAAAGTCACATGAACTACTTTCCTAATATGAATTTAACTATAGCACTTGGGAGGTGTTGAAATCCTGTTGCACGTTAATTGTTAAATTCATTGGAATCCAAAAAAAACAATAAGGTTTGGCAGAGAAAGGTGGGCTGTATGTCAAAAACATGTCTTGACGTAAAATAAAAGCTGAAAGGCATGATGGGGTAAAGAACAGGTCAGGTATGGGAAGTACCTTGATAAAAAAAAAAAAGAATAGCCTGGAGAGATGATGGAAATGACATTGGATTTGGGATTTGTGTTGTCTGCACTGAACCATGTTTAGTCTGTCTATTCAGACTGTAGATAAATTGGGAATATTTTGCCCAAGAATTTGACAAATGGATAAATCCGATACCTGCCTGGAGGTCAACTGATTCCGGAAGAGCACAAAAAGGAAATTACATTGTTTCATTATTTACACAAAGTTGTGCATTCTTTGTCCTATTATTATACAATTTTTCAATAAAGATCCAAATCTGTGATACTGAATTACATTTGTAGTAGAAAGTGATGGGATGGTGGTTGTCACCCTTTCCCACTCAAATGCAAAATGGAGAAACAAATCGCTAAAAAATAACTTTCCACTAGTTACACTCTTCAACTCATCTACCCACTTCCTGTAACCCTAGGCCAGGGGTGTCAAACTCAAATAAACAAAGGGCAAAATTTAAAAATGTTGCGGGTCAACCTTGATATATTTAAAAATTTAATTACACTGCAGGCTATTTGGCCCATGGGATGGCCCTTGGCACCCCTGGACTACACACACTGTTACACACAGGGATGGGGCACACAGGTACTACAAATAAACTGTACAGTGCATTCATCCATGTGTACCCCATTCCTAGGTGTACATTGTTTGTGTTGTTCATGTGTGCCCCCTTCCCTGTGTGTACAGTTTGTGCCTTCTGCAGACCAATTCTGGTACCTCTCTCCCCAGCTCTGCCTTCCCTGCAGTCCCCTTACCAACTGTACTCACCACCCTTCTGTCCTCCAACTCTGGTAGTAAAGAACTATAGATCCCAGCATACACCAGTATAATACACCCCCTCCATTACATGGAGGTCTAGGCGCCACCTACCCCCGCCCCCTTCGTGTCACCGGTGACGAGATTGGGGGTGGACGTGGAAGCCATGTGTTAAGGCTGCCATACACGGCACGGATTCGTGCCGGATTCCGGCGCGATGGATTCCGGGCGCGTGCACGCGGATCCATCGTGCCGGAATCCCCTGCAGCCCACCTTGCCCGTCCGACCGCATCCGATGGATCGGGGGCACAGAATCGGATCCGAGGAAGAACCAACCTGTTGGTCTTTTCGGGTACGATTCTGCTCTGATCAGGGGGTGTTGCGGTCAGGGAGGCGATCCATCGGACACGGATCCGGCCGTACAAGGTGGGCTGCCACGATCGGATTCCCTAATTGGCTGATCGTTCTCACCTGTGGATGCCGGCGGAATCGCCGGAATCCATCGGGTGCTGAATCGATCAGCCAGGGAATCCGTGCCGTGTATGGCTAGCTTTAGTGATGCGTTAGGGATCTATCAGGTATGCGTTAAGCAATGTATCCTTTTTTTGTGTTTGTTTTTATACCATGAACGGATTGATCAACACATGGAACAACGCATACCATTGCGTTTCAACTGACTCCATTTATTTTCCTTGCATTGGCTTACGTTGCGTCAACACAGTGCCCTAGTCTATTGGGTGAATATAATATCAGAGATGGTTAGGTGGTCCCGGATTAGAGGTATGCGCCCAGAGTTCCCACCTGAGAGACTACACTTCGCAAACACAGGGGCAGGGGGGCATTATCCTAGGTTGATCAGCATTGTTGCAATATGGGGTCATATACGGCCTTAGCCACGATCTCAATGGTCATATAAATCGTAATCCTGTGTTTGGATAGGTAACAGCCCCTAAGGGTATCTACACCTCAGGTGGGGTATTCCGCTGTAAAGGTCTGTATTTAGGTTACAGCAGTCGTCCAACCATGTGTCAATAAAACAATAAAACTCATATTATATTTACCCAATAGACCAGAATACAGTAAGATACCCTGACGTATAAAAAAAACCTCCTGAAGAAGCATCATATTTGCAAAACAAGTTGAGGACGTTATACAGCATTGATTGCAACTTTGGAACGGTTTGACACTTCACACACCCATATTTTTGGGTTATATGAACTATGTATTTTCTTTTTAATATATTTTGGTATTATGTATCCTCAGGACTTGGATCCTAATAAATGTGTTTCTATGAATATTATACACGCGTATTGAATGCCTTAAAAGTCCCCTCGCTTTCCAAGGACTCGATACAGGTTGAGTCGGGCAGAACTTAACGATGCAGGGGTTAATGTAGTGCAATACGTTATCGGCGGATGTCTGAACAGAGCCAGCTAAAATGAATGTGTTCCGTCGGGACCCCCTCCAAGCACTGCACTTAACGAAGGAGTCCCGAAGGATCACACAGCACTGTGGAGACATGCCCATACTTGCGTTGGCTCATATTGCGTTAATGTCAACGCAGTGCCCTGCTTGATTTTAATTCAACGCAAGCTGACGAATCACACCAACGGATGTGTAGACACATCCATTGACTTTCAATGGATGCGTCAACATCCCTGCCTTTGACGTACATCAAATGCAGGTTTTTAATGCATAGTGGAGCCTAAGCATTAAGCAGGATAGGTACAGACAATGAATAATGTGAAGTGTCTTTTAAGGAGATTTAAATTAATAACATAGTAGCAGACCTCCCTGAACCAGATACTTAAAAAATGTAATAGGTTTCACAGCTCTGCCAATATAAACTATAAAAAGTTTTGTGTAGAGCAAAGTTCTTATTTAAACAAAGAAGGAACAGATGTGAGAAGGACATTAATAAGGGAACACTCAACTCATACAGCACCACTATAAGGATATTCATTCATAAATAGACATTATGAGTCTGCCAGAGGAGGACAATAACCTGAAAATGCAATTATAGCAGATGAGGGCTGCTGGTTATTAGCTGCGGTATATGTCAGAGCTATATAAAAAAGAAAAAGATTTGATGTGTCTGCAGAGGGATATTAGAATGTAAGCTTCTCGGGTTCAGTAACTCAGTGCCCTCAGTATGACACATAGAGCCTTAAAAAAAATCGTACTACGCATGTGTACTATGCATGAGAACATGTGTAGTATGATTTGCAAACACAATCATAATTACTTCTTCGAATACAATCACAATTTTGATTCTAAATATCATCATACTTATGATTCTAAATACAATCGTAAGCAAATTTATATGATCGACTTAAACGTATTAACAGGTCCTATTGTTTTTTGATCATTTTTACAATCGATTTCGATCACATTTGGTCGATTGTGCCTGGTGGACAGGAATTGATTTTCTTTTGATCGGCTAAAAAATCGAACGCTTTAAGGCTTTGTTTCCATTGCGTTGGGACCCCTCCGCTAAGCGTACACGCTTAGCGGGGGGTCCCAACGTAACAGATAGACTTACCTGCTCGGCGGACGGGTCTGTCTTAATTGCGTTGAGCCGATCCGCCGGTGTCAGGCTGAACGTAGTCGAGTACGTTCAGCCTTTACACCGGCGGATGTGTGAACAGACCATCCGCCGGCAGGCTGAGTCTTTGGGATACGTCGGGACCCCTGCTAAGCGTATACGCTTAGCGTAGGGGTCCCGACGTACAATGGAAACAAGCCCTAAGATTGAACGGAAATATCGAACCGCGTATGGCCACCTTAAGCCTGATGTATAGACTATGAATAAAAAAATAACTAGCAAAAGTGTTTTAGTGCTAAACATCGAATGCAACCTATATTTGAAGTAATTTGAAGACCCAGTTTGGATAATTAAAGAAGAGTAAATTAACCATTTTGTCTGCATGATTATGTCAGGAATAGTGATGGGTTTAGTTTGCTTAATGTTAAATGTAATGTTAAAAGTGGGCATCCCAATTGACTTATTGGTTGATAGTGGGAGAGCTGCTACCAAATACCAGATAATGCACACTACCTGCTATATAGAAAAGCAACTATGTGGGAGTCAGCCCAGACAGCTTTCTTTTTGGCTGGTGGTTATTAGAGGGAAGGTCACCTTATGACAACCACAATTTAGGAAGGAGTACAGAATGTAATCAATTGGCTTGAGTGTACGTTGTTACAATGCTGCCCTTTACTTTGAGAATTCCATAAATGTAGAATTTGCTGCAAACTCATGAACTCAAAGTCATGAACTCTCAAGTCCAACCCTTATTACCCTGATAGCAGGGAGCATGGCAGTGGCATGGGTTAAGCCTACATACTTTGTTCTTTAAGATGTCCATCTTTTCTATCTTGGAAATTAAAGTCCCCCACACGTAACAAGCGGGGACCAACAGATAAGCTGTGAAGAGCAGCATGATGACATCATCACACTGCTCTCCATCGCTCACAGCATCGGTGGGCACCCTATGTGTGCCGGCCATTAGTTTGGATGGGGATGCCGGTTATTATTATTATTATTAACATTTATTTATATAGCGCCAGCATATTACGCAGCACTGTACAATACATTAGAGTGGAGATACAACACAATATTACACACAGGAACAGGTAATGACACAGGAGGAGTAGAGGACCCTGCCCGGTCGGGCTTACAATCTAATAGGTTCCCATTCAAACTAATGGCACCAGAGATTTATGGACATATCTGTTCTCTGGCCGATCAAGCTTTGGGGTGACAGGGACCTGTCGCCCCATGTAGGCATCCGCGAGAGTGCACGCACATGGGTTGGCGGCAAAATTGGCCGCAGCTCCTTACGTGTGGGGGACCCTTACAGGATATACACTTTATTCAAACAGTATTTCCGTTTAAGCTTTATTTGTTAAGATACCTATTAAATCTTATTACTTACAAACTGTTGTCCAAAACGGCTGTATCTCTAAAACAAACCCCCCCCCCCCCCGTCCAACGTAAAACACTTCCATTCTTCAACACCCATTATAGCAGCCAGACAATCATCTTTCCAGTAATTTGGTAACATATTATAGACCTTTCATGCTGTGGTTGAACCTCATCCCTTTGTTCCTATTTAAGCTTTTCCCTTCTCTACCGTTAACATCAAGGTCGCAGAAGGGCAGTGACAACAACGCGTAACTTCGCTTTATATGTGCGCAGGGGCCACTGCTGGGCAATTAGTCTCACAGGGTCATCTTTCTATGTCTGAGTCAAGATGGAGACGATGAAGGAAGCAGCAGTCGAGTAGTTAACACAACCATTGCAATTTAGTTCAATTTCGATTATTACACTGGAAACAGACCATGTTGTCTGGGAGCGATTTCTTTATGAGTCTGGCTCTAGGGGCTGGGACTCCTCAGTGCTGGACTTGTAAGTGGAGGAGGGAAAAAAAATAATTCCGAGCACTAACGCAAGGCAGACATCCAGGTGGATGGAGCAGGGGGGTTACATATAGGTCAGTGCTATGGTAACTAAGGTATAATGACCTTTACAATTAATATGCAGTCGTAGCAAACAAAGATTATGCTTATGGATTGTCTCTTAAAGTAGACCTAACATTACTTTATTGTCAGCAGCACTGCTGGGGAAATGTACCCAATAAACAAACCTTAGTATTCCAATATCTGGTGCCTTTATAATTAAAAAAGTTCAAGCCTGGTCAAACATATAAATGCACAATTCCAAGATATTTACAAATGCTTCAAAACTCCCAAAATATGTGTTCGATTCTGCAAAGCCAGTTGTGATCACAATAAACCAACTAACCAAGAAAGGCACTACTTTTGTGTTCTTTTCTGAAGAAAATATACTATATGGACATCTGACCATCATGCCTAGGCCAATGGCCAAAATTATGCCATCCTCCAGACAATGAAGTTCAGGTCAGGGAAGTAGCTTGGTCCAGGTACCAGATCAATCATAGTGATGAGTGACTAAGCAATGTTCCAATTCAGGTAATTTTGTGAATACTCTCAATGATATTCAATTCGATACTTGTAATCTCGAATATCCGGGTTTGTTGACATGGGTTGCGTTAAAAAATCGCAATGCGAGGGAATATGCATAATACATGCAAGTCAATGGAGCTCGGATATTAGACTAGGAGAATATTCATCATTTCGGTAAAAAAATCACAATTCGATCAAATATGCGGTATAGTACAAAAAATTGCCATTTCCATCAAAAATCGCGATCCATGGCAATGAAGGCAATTGCAAAACTTTGCAAAACATTGCAATGACGTCGGATATCCAATGATATATTTGCGAATATTTGTGAAATGTTGAAATGACGATACTTAAGCTAAATATTTGCACAACTAATATTCAAGCTCAACACTTATCAATCAGACAAATTGTACAAAACTGTCTTTTGGACAGTGGTGGAGGAGGAAACCACAAACAGGAAGTCACAGCAACCAATCAGAATACTTCAGATCAGGTCTAAATAAAAATAAAAATGGGATTTGCTGATGAGTTGTGTCTTGTTATTTTCTTTTTTTTTGTTTTTCTAAATCAGACTCAAAGCATTGTTACTGGATAGGAGGATACACACAAAAGTCAATTGCACTCATAAAAAAAGTGTCAATCACACAAGTCTAGTCCCACTAGTTGTGAAATGTGGGATAACAGTGGAGCTGATACTTCTGGAATGTCAGCAAGATCATTGCTGGATATTTCAACCTATAACTATTTAGTCTAGGCACCCTGTTGGGATTGAAATTACATGCACTAGATCTCTTTTCAATTCATTCCTTCTACAGGGAGTGCAGAATTATTAGGCAAGTGGTATTTTTGAGGAATAATTTTATTATTGAACAACAACCATGTTCTCAATGAACTCAATATCTCAATATCAAAGCTGAATATTTTTGGAAGTAGTTTTTAGTTTTAGCTATTTTAGGGGGA
>CM070041.1:47698017-47711575 GCA_036250615.1 Ptychadena robeensis | reverse complement strand
TGTATTACCTGTACTTGGTTCATAGCACCAGTTATATAAGAATCATATATTATATGGCTTAGGTTTATAGCATCAGTTGCATGATTTTTTTTATCTCCTCTATGATTATTATTATATTACCTGTATTTGTGGGATTTTATGGGAGCATATGTAATTACCTGCTTTCTGCTCCTCTACCCACACGTACCAGCCCTGTATCTTGCAGAATTTTGTTACTCCAAAGGGACACATAATCCAATTCACACTGCAAGCTACACTCTATATTCAGACGCTGTCAGGTCAGGTTCACTTTAAATAATATTTGCAAATTTGAGCATGTCACTGTTTAGTTTTCTTCTCAAGAAGGTATCTGCACTTTAAATACGGTCATTAAACACAGTGGAAATGGCATCTGTCAGGCCATGGCAGAGGACAGAACGTCCAGTAATAAAATCTATATTGTGCTCATTTATAACCTTTGCCATTTGACGGGCCTTTGCTAAATACACGGGAGACCGGGCCGGAAGAGAGCTGCCTTAATATATACAGACATTCAGTCAGAAGAACGGCCAGTTAAGGAATTCATCCATCACATTTTCAGATTTGGAATTTGCCTAGTCAGAATGAAAAATGAGCTTACATACAAGTGTGTGAGTGAAGTCTTACAGCACGTGTCATAGACATGTAACCATTCTCATTAATATTCAGGCATAGCCTCAGATTTGTAGGGTTCACATGTAGTCATTGGGTGTTGCATTGTGATCATACACCAAATATTGAAAACTAAAATAATGTTTTCTTAAGGCAATATTTGAAGAGGGTAATAGTTACGGGTCTAAGAAAACCATTTTTTCAGACTATAAGATGCACTCCCAAACATCCTGGGAGCAACAACTCAGCATCCCATGAGCCTGGAATTTCTTCCATTCCCTCCAATCAAGCCGTAAGACCACTGCTAAGAGGGGGATGTTAGATTAGCACTAGCAGTACCCATTCTCTGAACACACTTATCAACCAGTAGAGTTTATTGAAGCTATTTAGATAGCATGAGTTGTGTATTTAACATTCTGCTTTGCAATAAAAAAATATTTGACACAGACTCTTGCCTCCTCCCATATGTAAATAGCTGCTCATGGGTAAGTTGTTCAGTGGGTTCAGAGAATGCTAGTGTACAGACCAGGGGTGGGCAATCTTTTTTACTTGTGGACCGCATTGGCTTCATATATTAAATAAAGGGGCCTGACCAAGAGCCTTTAATGGCCGACCCGCTATAGGTGTGCCAATTCCATGCATTTTCGGCATCACTTATGATGTCGGTGATGTGTAATAGGCGACGTGTGACAGGGACTTTGTTATATTCTTAAATTTCCTGCACTTTAAAAAATGCACTTTCATTGCAAGCAGAGATAACTCCTAGAGACTGTCTGTTGTTGCCATGAGGATGCGCCCAGTGTCATCACACCACTGCATCGTCCCCAAGGCAATGTTTGGACACCTCTAGGCATTACGTGCACTCATTGCAGAGAACAAGCAGATGGGAGCATCTTTTCAACAAGGTGACAAAGGGCTGTAAAAGAAAGCTAAACATGCCGCATTTGGCCCTCCGGCCTTAGTTTGCCCAACCCTGGTAAAGACACATGCTAATGTTCTATCACATTCTGCTACAACTTAGCTCTGTCTCCTGGCACTGGGCCTTCGGCTTGGCTAGAGGAATATATAGAGTAAATACTGCATGATCTAAACCTGCCTAACTTGCTGGAACATGCTGTATATTCACTATACATGTGAATGGCTGTGTCTTGGACTCTTTATTTTTTTTTTCTCATTTTCTCTCCAATACTATTGGTGCGTCTTATGGTCCAGCGTCGTATAGTCTTAAAGCGAGAAAAATACAGAAATACATAGAAATATTGGGAGAAGTCAGTGACTATTTTAAAAAAGTTTTTCATTAATAAATATTTAACTTTGTTACAGGTTTAGAGGGCATAACATCTTTTCTATGCAGATGTTTTTAGGCAAGCCTTACAGGCTAGGATCTATGTAACATTCTAACTACAGTGGTCATATGTCAGTCACACGGCTGGAAGATCAAATTTATCCATATATCAAGTTGAAAGCACACGCAGGGCAAGCCCTACCCTGGAGGTACTTTACTACCCATCATATTAAAGTCACAGACAGGACAAGCCCTCCCCTGGAGGTATTTTGTTACCCATCTACTTGAGGGCTCAAATAAAGACACGCCCTATTTTTTTGATATAGAAAAGAACCATAAGTATATTATTAAGCTTCTAAGTAGTCCAAAGCGATATTTATCCTGTAGGTAAAGCTAGCCATTCACGCATCATCAACTTGTGCTCGATTGATCTTCGATCAGCTTGTGTGATCTAAATATTGATATTAACATAAATGGATCATACCATCACAACAGGTGAGATCGGTTCACAGCCATTTGATTCCTTTCCTATGTGCGCCATGCTCCATAATATCATCCAATACAATTCCATTGGAAAAGATATATATAAATATTTGAACAATCTACTAAAACTTACTAACATGTCTGTTTACTGCTGGATTGATTTAATGTTCAATTTCCATCACTTTAGGTTAATTGTTTCAGGTAAAAAATTTTAAACGATCAACTTTGAACCAAAAAATCTAACTGTGTATGTCTACCTTGAGCTAAACCCCTCTTCCTAACACTATTTTCCATCTGGCACCCACAATATGATGAGGTCATTGCTGAAAACCTTGAGAAGATACTGGATGAACCTTTGCAAAACCGCACATAATTTCTGTATATGTATATCTCTATAAGTATATGTATTATTAGCATACTATCAACTTTTAAGACAATCAAATTGTTTGCTACTGCAAAATTTAAAACAGAGACAAGTGATGAGGGGGCAGACATATAACCCTAAAATGCGTCTTGTTTTCATGTACAATGCCTTTAGAGCACTAGCTGCAGGTAATGTAAAGATTAAACTAAACAAAATCTCATTAAATTACAAACCAACAGGACTGCAAGATAATGGCCTGGTGGTAAAGGGTGCCTCATATTCTCCATTAGATCTTTGTTCCTGATTCTAGAAATGATCCATCCATTTCCACCATCTCTATAAATTTTTTTAGTTAAAGTCACAATTTTGATATGAAAAACACACTATATTTATGCAGTTACAAAAGTTATTACATATTAAATGGAATCTGTGTAGCTGTCCCTTGGACCTGTTACCCAGTCCTAAAGGGTTAAAAAGTACATTAAATAACAAAATAAAAATATAAAGAACAACATAAAGTTGCACCCAGTCGACCCAAGTTAATACAACTGACAGAAAGGGACTATCACTGGCAAAAACATACACAAACCATGAATAGCTTTTAAAAAAAAATGTAGACATTTAATCAATCCGTAAACAGTCCATAAATACATTCCAGTTTTGTACATTAACTTGACATGTTTTTCGACTTCACTGGTGCCTCATCAGGAGATATACTGGACACAGAGCAAACAATAAAACACAGAGGAAGATAGGATCAAACAATAATACACATACAAGTACACATGTACAAGACTGGAAAACTGGAATGTATTTTTGAAGTGTTTTTGGATTGAATAAAAACAATTTATGGTTTGTGTATCACTTTGCCAGTGATAGTCCCTTTCTGTCAACTCGGTTGTATCAACTTGGGTCGACGGTGTGCAACTTTATGTGGTGGTTTATATAGATTTATATGGGATGATGGCACTACCATTTTAATATGGACTATGAAGGCATTTTTTTAACAAAATACAATTGCTATTAAAGTAAAATAGTGTAAAAAAGTCACCAAAACTCACCCGAGCTACACTCGGGGCAAACACTCAGGAGGTTAATAGTGTTTTTCTTATTTTAGGTCCAGGAGATCACTATACATATTCCATAGTGTGGTGCATTGTGAACAAGGTATGCGATTGCAGCAGAGGGTATCGACTCACGCCACTCAAGCCCTATTGTTGTTTTTAGTTGTGATTATTGATTTGTTGTCGAAATAACTGCACAAGTGTTTCCTCATCTGTGTCGGCCCTAGCTATACTTTCTGGTTTTCTGTACCTCCCCCCCTCCCCCCACATATAAGTTCAATCCTCACTCACCTAACATAGGCATATATAGTAGGTAAGAATGCACTTAATGACACATTCAGAATTTGGAACTGCCCAACAGATACATTACGGTTGACAATCAGAGGAAGTGCTGGATACGTGTATAGCCTGGGAGTTCTGCACGTCCCCTTCCCTTATTCTCTGCCTGCCCTCCCCTTCCTCGGATGGGCTGGAAGCTGACGCATCATACTAAGGTAATCTCTAGAACCTAGGTGCCCAACCAGCAGCCCGGGGGCCGCATGCAGCCCTTTGGGCGTTGTTCAGCGGCCCCTTGGTCCTCCACATGTGGCCCCTAAAACCTAACTCTTAATGCATAGGGCATAGCAACCCAGCTTTCCTAATCAACTTTGGCGCTCCTGCATTAGTAAAATTGGCAATGTTATTCAGGGAAACCAGGTCTACATATGAGCGCTGCACCAAGGGGCAGGAGGGGATGGGTGCTGTTGGGTATTGACTGCCTGACAGGTCCACCGCCTGCTGAGATGTAATGTGCGGCCCTTAATGATGCCAAGGGCCGCACTTGTGGCCCTACATATCAACTTAGTTGCCCACCACTGCTCTAGAACATACCAAATTACGCAATTTATGAAAAGATTAATTAACTAATATGGACTGTATCTCTCTCCAGATTAATATAAACCTGAAGAAGCGGTAGGAAACCGCAAAACGCGTTGAGATTGCTACACAGGATAATTATGTGTTCGGAAATGTATTTAATACTGAATGCTTGAATTTTCTTTTACTGAGTTTTTTTTACCAATACATTTTGTAAAATTACTGTGACCAATGACAGCTCTTTATATTTACTTGTTTGTCCATAACGGATAATACTATTTTGACCGTTTAAAGTCCCCTTATAGTGTGCCAGGTATGCCTGTCATAGGGTGCCACTATTGGAGGTTGGTTTTGCTCTTACCTCTGGTTTAAATTGTGTTGACTTGGGATGTTGGTCTTGTAATTCTGGCTCTAAGTATAGGTCACATGGATTTTATATTGTATACAGTATATTCGTCTGTCGTTGACTGTGCTGTTGTTATTCCCCTGTTCAAGGTAATAAAAAACTTTTTAAACAGAAAAAAAACACAAAAACTAAAAACATTTTAATTATGAGTAATCGTTCTATTTTATAAAAATTTTAAAGAAATATTTTTATAGAATTGCTATATTCTGACATTGTTATGACATGCAGGCATTCCGCTAATGAACAGAAATCTATATTAAAAGCCCTTTACAGTGCAGGTTTTGTTACTTGAAATATTTCTGCGCCCTTTATCACTACGGTATGGCGCACCGGATGGAGAAAATGTCTGCGTGCACAGAGTGCGCACCAACTTCACTCTTTTTTTTTTTATATTATTACACTGAGCGCGTCTCCCAACTTGTTAAAATTGATCAAATAGAAAGCTGTGAATAGAGAAAAAATTAAGCCAACGAGAAAAGTGTGACTTGGATTTAATATTTTATAATTGCCAAGGGATATACTGAGATCAATGGGTTTTTTTGCCTGCAATGAACGTCAGAAAGATATGTACTTCAGTCTTTTAGGGAACACGGTCTATTTAATTCTTGTGTCTGATGCATTTGAAATATGCCTATGCTGGCCTTCTCTCTCTACCCCCCGAGCAGAGCTTTAGGCATACATTACCACTTTTAATAGGCTACCATGTGAGGAAAGTCAAGGCAGCCATAACCCAACCCCTCCGATGGCTCTGCCTGTTTGTAAGCTAGCACCTTTTTTTTTTTCTTCTAATGCAGCTAATTTTAGTTTTGCATGCTGAGTTGTTTCACTTAGAAGTAAATGAATAGAAACAAAGGGTTTGGGGCTCTGGCTAACAAAGCGTGAATGTTTTCAAAGTTCCAGTACATCAGAAATCTTTTTTTTTTTTTTAACACCTACTACAGTTCACAATTTTGTGTGTATGTGTGTGTGTTTTCTTGTTTGTTTTTTTTTTCTTACTTGTTGGGGAATTTTAAATGTTTTCTTTTCTGCAAAATAAATTAGAAGGTAGATTCAACAGCAGCACTGATGCTACAAACAGTTTAATTCTGGGTTTCATTAAATCCTCATGTAAAAAATATCTATTGAAACCTACAAGCAATGTTTTATAGATAAAAGACATTTCTTGTCATAAAAATAGCATGTTATCCCTTTATTACCTTTATTCTATGTTCCTTCCTCTGTCTTCCTGTGCCAGTACTGCCCCAAACTTTCTGTATGGAGAGTGCCCCTCCTGCCTATGCATGAGTTCTTTCCCTGAACTACATATTCCATGAGCACTTTTCTGAGTTACATTCTGTACATGCACACATTAAACTGTGATTTGGGGTTCTTACAACATGTTAGCTACATATAGGCTCAAAAGAGTCCCAATGGCTTAGGTAGCCCCCACAATATAGAGAATGATGCACATATTAACAAGTGGAAATGCACACGTGATCTTTATTATGTGATTATGTTATATATGTGATCTATATTTTTGCACAAGGGTTTACCCTACTGGGCAGTTCGCCCATGGCACGCTTTTTTTAAAAGGTCCCTCCAGCGATGTGCTTTGCCTCTCTGTCCCCATTGTGGGGCGACAGGTGAGTATGCCTGACGTTAGCTTAGGGGAGTATTGTTAGTAAACAATCTCCCAGGAGGTTAATAACTCTTAAACATGACACATTTTGGAAGATTATAGATCATATTCTAAAAACTACTGGTAGGAAAATTAGGTAGGTTACTTACTAGTTTTTGACTGTGATAGCCTGGTCAATGCCACAGCGTGATACATTGGGACCCCTTTGTTGAGCACAGTGCTTGGCGGGGAAGGGGGGTTCCGATGGATCACATAAACTTTTCCTGCTCGGCAGATGCTCTGTTCAGACATAGGCGGATGCAGGGGTTAACATACTGCACTGCACTACCCCTGCATCAGGGGAACGCCTCAGCCCAGAGAACAGAGCTTCCGCTGAGCAGGTAAAGTATATGTGAACCGTTGGGAGACCCTTCCAAGCACTGCGCTTAACGCAGGGATCCCGACGGAACAAGAAATGCTGTGGAGACATGGCCTTAGTGGAATTGACCTGACTAAAGTGGTAGCATTTGATTATGAGCTTCTCTTAGGCCTTACAAAAGGCATCATGGACTTTCTGCGTTATGCATCGATAATGCTGAATGATAACTGAAAATACCTGTGTAAAATATCCCCACTTTAAAAATACAAGATTCCAATCATGTCCATTATTAGACAAAGGACAAAACAATAAGCTTTGGAAGCACTAACAACCTCACTTTATCAAGGCTAAAGAAATAATTAACATACTACAAATTTTGTCAATATCATGATAATTCTTTAAGAATTTCTCAATGACATTGGCATAATTTCTTTAAGTTTGTGTACAAAAACCAGACATTTTTATGGACAGTATACCCTATAGGCCATATAACATATTTTGATTAACCTTCTTGGCAGACCTCCTTGGTTACAAAAAAAACTCTGCCCGAGCTGGGATCGAGCATAATTGCCTATGCTCGGTCGCATCTGGCGCAGCATCTTCAGCGTTATTGTTGACGCAGAGGATGCAGGGGCGGCACTTTCCTGGCCCACATGTGTAGAGGGGAAGAGGGAGGTACTCCGCTTTGATAGCCCATATGAAAACGGCCTGATACGGACATACTGCTAGGGAGGTTAATCAATGGTAGGTAGACATCAACTTACTAAGAGTAAACTAAAATATGTGCAGTGTAGTGCTGTGCATGGAAACCATGGCTCTTTACCTTTAATCCCTTCTCATCATAACCTTTATGGTTGTTCCTCTATGTTCAGCTCCCAATCCCCACACCATAGAGCCATGGTTTCCTTGCACTGCACCGATGATGGCCAATGAGCCTGAAACACCTGTATGCAGTTTGGAATAAATGTCTTTGTACCATAAGGTTATATCTGCACTGTACACCAGCGGCTCTGGATGTGCATGGCTTCACCCACTGTCCTGGGGTGAGGGGTTTTCCCTTAACTTTTGGGATTTGTGATGGACTGGGGCATGTAAATACCTTCTGTTTTAAGAACACTTTACGTTGCTATACACTTCTCACCATAACCTATATGGTTGTTCCTCTATTACATGGGTTTAGAAAGGGCCCCTAAACACTTAATTGTGACAGTATAATCATTGACAATTTAGGCTGACTTGATTGAATGTTAGAGTAAAAGTATGAAAGATATATTTTGTAAGTGATTAGCATTTTTGGTTAACTAGGATTTGTGTTTCCTAGCACAGATGTGAATTTTATTCCAGCAGCATTTTTAGATCAATCTGTAAACCCACCTGTCTGTCTCTCTTTCTTATACTGATGAAGGCAGCACCTGCCTTGTACAAGACATTTGCCCCGGGCCTACATCAGTCATGCACCTGTACTGACAGTCTAGATAGGATGGACGAACTTAATTTGCTCATCACACAGAATATAGTCTAAAACTGCATTATTGACAATATTATTACGATTTGGATACTTACAAATGATTTAATGTGTATTTAATGCTCAAAGTGTGGTTGTTTAAAGGAATGGTCTGGATCATTATCTTGGGACCTTTTGGGCTACTATCTTGAAGACAGAACAAGAAGTAAATCGAAATCTCGCCAAAGTTGAAGACTCTCACTCTCTTTCAAAGTTGAGAAATGCACTTATCTGTCGCCATTGAAAACAAATCTACCATTTAGAAGCTTTCTCCTTTGTTTTATTTCCAGTGACATTTTTGTATTCTCTGTCACTTTTTCAGAGACATAAGAGTTAGCGAGAATTTAAGACAGCACCTAACAAGTTCTAAAAATTTTTAGATGGAGATATATTGAAAAGGCTACAGGTAATTTACACATGTACAGTGGATATAAAAAGTCTAAACATATAAATCATCCCCAAAAAGAACACCATACCCACAGTGAAGCACGGTGAGGGCAGCATCATGCTTTGGGGCTGTTTTTCTTTAGCTGGAACTGGGCCTTAGTTAAGATAGAGGGAATTATAACAGTTCCAAATACCAGTCAATATTGGCACCATCTTTTAGCATGACAACAACCCAAAGCATATATCCAAATCAACAAAGGAATTGCTTCACCAAAAGAAGATTCAAGTTTTGTAATGACCCAGCCAGAGCCCAGACCCGAATCCGATTGAAAATATGTGGAGTGATCTAAAGAGGGCTGTGCACCTGAGAAGCCCTCGCAATCTGACAGACTTGGAGTGTTTCTGCAAAGAAATCTTGTCAAAAATCGTGGCAAAAAGTCAAAATGTGCCATGCAGACTCAGACCCAAAAAGAGAGAGTGCTGTAATAACATCAAAAGGTGCTTCAACAAAGTATTCGTTTAAGGGTGTGCACTTTAATGCAACCATATTATTTTATTTTTATATTTTTTCTTGCCTCTATCAATCATTTTTTTTCAATTCAGTGGTACAGTTTATAGGTCACATTAAAGGTGGATTAAGTTTTGAAATTATTTATCTTTGTCTAATTTTTGTACAGCACAGGAACCTAACATTTTGTGTGTAGACTTTTTATATCCACTATATGTTATGAACAAGCATTGACATTGCACTGCAACTAAAGATATATGGTGCCTAGATAAGGGCAATGTTATTGGGCTCTGGGTAGATCCTAAGGAATGTTGCCTAGTTCAAACCTACACAGTGCTCCACTGTTTTCCCTTAAGGTTTGGTATACTCAGCATTTCCCAAGATTTAAGTAAGGATATCCCCCACATCTGGTTGGCCTTTAGGAAATGGCTAAGTATATAATAATTTTCTCACTGTATTAGGGTTTGACAAATGGGATGTAGGGCATGTCAAAAAAGTGAAGTGTGCATGGAGTGCAGTGTCCATTCTATTTAATTGTTTTACCAATAAACCCCAAATGATACAAAATTACAGTACAACATCTTTTTCTCCACAGATTTACTTTAGGTTTAATGTTTCTAAGTGGGATGTAGTACCCACTAAGAAAGTGGATCTTACATGGAATATTCACTCAGAGGCACCTATTCCATTTATTCCATTGTGGTCCACCAATTAACCCTTAAATTATACAAAAGAAGACTTATACCTTGTTTTACATGTACACACAGTACACCGTAGTGCCTTCCTTTTAGCTGTACTACATTGGTGGTCAACTTGTGTAGTGTAGCCCATAATGGCAAATAGGAGATTCGTCATTCCTTTCCTCAGCATTGTGCAGAAAGAAACTGTCAAAACATCACAGGAAAAGGTGAAATGTCTGCATTGTACCTGGCTGCCTAAAAGAAATACTAAGCGATATGACAAAGGGGCTTTCACAGTTTAACTTGCCATGCTTGAATATCTGTCAGGTGTATTTTCTCATCATCAGTAAAAAAAAAAAGAAAATCGCACATTCTGTCATTCCCAATCAGGTGAGAATATTCCTATTTATCTGTGATAATATGTCCTCGTCATTTATCATAGTAAAGTGCTAGATAGATTGACATCTACAAGAAATCGACTCCATTTGTGACTGTTAATTAGAGACCTGTAAATCGCAGCTTCATTGCTAAAGGCACCCTTATCAGCTTTGAAGACCCCCATGGCGCCTCCGAAGTTAAAAACGGGAATAATATTTAACATGTGCCAAAATTATCTTTTTATCACTTTGCTCGCCCACTCTTGTGGTTGGAACGGAGATCGGCACTGGAGGCCATCTACTGTCAGCAGTTCATTTACTATCTATATAATATTACACTAATATCTTATGTTGACTATGGATGAGAATTCATATATATTTTCCATTGGTCTATGCATTATATAACACCACGACCAATGATTAAATATGATTCGTAATTTGTATAAAATTACAAAATTGAGAAATACAGGTTACTGTGATATGTGAATGGCATCACTATCTAAATCAAGATAAAAAATTAATGATGAATAAAAAAATTAAATGATTCCACATTTACACATTTTAAGTTTTGTAAAATCTCTTCTGCACCTAGCCTATTTTTGTCTCCATGCTGAAACAAAAATACCCTATTGACCAACTAACACTAGAAAATGTATGTGCATACTGTATAGTCAGGGATCACAATAAAGTTGACATTTACTGATTTGCCAAGTGATTGTATCCATTTCAACCAACAAGATTTTCCATTTCATGTGGACTGCTGTACTGGAAGAGTAAAACCAAGAATTGTGAATTCTCATTGCAATTTGGAAAATGTAGCCAAAACTTCTTAATTTTAACTTTTACAGTGACATGAGAGAGATCAAAAACTCAATACATAAACTCAAGACTAAAGGCACCTTAAGCTAGACATACACGGTTCGAACTTAGCATGATCGATCTTTGATTAGATTTTCAATCTCGATCCTTTTATCAGACACCGATCCTTAATCCAAATTAGTACCACATGGAAGGTTCGGTCGTAATACGATCGTAATATGACCAAAATTGACAATTTTAGTTTTGATCAAAAAACTCAGGAAAGAGTGTTTTTTTTTATTATGATAGACTCAAAAAGATTGATTTTTTAATTGTTCGAACCAAAATCTAAAACAGAACAAAGATTTTGTTTGATCAACATCGAACAAAATCTATCGAAAGCTGTTCTGACATGTTGGTAAATTTTCATCTATCTTGTAAAAAACGAATGTAAATCGAACCTACCATCGTTTCATTCAATAATTTTTGTTCGATCTAATACATTTGAATAAAACTATTTCTTGTTCAAAAATAAAACAAAATTTTGTTCGGTCCAACGTAAACACAATATACAGTATACATTCAATATAGGCACAATCGATATTTGATCAAAATATCGAACATCCTGATCGAATCTATCGTCGATTGTATAAAAATCTATACATGTATTCCTACCTTAAACTTTGATCGCCAGGGTTGCCCACATGGGGCGACAGATCCTGTCATGTTGGTTCTCTGTCGGATCCAATTCTGAGCCCCCGATCAATTGGACGCGATCACTCGGACAAGGTGGTATGCAGCGATCGGATCCTCTTAATTGGCTGATTGATTGCAGCTCCCATTCCCGCTGAGATCGCCGCAATCAATTGGGTGAGTGATCAATTGGCCATGGAATCCGACACGTGTATGGCTAGCTTAAAAGAAATTGTATGGAGTGATCTAAAGGTGTGTGGGGGATAGTAACACCAGACTCCAATTAACTTATTTCATGAAGTTGTTATTTTAGAGGCCTGTGCACTTGTACAGTATATCAGATCACCTGATAAGTTAAGATCTGCCAGTTTCTATACAGTATGGTAATGTATGTTTTGAAAAAGCATTGACATGCTCTGCAACTAAAGATCTATGGTGCCTAGATGAGGGTAATGTTATTGTGTTCTGGGTAGATCCCGAGGAATGTTGTCTAGTTTAGCCATGCACAGTGCTCCAATGTTTTCCTATAAGGTTTGGTATACTCCCATTTCTCAAGATCTTAGTAATGATATCCCCACATCTGGTTAGACTTCATATAATAGGTAAGTATATAATCTTTTTCCCTGGATTTTCTTTAAGTTAAATAAGGGGATGGCAAACGGGATGTAGGGCACACTAAAATTTAGTTTGCAGTGGCCACCTTAAGGACCCCATTCTATTTAAGTGGTTTACCAATGGACCCCAAACGATACATTATATGAATGAATTTTGCCTAAAAGAAACTAAATCTTTTAGTCAATTTTAGTAGTAAAATTATCTTATATGGTTTAATATTAAAACAGAAAATGCTAGTAAACTGTGGTAATCCACATCCGTGGGGGAAATCCTCCCTTTTTTTTGTATCTGTGTGGGAATGTTCAATGTCCAGTTTCTGCAGATTGCTGGGATTAGTTAATGTCCTGTTTGCCAGGCATGAATGGGGTTAATTATAAACAAAGCCATTGATAAGAATGTGAGCAGGTGAAATGAGGACTCCCCTGATAGAACAGAATTATGTGTGAATTTACTAAAATGGCAATTCTCTATTTTATTTCAATTTACTAAAAAAAAAACTATTTATAGATGTTCAAAAGAGAAATACCAACAAGAGAAAAAAAACAATTCTGGAAGATCTAAAGGCTGGAGTTTCTTAGAAATGTAAAAGGGTAGCAGGTGACATCCATGTCAAGTACACAGTTTTAGCCAGAAAACTACAACTTTCACCCCTCTTCCCTGCCCCCATCCCGGATTAGTATTTTACCCATAAATGTCCCTTGAACTCTGTCAGTAAACTGAGTTGTACCCTGCAACTGAGCCTACTGACTGAGTTCATAGGAATACTAATGCGGGAGGATGGTGTAAAAGAGAAGGAAGTGAGGGGTGGGGGCTTAGAGGGAGGGGAAACGTTACCTTTCCTGCTTGTCCAGAGGATATGTGGTATGGGAAGTTAGTAAGTAGAGATGTCCCGAACTGTTCGCCGCCGAACTGTTCGCGGCGAATATCGCATGT
>CM070041.1:47627846-47697917 GCA_036250615.1 Ptychadena robeensis | reverse complement strand
TGGAAGTTCGCGTTCGCCGTTCGCGAACCCGAAAATTTGGGTTCGCGACATCACTATTAGTAAGGAGGGAAACGTTACCCTCCCAGCTTGTTGCGACGATGTGCAGAGGTGCTACTTATGGTTTTTGGAACACTGAATTGGCAGCTTGCATAGTGCCCAAGACGTCACTTCTGTAAAAAACTTTTTACCTTATTTGATCCCACTGCCAACAAAAATCTGTCTCTTCCATTTTCCCTTTATTGAAGGAGATCATAAGCTAGAATTTCAGTATGCTCGCATGTTTCAGAATGCAGAATGCTAGCAGGCTTGCTATCTACCCAGGAAGGTGCAGGATCAGGATACTCCCCCACTTCCTGTAATGTCAGCCTGAATGGCTATGTGGTCAGTATACACAGGGCTGAAACTCCTGCCCTGTAACACACACTAAAGTGAAGGTTTGAAATCGCAACTGCTCTGCTGTATACTGTGATTGCACTGGTATTTAGCCACTGACAACATCTTCAATGTTATGCCTATGAGTAACCACACAGCTGGAAGGTCACAGTTTCTGAGTAATAAGAAGCCAGAACGACAGGTCCCCCACGATCATGTGAATGGGGCCTCACAAAGACCAGCCCTTTCTGGAAACTTCTGGTAAATTTACAATGTTGCACTCTGATCGCTGGAGGGAGAATAGACTGAGGAAATGCTTTAGGCTATGTTTCAACAAGCCTAAAGGCAATTATGGCTGATCGCCTCTATTAAGTTTACTTGCATGGGTGCGGTTAAAATCCCTTGTCACTTCAACGACAACCATTCACTGTCTATGGGCGCAATCAGGCGAGTGGGGGCAAGATGTCTTGCCCCCCCCCCCAACTTCTTGGCTGCAATCCACAGCCGTGATTTTAATCGCGGGAGTCAGCGGGAGAGTGCCAGGTGCTAGCCATCTCCCGCAGCTCCGCGCAGCGATCAGAATCGTGGCTGATCACTAGTGTGGGAACATAGCCTTATCCTGCCTGCAGCAGGCTGATGACTTCATCTTAGCCTAGGTTGGTGGTTTCCAAATTGGGAGTCGGGGAGATATTCCAGGGAAGGGGGGCGCAGGGGGGGGGGGGGCTAGTGTAAAATATCTCTCAATCTGAAACTGTGTAGTTTGAATAGGGGGGGGGGGGGGCTTGATAATGTTCTTATCTATTAAAAGAGGGGCCCTGCAGGAAAGGTTTTGAAACCACTGGCCTAGGCATTATTATTGACTGGAGCTCAAGTTTGGCTATTGAATGATAAAGTTGAATGATTTTTTGAAACAATATACAGTTGTATAATAAATAATCATGAAAATGTGTAGGTAAAGGTTCATTTCAAGGTATCAGAGTGTTTATATATCTATATGTATCATGTGACGCACCCATTCCCGCATCAGCAAGGAAAGGAGTTAATGAAATGTCAATTTGAAAAACAGAGACTGCTGTCCCTCTTTGGAATAAATCTATATTTCCTGCACTGTTTTTTTTATCCCCCCTTTCCAAGATTTATACATTTGGACGAAAACTCTCAGACACACAGTGTGCAGAGAAAAATGGGAAGCGAGCAGTGAAGTTGGGATTGATTTAGTTCATTAGCTGGGATTACAAGTTTAACTTACAAACCAGAGGTCAAGATTTCTCATTAACAAGGGGGCCATGAAAGGCTGCAGGGCTTCAGTTCAAGAGGAGACCACTCTTATTACTAACTACACATTTCAATCTGTCTTTGATGTTCTCCCTTTACCCTCCTTCCTTTTATTTTTTTGGCAGAGGAGTTGATTTTAATTGTAGCTATACAACATAGCTGAGTTCTGCCTCAGAGCCAGCCTCCCAACATCTGCACTGAGCACGTCTCCAGTCATATTGGGTGCAGTCCATAGCTGCGGGCTAATGTTAATGGTTCCCCCTTTTCATACAAGGCTCGGTTTGTTTTCCACGTGATTCTAGTTAATTTAGCTGCAGGAGAGGGCATCAGTTTTCGGATCTATAATCTCAGACCGCGCAGCTTTAGAGAAATGAACAGAAGGACTAGCCAATGGTGGCCAGTAGGTGTAGCCAGTAAATGAGCTGTCTACGAAATGCTAAATGAAAGAATTATGCTCAATGTCAAATAGTCTTTTTTATGTCTCTAGGTTTTTTTCCACTCTTAGTGAGGACTTTCTATTCATTTGTCAGACGCAGAGTGTGTGTGTCTAGGAGTCTCTCCGGGTCTCCCTAGGCAATGCTGGGTTTAAGAGAAAAAAATAACACAACTACAAAGCAGCATTAAACATTAACATCTCTGATCAGTAGTTGGGGAAACTGAATTTTTTTTTAGCAAATGCTAAGGTGGTAAAGTTGTTGAATGTATTAAGATTAAGAATTACAGTATACAAATGTCATGGTTTCATTCTGTCAACTTATATAATTGTTACAAAACATTTGAGATTTTTCAGAATTCTTATGCCCATGTTCTAGCATGGCATCACTCAAAGGTCACTCTAATGGGAATTAAAAACACAATGGTCAAAACCAATACAATTCCCACACTAACCCAGTCTTCAAATTTTTGGAACCCCATAAAACCTAGATATACTTACCTACATACTAATGTAACAGGACTCTCCACAACACCTCCTTCTTAACTGGCAGGCGGGCTTCACAAGATTATCTCAGTTGTTGTCCTAATACAGTCATGGCAAAAATATTGCCATGCCGAGATCATGGTGCCAATATTCTGTGATTACCTAGATTAAAGTGATTATATATCACCCCTGGGGGGACGAACATTGTGGACTTCTTTAAAACCCAAAAGCTAAAAAAGGCCAATCCCGTTCAGATTCACCAAACAAGACTCAAACCTGGAGGCGTCTGCCAATCTGCACCAGACAGGACACTGTTGGGTAGTGTTGTGCTAGAATATTCTAAATCCGACATTCGAGAATTCGCAATATTTCGTGAATTGTGCGCTTGGATATTCTAAATGATGGATATTCGTCATATTATGCTTCAACATTTTTTACCAGCATACATCGCGCATACAGTGCTCGTACTGGCCACGATCACAGAATGAAAAAGAGAAGCTGTAAAGCAGCATCTTTGCGAACAGCCATGCGTGATGGAAGGCAATAGAATACAGTCTAATTGAATTTTACAAATTCAGAATGTTCCTTTGGATATTTGCGAAATGACGCAAATTAGAATATACCTCTGTATATGCTATATATGCTGTTCAGCACTACTCATAGGATGAAAGCTTTATTCCTTGGGAACTATAGATACCCATACACGGGCCGATTTTTCATTAGATTCCCGAATGTGCACATTCGTGATTATCATTCGGCGAATGATCAATCCAGTTCCATAGAAAAATCGACCAAACAGGGATCCAACATATTTGTAAAGGTACCCATACACGGGTTTATTTTTTGATTCAGGAATTGGACAAGAAACCCCTCGTTCAATCGATCCAGAATCGATCACACAAAGAGATGCGCATCAATTTGGCCAACAACTAGCGATCCCTTGTGTAAACGGGTATCAATCTCTGTATGGGTACCTTTAATACCTGTTCAGTCACCATTACTTTGGATGGGAAGTACTGACCAGGGATCAATTGCCAAAGGTGGTGAGCATCTATAGTAGTGACTTGTGAGCTGTCCTATAACTGTGCTGCCCCAGGCACTGAACACATGTGCCTCATGGTAAGTAGGGACACCGTTATCAATATTCAATCAATATTATTGCACAATATACTCCTATACAGTACATAAGTAGAATGTCTCCAATAAGCACCACTGTGACATTCATTTAGGGCCCTTTCACACTAGCATTATCTACAAGCGTGCCTTGCATTAATGCTTTCGCACTAGCCAGGTGGCAGGTGCTTTCGCACACTTGCGTTTCTGGTAACGGGCAATGGTGAACGCTACTGAACACTGAAAATGCAGTTTTGCAGCTGCATTGCAAGTTGCTCCCATACAAGTGCAGCGCACTTAAAACCACAGGGTTTTCGATGGTTAAGGACGTCCTTCGCTAACCGTGATATGTTTACAGTTAGCGAGTCTGTTACCGCTGAGAAAACGCACTGCAGATTAGTGATGAGCGACTAGGCAATATTCGAATTCACGTAATTTCGCGAATATCCGCCATAATATTCGATTCCATATTCGAAATCTCGAATATCCGCACTTGTGGACATGAATTGCAATCAAAAAATCGCAATTGCGACCAAATATGCGCAATGCATGCAAGTCAATGGAGCTCGGATATTCGACTGGGAGAATATCCGTCATTTCCGCTTCAAAAAAATCGCATCACAATTATATAATCGCGATCAATTGCAATTAATGGGATCGCAATAATCGCAATCACGATCACGTCGGGTATCCGATTTTATATTTGCGTATATTCGCAAAATGGCGATATTCGAGCTAAATATTTGAAAATCGAATATTCAAGCTCAACACTACTGCAAACCCCACTTAGGTGCTGAAGGCTTTGAAGAGCTTTGAGTAGAATGTATTCTCCATTCCTGGGTCTACAAAGGACATGGTAGCCAGCCCTCATCTCCAGCCTTAGCCTTGTACAGACCTTTATATGTAAAGCTAAGAGCTCTTTCTGCTATTTGAGAGTCTGTTGTTTGCTGAAAAGACTAAATACTGAAAGAGCCATTATATGTACATTTTATATGTTTGGGGGCACCCGTTATAGTTAGGTACTGACTTAAGTTTAGCTATGGACACAATCTTTTATTGTAGTTTGATTACTACCATGCTAAGTAGTGCCAGACAAACCCAGTCATCCCCATCTCATGCATCTGAAACCACCAGGATATCTATAATAAATACTCATTTAGTTATAACATGTCTGTTATACAACAGTGGTTTCAAATCTTTTTAGATTTTAAAGTGAAGTGACATTAGCTAGTGTCAGTTCATGTATGTGGAACACAGAAGTGCTGGTGTGGCTCTGTCACATCTGTGTTCCAAATCCATGTTCCAAGCCACTTCAGGTTAGTGTTATGACCACTCCCTCCTATTTTCCCACCCTACTTGTGCAAATGATGTGCAGGGTGGAAAGGTAGGTAAGAGAGTAAAGCAGGGAACACATGCATAGATATGGGCCACTCACTTACAGCCATCTATTTGGCCCATATCTAATCCCATATAAAGGCTGAAGCATCTCCATTCTCCGCTCAGTACAGTCATGAAACAGAGGTGCGTAATTAAACTTGGATGGGTTTCATAAAGGTTTGATTCATTAGTGACAAGATTTTTGCTTTCCACAGAATAAACATGGAGGAACTATCAGGTCACCTAGGATAGAGCAAGGCCTGGATACTGATCAGTATTATGTTAATGAAGTCCAAAAGTACATCTTCTCACCCCCTGCTGTGCAAACAATAGGAGTTTTCATAATGAAGACCCCAATACTTCAATGTGTCCATATATGTGAGGATTAGAAAAGAAGACCTGTTGCCTCAATTTTCTTCAGTTTTTATAGCCAACATTAGAAATAAAACCTTTTGGTTTCCCTCTCCTTTACTTCCACAAGTGACCCACCATGCCTTTGGACATGGCTTTCCTGGTCAATCTAGTAATCTTTTCATCTGCAGATATTACTTCACATCAGTAATAGTGTCAAAGCACCGGGTCCAGGTTGGTTCACAATATTCTTTCTTGGCCATTAACCTTAAGCTGGGCATAGACTGGTCGTTTTCCCGTCGTTTACCCATTCCTGCCAAGCCAACCTAGCGGGTGTGATGACGTCATCACACATGCCAGCTAGTGCCGAGACTCGGCCGGGCACCCTTTGTATACTGGCCATTACTTCAGCTGGGGACTGCCATCCCCATCCGAATGAATGGGATCGGATCTGAATTTACCGTCATGTTGGATCACTGTGCGATCCAACATGTGGCAGGTTCTTGATCAATATGACCAGGGGGCGCACCATATTCCCTGCCGACCGCCGATCGATTGTGGGAACGTGCACGTTGGCCGATTCTGTTGAATCGGGCAGGAATTGGCCGGTCTATGCCCAGCTTTATACATTGGAAAACATGGACATCCTCTGCTCCCTACTTCAGCAATGCAAAGGGTAGTCTACGCTCTTATAAATACCACACATATACTGCATACTTCTCCTGTTTACTCAAGGGACAGAATATTTTATATTTGTTATGATAGGAAAGGACATTTGAAGAAGGTATAACAACCTTCCAATTGTTGAGCATCAAGTCATAGATCAGGGTTAAAGCCAGGCAATCAGAATTTCCATATGTAAGGACACCAACAACATATACAGTACATGTCAGTAAGGATAACTTGGGTTGAGTTTTAATGGCAACATTTAAGCAGAACCTGTGTGTGTGTGTGTGTGTGTGTGTGTATATATGTATATATATATATATATATATATATATATATACTGTATATATATTATTGTTGTTAATTTTCCTTCAAACACAATTTTCAGGTAAATTTATTTCCACGCATATGTTAACACTGAGAACTAACAGAAATGTTTGTCTGCCCATGTTTTCCTATTTGCTGCAAATTAGAATCCGTAAAATAGCTCCACACCCAACATCTTCGCATAGCTGCAGAAGTAGCAAGAGTTCAGTTCTCTTAAACAAAAAAGGAAAAAAATATATAATCTGTTTGTTGCCGGTTTTGTGAAGCTCTGGAGAGAAAGCCGGAAAGTCCCTTTTGGCTACTGGTTTCATTTTCATTGGAGGCGCACAGGTCAAGCCACCGGCCCGACTCTTAGTCACCTCTACAAAACGCGCAAGGGCCCTTTCTCGTCTGCCCAGCCTATGGGGTGTGACTATTACCTTCAGGTTTAGGCCGGGGTTTATCGACAATGCTAGACGTCTCTGAAAGGTCATTATTTCAGGCTAATTTCGAGCTGGCAACGAAATGAAGGCTTGTCTTTGTGAGGGATTAATTTAAAAAACTCAGGGTTTGATGTCAGTGGGAAATAGCCAGCGTGGGATCCATAATGCAGCCTTTTCCTGCTGCTGGCCAGGGCCCGGGGCTAATTTCTTGTGAGATGAAAAGCATGACAAGCCCTTCAGTTAAGCTGAAAGCAGGCAGCAGTCCAGCTACACCCACCGGCCCTGAAGGCATCCTGTGACCCCTTTAGAAAAGTCACATTCACTTTGCTCTTGAGAAAGGAAAAATAACGCCAGGGGCGTTTTTCTTTAAAGCCATGTGAAATAAGGAAATGTGAGGATGTGAAAATGAAGTGAAAAAAAAGAGTAAAAAATAGAATTTCCTCCCTCATTTTTTCACAGTGGCTTAAAGAGCCCAAAACCTTTTTTTTTTCTTTTTACAATAGAAGGAAAAAGGGTTCTTTGAGAAGGAATAAAACAGCAAACAGATAACGCAACCTGAAACATTTATAGGCAGGCAACGAATGCTACACGGCCTTGGGACGACTACATAAATAATGTAATATACATAGCAGCATTTTTCGAGGGGGGGGGGGGGGGGGGGTAACCTTTGGGCTGCAGGATTCCATACGTGTTTTCTGACATATGCTGGTGACATTGAAGATATGTCCTCCTCCTTCTGAGTGGTGCGCATTTCCTGCAGCCTTCTCTGGCCACTTCCTTCTACATTTCACTTGATCCAGGATTCGCTTGCTGGTGGTGACAGTGAGGGGCAGCGCTAAGCGATACATGTTAACAGAGCCACATTGAGGCTCCATACAAATCCTGTGTGACAAGGGGACAACACTGCGCCACAATTACAGGATAGTTGTCACCATACAACACAATTGTCTGTACAATGACCCTCTTACCAGGATTATTCTAAAGAAAAAAGCCTTGAACACACATTTTAATATTTGTTGAAATGTGACATGGTGACCTGTTAAAGCGTCTATAATAATTTAGTGACTGTTTACTGTTGCTTTCAACTTTTCACTTATTAAGTGCAATCTGGTGGTTTAATCCAATTATAGTATACCACACTGGGTTTGGTATTAATTAGGAAGTGTATATTTTTCAGGATGCTGAGAATTTTATCCTTTATTTAAGACAATCTTACAAGTCGAAAATTGTGCATCTGCAAAGAGAATCACACATCCCATTATCCCTCAGTGCATTCAGGTCTGAAAACTATATATGATAATTAACTTACAAATCATATTTTAGCACATAGACTATAGGAACAAAACATACACACCTCCAAATATTTGAATTTGGGTGTCTCATTCATACTCATTGCCCCAGGTGTACCTACCCTTGCAGTCTGCATTACAAAGATTTGTGGTTGAATGGGTCAGTGAATTCAAGTGGTACTGTCACCTTTAGGCCTAGTCTACACTGCTATGTGTCCGATGTGGGGAAGATACCGGCCATAGTTTCCAATCATAGCCTGCGACATGGATGTGTCCAGGGACAAGTTCAATATGCTTCCGTTGTTTTTTGGGCACATATTGTATGCATCATGCCGACTGACCCTAGGCCGCAGGTTGGGCACCTGGGAGCTAGGGTCAATGAAGTATACACAGAGGTTTCCTAGAGCTGCGATTGCACTTTTGGTAACGTAATTTTTTATTCACCAGTAACAGAGGTGGTTAGTGGCCGTGGTTGCATTACCGTTACTGTGTCCGTTATCGGCAACTGCAATTGCAGCATGGGTATGAAAGGCTCTCAGTCTAAAAAGGGTGCACCCGCTCCTAAGAATTGGATGTCCATCCTGTAGGTGTTATGCTGGGCATACACGGTTAAATTCCTCGATATCGAGCCCAGCACTGCTGTGTCATCCGCGGTGCCCATCTAAAGTAATGGAAATCGTACAGGGTTTTCCAAAACCCAGTTCGTTTTTCATTACTTTGGAAGGAAAGCTGGATGGCTCACATTTTTTCAAGATTTAAGCACAATCAAGCTCAGTGAACGTGCACGGCGCTCCATTGTGCTTGACTCTGTTACAAAATGGAGCTGTGTATGCCCAGCTTAACTGTGTAACAATTCTTCACTCTGCTATTGTGACTTGTAGTGCAGGGCTTGTCTACCAATATGACAAACCCCCAAAGTCTATTTCCACACTAATGATTTAGTAAAGCAGGAATCACATTATGAGTGCCAACCAGGAGCCACCATAAATGAACTCTACTGAGTGGTTGCAGTTTTTGTACAGACAGATGCCAGCCTATGGGTCGTGGTTCCTGGGAGGTCTCTTTGGGGCTGCCAACTGAAGTGTGAATTCAGCCTAGGTTAGAAGCTTCTAGGGGTTTATTATTTAGGCCCTTTCTAATATAACAATAAGGACATCATGCAATAGTAATGCAAGAAACAACCCAAATCAGCCAACAATATTTTTTTATAAAATTACAGCTGTAACTTTATATTTGTGGAAATATGATTTTATATTGTACTGAGAAAAGCGACATTACATCTTATCTTGGCTTTTCAAAGTGATGCCTCGATCTAACAATATACTACATAGATACAATTCCTCCCAGCAATTCAAAACATTGCTGAGATACAACAATCTGAAGTATTGTAGGATTTGTTTAAAATAAGCAATAAAGTGAATGGGAACTCTGATGCAGTTCCACTTGCACAGTTCCATAGTAAAATGTAGAAGCCACGGCTATGATTTGTTGATGGTGCTGCCACAATGTTACTGAAATCTGCAGGTCAGATTGCTTATGACATTTTGTAATATTACCATGTTGTTCTCATTACATATCTGTAGATTAGACCCTGCGGTTTGGGATGATCATAGCTGGCGGGAGGGACTAGCAGAGTGCTGTATATCGCTTCAGGAAAACAGGAAGCAGTGGAACTTCAACTTGGTCATCCAATCTAAGAAAGTGGCAGGGCAGGGACAGGCTGGGAGGAAAGGGTGGTTCTCAAGCTGTGGGTCGGGACCTTTTGACAGGGGTCGCCAAGTTCATTGAAAGCATCAGAACTGCTGCTAACAAGTGGGGTTGGAAGTAAATAGGGAACTTAGGAGGGATGGGGCCTTACTCTCACTCCTAACCTCTCCCTCCTTTAGATTTACCAACAACTATGTAGTGCCAGGTCCTCTGCGATTGAACACAGATAGACTTGATTGTTTAGAAAGTCCGTCATATTACATGGTTTTGGCAAAACAAAAGGTCTAAAGGAAATCTGACAGAGAAATCTGAAGGTGTATGGGGACCCTAAAGCAGGGTACAGACATGAAGATATGGGCAAGATCGATGGCCGTTTTGAGCGCCGTCCGCACTCACGGCCATCTATCGGGTCCATATAATATGCAGCCAAAACAGCCATATCATACATGACCGTTAAATACGGCCGATGTCAGTTGCTTTTGCATGGAAACTGCGGGTCTCCATGTAAAGAATCAGCTGAGCTGGGGAGAGAACAGAGCTGTCTCTCCAGCTCCGCCAATATCTGACAGCAGCGTGATGACATCATCAGGCTGCTGCAGGGAACATCAGACGGCCTTTAAAGTCCCCTTTGTGTTGGATCCTATGTTGTATACATAGTGACCCAAGGTGCCGCGAGGTTCGAATTAGTTCCTACCTCAGACTATCTTATTATATTATTGGGATGTGGCATGAACACTACATGACATGGTAGCCTACTCTTTATCTATCAGACGGCTCAAATGTCGTCTGTACCCTTCTTTAGGGCTCGTTTACACGGGCGGTTTTTAAATGCGTTATGAGGCATCCACAGGTCTTTTTTCATCCTTTTGTCAAAATATGAACGACCCCTGAGCACCTGCAAACTTTCCGGCAGGATTGCCTGGATGTTTGCCCGGAAACCATCGTGTTAATCTTCTCAGTAGGGTTGATGCCCAACTCTAACCTACCTCGCACCAGCAAGAAAAAAGAAATAAATCAAATCTTGGCTTTAAATACAGTTTAAACCCTCAGCCACAAAGGAGCCAAGACAATAAAGAGAAGGAATTAAACAAAACACACGTTTCAGATAAGAATATATTTTCAAGGTATTAGAAAGTACAGCCAGCTCTGTTTGTCCCTCTCTGCTTATACTACAATTTCTTCGGGGTTTAAGGCTTGGCCTGAAACTAAGAAAGATAAAAAAAACTGTGATCTGAATGTGCTTTTTATTATACCCGCCCATTATTTTATAATAATAAAATGGTGCCTATTATTCCCTGCTACTTTAATGGATTCGATAAAATCAAACCATATGTCCGGGACGTTATTTTATCCAGATTCGGAGCAATGTTTTAAGGTTAGTTAACAGATTTAAAGAAAGCTTTTCCCGACTGTTGCGTTTACTCTATTTTCCACCCACAGAAATATGTCTTTGAAGACTTTTCTGTGTTCAATTAGATATAGAAGCTGTGTTTAGGCAGGCTTGAGAAGAGGAAAGTGAACAAGTAAAAAGAAAAAAAAAAAAAAAGGAAAAAATAACCTAAACGATTAAAACAGAAAAAATAGCAAACAGCAGACGAGATGTGTGGACAGCCATATCGACATGACAATGCAAAGGTCTGCTCTTGCTTTTGCCAAGTCAAGTTAGACTTTCGGCATCAGTGTGGTTGGCATGTCTCCAGACTAAATGCCACTTCGGCAGGCAGGTCTACTTATCCTCTCCAGGTAGATGTCGAGCGCCGATCATTTGCAAAAGGTCACGATCGGAAGCGAGGCCGTGAGCAGTCATTTAAAATTCCATTGATCCCTATTTGTAGTCAGGAAAAGAAAAGGGCCATTTTGTGCCGTATCGTAATTATGACGCTCCCAGGCGCTTGCAAATAGATGGGTAAATCATGACACTAGGAATACCCTGGAGAGGGAATTAAGGCTCAGAGATTAATGTTACAAAAGTTGAAATAATAAAATAAAGGCTTGGTTGGAATGACAGTTTGGTCTAAAATTTAGTTCAAGTTATGATGCTGAAAAAAGATGGATTTAGCAAATAGATACAGAAAATCCAATGATTAGGGGGTTAGTGTATTGTAACAGGGGTAATTTTTAAGGTCTATTGTGTTCCTGTATTCACCTATACAGTTTTTATAACAATAGCAATGCGAGTAGATGAGATTGGGAAAAGAGTGACAGCAATTCATCTTTATCTAAGTAATAAAATAATGAGTGACCGCATTCTCCACCACAACTCTTTACTGCAGTCATATGGGTTCCAGTGATGGTTTCAGGCATGGGCACCTGGGCGCTTGCCTAGGTCGACATCTGGACATCAGAAATTTTTTACGATGCCTATCCTCATAGCCACCCGGGGAGAGTGAAGGAGTAGAGGAGACTCACCAGCAACCCCCCTCCAGGAGTGATCTCTCTCCCAGAAGAAGAGATGCTTTCCCGGGTGGGGGGGGGGGTGTATGGGGGGTGTTGGAACAGAACAGAATTCATAAGTCTCACAGAACCCACTCCCTCCCCCCCGAGAAAACATCTTTGGTCACTCCTGGGGGGCTGGTGTTGTGAGACGTATGGACTCACATGTTCTGTTCCAACACCCTACTACCCCTCTCCCCAATGCTCTCTCTGCACGAGTGGAGATGTTTTCCCAGGGGGGGTTGGGTCAGAGGGGGTGCTCGCCCAGGGTGCCGACCTCGCTAGGACTGCCCCATATCAGTTAATGACCTGTTCTATACACATTTATAACCATTAGTAGAAGTAAGAAAAAGAAGAAAAGAATGACGAAAAGAATGACCAGGCGCTCCTGTCTGTGATCACCTGCTAACTTGTGCAGGTGCTCCGGGGCAGTTAGATAATGAGGCTATGGCAGGTATATCAGGCAAAAGCCCAAAAACTGACTGGCGCCTAATGTTGTGTTTGCTGTGTGGTTGCGCTAAGTGCTTGTTAAAAAAAGCCAGTGTAAATGAGCCCTTATTACATTACAGAGGAAGTGTTCTTTATCACATTTCTTTACTGCAATCAAATGGATTAGCATAGATTATTACTATTATAATTAAAGACTGGTCATTTCTTGGTCAGAGTGTGATCATGCAAAATCAGCAGGGGATCAAATACTTCTTTACTTCACTGTATACTGTTTAATAACCAAGGTGGTGCCAGTAGTTCGTATTGGGAAAAGAGTGCCATACTCTGAAAATACTTGAAATTTTTGCATACTCCACCATATCTCTTAATTGCAGTGATATTTGTTGGAACAGTTCATTATCTTTTCAAAATATTCCAGTATCTGCCATTACTCCACACTTTTTCATAACAGCATGAAGGGTCTGAATGAACTCCACAAGTGTCAGAAGTAGTGTTGATAATGAATAATCGAACCACAAATTTTTATTTCGTATTTATTGTGTATTTGTGAAGATCTCAAATATTAGGCTATATCTGTTAGGACCCTGGCTGTTCCGGTCACCGCCTGCTGGTGGCACTATGATTGCCCATCCATGGGTTAGTCCGACAGTCACCAGCAGGTGGCTCCCTGCAAGCGTGGGCTGGGTGGAGCTCACACCTTCCTTGTTAGCTTAGGAGGGCTATTTTAGGTGTGCTTCACCCAGACCACGCTGGCTGTTCATTGTATCTGTTGCTGTTTTTGTTTGCTTGGCTGGACTGGACTTCATGCTTTCCCTGGCTTCTTGTCCCTGAACCCTGGACACCCCTGTGCCTCTGACTTTTTCACTTGTGTTTGTTCCTGCTTGTAAGTCTGCAAATAAATCTGGTTTTTGTCACCACCACCTCTGTCTGGATCTCAGTGTGTGTTGTCTGCCTGGTCCCTCCCTCTGTCCTGGATCCTGACAATATATCTTTGTAATTGGGAATATTCAAGATTTGGTGGACCAGGTGCGTTTGGCGGCCAGGTTGATGTCTCTCTCTGTGACAGCTAGGAGGGCCCTATGGCTAAAACATTGGTCTGCCGACGCGGCATCAAAGCAGAGTCTCTGTTCAGGTCCATTTCAGGGGAAATTGTTGTTTGGCAAGCCATTAGAGGAAGCTATTAGCAGAGTTTCAGACGGGAAATCAGGTTTAATCCCACAGGAACGCAAAAGACAACAGCAGCCCTTTCGGTATGCTAGTAAGTCTAGAGACGCCTACAGAGATGCTAGGTCCTATCGCCCAGGCCGAGAGTTCTCCAAACCCTGGAGGCCTATGCAATCCTCTTTCGGTAGAACGGGGAGGGGCAGGGGGTCTCAGCCGACGAAAACAGAGAAGCCCTTCTGACGGGAGGCATGCCTGGGGTCCTCCGGTGGGGGCAAGACTGAGGGCGTTCGGGGAAGTCTGGGCAACAGAGATTTCAGACGCATGGGTAGTCAGTATTGTCTCTCAAGGGTATCGCATAGAGTTTTGCAGACGGCCACCGGAAGGTGTGTTTGTCCGGTTAAGGACTCCGGCAGGGTTACAACAGGCAAGATGTCTGGAGGCATATGTCAAAGAACTACTGGTGGCAGAAGCCATCATGCCGGTGCCGCAGGCCGAAGAGGGACAAGGGGTATACTCTCCAATATTTCTATTGCAAAAGGCCAATGGGAAGTTTAGACCGGTGTTGGACTTAAAGCGGCTCAATGCCTTCATCCGGGTGTCGCCATTCCGGATGGAATCCCCGCAGACCATCATTTCGGTTGTACAGGTGGGCGACTTGATTGCAACTATAGACTTGGCGGACGCCTATTTGCATGTGCCTGTATGCACTCAGCATCACCGTTTCTTGAGATTTGCGGTCCAGCAAGGCCATTTTCAATTCGTGTGCCTTCCATTTGGCCTCAATACGGCAGCCCGAACATTCTCCAAGGTACTGTTGTCTGTCATTGCATTGATTCGCCTCGAAGGCATCAGAATCCATCAGTTCTTAGACGATCTTCTGGTGTTGGCAAGGTCCAAGAGAGAACTGGGGTCTCAAGTAGCTCAGGCGGTCCAGATGTTGCAACATTTCGGCTGGCTCGTCAATCGCCAGAAAAGCCAGTTGGAGCCAGTGCAAAGTCTCCAGTACCTGGGCATGGTCTTCGACGCGGTCAGGGGGATAGTGACTCTTCCTGGTCGGAAGAGGGGCCAGATTCAGACGTGGACGCAGAGAGTGATGGCGTGCCCTGTATTGTCCCAAGGCGGTGTATGAGGTTGATCGGCACATTTACAACAGCCTTTCCGGCGGTGCCCTGGGCCAGTTGGCACCAGAAACTCTTTCAGGACAATTTCCTTCATCAGTGGGATAACGAGTCGCTGACTCAACCAATCACGGTACCGCGAGTAGTGAGAAGGTCTCTCCTGTGGTGGTTGGACTCGGAAAATCTGAGCAAGGGCAACCCTATATCCGACATCGGAGGTGGTGGTCACAACAGATGTGAGCCTGGCAGGCTGGGGTGCTCACTGGCAGGGGGGCCGAGCACAGGGCCGGTGGAGCTCTCGCATTTCGGAGGCATCCAATAATCTGGAGCTGCTAGCGGTTCTGTATGCGTTGCGCAGTTTTCAGAACGAGCTTCAGGGTTCCAGGGTGCGGATCCTTTCAGACAATGTGACCGCAGTGGCGTACATAGCAAGGCAAGGGGGGACCAGTAGCCCGATGCTCTTACAGATTGCAGGGAGAATCTTTGCCTGGGCAGAGACACATCTGCAGTCGCTAGGGGCATCTTACCTTCCAGGGGCGTGGAACCAGGTGGCGGACAGGCTCAGCCGGGTGTTTCTGGATCCGAACAAATGGAGCATATGGTCTACATACCTGGAGCCAGTCTTTGCGAGATGGGGGATACCAGACATCGACCTCATGGCTACGGCCGCCAATGCACAGGTGCCACAGTTTTACACGAGGTATCCGGATCCTCGGGCCATAGCCCAAGATACCTTGGCCTGGACGTGGGGGTCTCAGCTGGTCTACGTCTTCCCTCTATTGTCTCTAGCACTCAGAGTCCTCTTGAAGATTCGGGCCAAAGGAGTGGAGGCCATAGCGGTTCTCCCGTTTTGGCCGCGCCATCCGTGGTTTCCCCTTCTGTGGGCGATGACGACCGAGGCGCCAATCCTTTTCCCATTGGAACTGGATCTGTTGCAACAGCTCAGGGAGAAGAATCACAACTTGCGGTCCCTGACGTTGATGGCCTGGAGGTTGAGCGGCACAGGTTTCAACACCAGGCCATTCCCGACTCGGTGATCTCGACTCTGTTGGCGGCTAGGAAGAGGTCTACCAATAGTACGTACCAGAGGGTTTAGGCGGCTTTCATGTGCTTTGCCTCACAGGCTCGCTTTGATCCGGTCTCCCCGACGATTCCGCAGGTGTTACATTTTCTTCAGGCAGGGTTAGAAAAGGGTCTCAGCCTGAGTTCCCTGAAAGTCCAAGTCTCGGCATTGTCGGCCGTCACGGGGGTTCGTTGGGCGGAGGATTGTCTGATTGCTCAATTCCTGCAGGCGGCTGTGAAATTGCGCCCTCCTCATAGGATCTGGTTTCCGAAGTGGGATCTGCTGTTAAGGGCACTCCTCTTGCCTCCATTTGAGCCGGCGGATACGATATCCTTGTGGCATCTCACCCTGAAATTGCTGTTTCTGGTGGCGGCGACTTCAGCGCGCAGGGTGTCGGAGATCTGCGCTTTCTCCTGGAAGGAGCCGTTTTGTACTTTTTATCCCGGCAGGGTCGTGTTCCGGCCGGTGCCGGCATATCTGCCCATGGTGATGTCTACATTCCATCTCAACTGGGAGGCGGTCTTCTCTACTTTCTCTGCCGAGGCGGGTGACCGGGACGAGTTGGAACGATTGGATGTGGTACATCTTCTGTCAGTGTATATTTCTCGGACTGCTTTTTGGCGCAGGTGTGACAACTTGTTCATCTATCCTACGGGGCCCCGTAAAGGCCATCCGGTCCCTCCACGGACTGTGTCGGCATGGATTGTCAAGGATATTCAGCTGGCCTATGGGGCTGCAGGCCTTCCTGCCCCTTTCGAAGTTCGGGCTCACTCGACTAGGGGCGTAGCAGCGTCCTGGGCATCCTTTGCCAAGGTGTTGCAGAGGTGGTCTGTAAGGCTGCGAGCTCGTCATCTACCAATTCCTTCATCAGGCATTATGGACTGGTGGTGTCTAAGGACCCGCAGGATTCATTGGGTTCTGTCATTCTGTCAGCGGCTTTGTCTTAATAAAGTGTGCCTTTCGTTTTGCAGTATATTGGTTTCATTCTGGTTTGTTCGGGTATTCGTTGCCCGCCCAGGGAGTTATTGCTTGTTAGGTCCCGAGGTGGGCGGACATGAGGTGAGCCAGGAATACGGAAAATTGTTTTCATAGTTACCTGTAATTTTCCTTTCCTGGCTTACACCTCATGTCAGCCCTAGTTCCCACCCAGTCTGGAGCGAGTCTTGTTACTGAACATCCGAATGGCTGGAGGTGAAGGGATATTAAAGTGCTTGTTATGGGATGGTCCAAGGGGGTCAAGGGGGCAGAGTGACCCGAGGTGGGCTGACATGAGTTGTAAGCCAGGAAAGGAAAATTACAGGTAAGTATGAAAACAAATTTCCGTATTCGCAATGAAGGTAATAATGTCTGGAGATCAGTAATTATCAAATTTATGAATTTGTTGCAAATTATAGGCAAGAAATTAGTGATATTTAGCAAATACGAATATTGCCTATGCTTCCCATCACTAGTCAGAAGTGCACACAGGTACTGTATTTTTAGGACTATAAGACACACCTTTTCACCTACAAAATTGGTGGAAAAAATGCCTGCGTCTTATTGTTTGAAAAGCGAGACCCCCATGGCAAGGAGATTAGCCGGGAAGCTGTCAGATGCAAGATCCGCCCATGGCCAAATTGATATGAACACTTTTATATATTAAATATTTTTTCCCTGGTTTTCCTGCTTTAATAACTGGGTGCGTCTTATAGTCTAGTGGGTCTTATAGTCTTATGGTAATTACAACCAAGTATTTGAGGTTAAGGCTGTGCCTACACCACGTTTTTGGAGCGTTCCCGTGCATCTGCATTGGACTGTCTTTAGGCACGTTTTGGGCCGGACGTTCTGCCGCACTGCACCGCACCAAAAACACGCCAAAATGCACTAAAATGCGCCGAAAAACACACAGAAAACGCACAGTGCTGATTTAGGGCTAAAAACGCACTTGTGTTCACGGTCTGCATTTTGGCAGTTAAATTATAAAGAGAGTATTAACACCGATTAACATAAACTTGGTGCTTAATGCTCCTTACAACACAGACAAATCATGGCCTAAACCTTATGCGCCCATAAAACAAAGTGTAGACATAGCCGTTGTCCTACAGTAAACGTAGCCTATTTTATCCCCGATTTCCTTTACTTTTTATTAACTAATTTAGTAAAAAAAAGGAATCGATTTTCCATAAAGTCCCTTCAGATCTTTAATTTCAAGTTGATTGAACAGAAAAATCCCCCCATGTATGGCCAACATACATACTTTCCAATAAAGTGTAAAAAGAGGACTTGGTTTGTTTGCCAACAGGGTCATCCAAAGTATCGAACGAGATGGATTGCACAAAGTAGTGTGCATTGATTTGCCGTTCAATCGACAAACGCTCAAGTGCAGCGTGGTGACGTTGCCATCTTCCACTCGATCACTTATCAATTGAATGGGTATCGACACGTGTATGGGCAACCTTAGTGGCATCCATTTCAATCTCTTTCCATCTCCAAGAGGGCATGTCCCCACTTTGGCGATCATCCACCATCACCCGTGATTTTAATTGTGTCGCGCCCATGCATTTGCATGGGCTATTCCCCACAGCCAAAATTGCGTGTCACTTAAGTGAGCCATTTGTTTGCCGAGATTGATGACATCACATCTAAGATAGCAGTAACTAGCAGTATACTTATGGCTTTTGGATACATATGGAAGGTTTTTACAGGTAAATAACAATAACAACCTTAAAATATGTCCTATACACATGTAACCCCTAATGGTATGAGGTCTCTTAAACTTGTCCATCATGACAAAGGCACTTTAAGGCTCCCTTACAATATAAAAAACCTGAAGGTAATGTTACATGTCCATCTTGGCTACAGATGGCACCTAGTGGAGTTGTGCTTTAACGAACACCATCTCCTAATCCGCACAGGCGATTTTAGTTAAGCTTTTGATGATTCTCACTCATGTTTAGCACAGAGAGGTTGAAACAGACCTGTAGGAAAATTAAAAATATGCACATGCCTAGATCAAGGCAAAGGGCCTCATTAACCACAGAACTGCTCAACCCTGTAGCCTCTAGACAAGGCCAATCTTCCCTGTGGCTCTATGAATAAATTGCACTAATCTCTCCATAAACAGAGCTGCCTGCAAGGCATTTTCTGATCAATGCATTAGCAGGGGTACCCGAGCATTTATCATGAACAGAGCAAAGACAAAAAAGAAAAAAAAAACTTTGAACTTCCAGAGTTAATTTTCTGTTCTTGAGTACACGTTCGTCTGTACTTACTACAGGACATTTACTGTGTTAAATCATAGCTGAATATCAGTAGTAAATACAATGTGATTTTGTACAGACGTGTGCAGCTCTTTATTGGTACTTTTTGTAACAGAGGTTAAAGTACATTTTGGACAGGTCATATTAAAGGTAACCCTAGAACCCAATTGTAAAAAGGATAACCCTAGAACCCCATTGTAAAAAGGATAAGCGGTATCAACATCAAATATTCTCCCTTTTATAATACCACAAATGTTTTTTAAGCTACCTTCACAACAAATGTATAAATGTAGTATAGATGAAGCTTGAAGATTTAGGAAGCAAAGCTTAAAAGAGAACATGAATTAGTTATCAAATTCTTAATGAAAAAATAACTACTGCAACCAACAAGCAATAAGGACATTTATTTTTCAAAATAAAACTGATCTCTTTATTACTTTGTAATTACTTTGTATTACTTTGAGTGATTGGGGAATGATCCTAATTGAGCCTGCCAAGTGCGGGCCCCTGAGGAGTACTTGACTCGGGACACCAGATGCAATAGTACCTCTGTCTTCTTTGGTGTGCTTTTCCCTTTTCCGTATGGGCAGCCATCTTGGGTCCAATGGGGCATAGGGGTACTGAAGCACGGCATAGGTGGAAAGACAGCACCTTACCTGGCAGGCACAGATAAGTTGCCCAGTTCTGAGAGGTATGCTTGCAATCTAAGAGGGAAGTTATAGCTTCTCAGGGCACTTAGTGTATAGTGGGTGTCTGTCCAGAACTACCCTAAGCCCTTTGGCGAAGATGGTCAACTCACATTGTGTTCCTGAAGGTCCTGAAAATCCCCAGGCCTGTCTCATGAGGGATCCTGCCAGACAACTACTGTAGACACAGACAAGCAGGGTCACATCCAGGTCAGGAACAAACTAGTCCCTCCTATGTATCATGTTTATATCTCTCTTAGAGAAGGCACCTACCTTGAGTTGGGATGACTCCTATACAGACTCCTATACCTGATTGACTAACAAAACGTAACTTCAAATCACCCCTGCTTGCATTAGGGAGATGCTCTCACCCAGGGGGCCGGGACTACCTCATACCCACTCAGCCCCTTAGTTTCAGGGGGGTGTTTGGGCTCCATCCAGGATTGCTCATCACATGTTTGGCACCGTCTGCGCATATCAGGGTGTCAGTTCTGGTGACACGGTAGTCTGCTGGCACTGACATTGCGCGCCACCTCATCACAGACCAAGACTTTTTATCAAATATGATATGTCCCTGAAGAAGTGGGCCACTCTGACCAAAACTCCTAGATCGGCACCCCTTAGACTTTTCAGGAATGGTATAACTGATTATTAACAAGTAACGGTAATATGTCTGCCATAGGGCTTGTTTCCACTTTTGTGGAAGCCGGCGGCGCAATTGCCGCCGCTAAGAACCGCATCTCATGCGTTTTTTAGCGGCGGCCATTTACCTCTATGGCCGCGGTCAGTACTAGCCCATTGAACAGAACGGGGACTAGCCCATTGAACAGAATGGGCGCGGATGTATCCGTGCAGTGAACAACCGCGGGCTTCAGCATAAGTGGAAACAAGCCCATATACAAAAAAACATCAGATACATACAATGAGACTCTCTGATGTAAAGATGGGGAAGGTGGATTACTAATACATTAAAATAACAACTACATAAAAATAATGTTCTTTAATGTCAGAATACAAGATCATGGGGATTCTACACTGCTCAAAAGGTAACAAAAAAAGAAGACATCCTAGATCTGAATGAATTAAATATTCTTATTAAATACTTTGTTCTTTAGATAGTGGAAGATCACACAAAAATTATTAATGGAAATCAAATTTATCAACCCATGGAGGTCTGGATTTGTAGTCACACTCAACATTAAAGTGGAAAACCACACTACAGGCTTATCCAACTTTGATTAAATGTCCTTAAAACAAGGCAAATGAGGCTCAGTAGTCTGTGTGGCTTCTACGTGCCTGTATGACCTTCCTACAATGCCTGGGCACGCAGTATAATATACATTTAAAGATAAAGGCTGGGCATACACAGGTAGGTTTCTAAATAGATTAATAGATTAGATAGAAGTACAATCAAGGGCCATGCGCACTCACTGAGCTCAATTGTGCACTAATCCATTATGAAATCTACCCCTGTATGCCTTCTGTCAAGCAGTCCCGCTCGAAAACATCAGACATGGCAGTAATTCACGGTCGATTTCCATTACTTCAGAGGGGGACCTGGAGTCCCCCTCAAAAGTAGTGAAACTAGCAAGTGGCTGCGCAGCCTACAGGCTGTGATCAGCTCAGCTCCTGGTATTGGAAAGGGGGCGGGGCCTGTCACGGCTCTTTATACAAGGAGAGGGGGGCCACGCTGGCTGCAGGCTGCCTTGTCTCTTCAGTTCTCAGCCCGTGTTTTGACAAAATCTGTGTCCCGGGTCCCTATCGAATGGCAATTGATGTGCACTTTGGTGCACATTGATTACCATTCTACTGACCTGCGATCAATCACAGCGTGGTGATATCACCACGGTATGATTGATCATGGGCCGATTGCACGGGAATTTACCCGTGTAGGCCCAGCTTAGGGGTCCCCATACACCTTTAGATTTCTCTGTCAGATTTCCTTTTGTTTTACTAAAACCATGTAATATGAGGGACTTTCTAAACAATGAAGTCTACCGGTGTTCAATCGTTAAGGACCTTATACTACATAGTTGTTGGTAGATCTAAAGCTAGCCACACACGGGTAGATTCCCGTGCAATCAACCACCAATCAATCACAGCGTGGTGACGTCACCACGCTGTGATTGATTGGTGGTTGATTGAACGGAAATCAATGTGCACCACATGGGCACATCGATTACCGTTCAATGAAGAAGTCCGGCTAGCTAGAGTTCTCTCCGGCTTCCAGCGTGTAACATGCCGAAAGCAGAAGAGAAATCCAGCCTACTTCTCCCCGGCTAGAGTGAAGAATGCTGACTCCACCCCCTTCACACACTCTGCTGCGCTCCCAGCCTGTCACTTCTGTGTGATGATGTCGGCTTTCTGTGCAGCCTGCACTCTACATGAAAACATTTCATGTTGAGCGTTGGTGATTGATTGAATGTGGTTTTCCAACATGTTGGAAACCCATTCAATCAAGGTACTTCGAGGGGGCTCTATTGAACCCCCTCGAAGGACAGCACACACAGGAAGGATTGTAAGCAGATTCGAGTACAATCAATCACCGTGACCGCGCACGTTGATTGATTGTGCTCGAATCGTTTTAGAAATCTACCCGTGTGTGCCTAGCTTAAAGGATATCTGACGGAGAGATCTAAAGGTGTATGGCCAGCTTAAGAGATATTGTCATACAAGAGGTACATTGCCAGATAACCTGTATTGATTGCCTTGGATTTGTGGGCCATAAGGCAGCACAACAGTAAAAACATTTAAATATCTGTTTACAATGCTAACTGCTGCTTCTATAAAATGCAAGTTTCATCTAACGAAGTAAAGAAGAAACCCTAAAGCTAGCCACACATGGTTCAATTTTGGTTCAATCGATGTTCGATTAGATTGATGAATTAAATTGTCTAATCGAAAATCGATCTTAATCGCATCAACATACACCCCACCTTGAGTTTGCGATTGTTGTGAGATTTTGATTCCAAAATATTACTAAAATCGTAGATTTTGGTATTGAAACGTTTGAATTCCAGATTGAAGTGGTCTATGTTATGTATATCTAATCTAATCGATCCAGGAGAAACACCACAAACATCGACGATTATAAAACGATTTTGGCACAATCGACGATGATTTTCCAACATGTCCGATCAAAATTCGATTCGGTTTTCTGCCTTCATCAAACAATTATCGCCGATCGTACCATGTGGGCATTTCTTGCTTTTCGTTCAATCGATGAAAAAATTCATCTAATCGAGCATCGATTGAACCAAAATCGAACCGTGTGTGGCTAGCTTAAATAACATCCAGAAATAATGCTGCTTTCTCTGAGTCCAAGCAGATTCAAATGGACTGAGGTTGAAAACTGTTTGACAAATCAAATTGGAAATCATAGACAACATATCCACGCAATGAAAGCCAACGCCTGGTATGGTATGAGGCAGCTTAATCCGCACAACAAATCTGGGAAGGAATCATTATTGCTGAATGATACATACAGGTTTGGGAGTAACATTTGCTATTTTTTATGTAGAAATGGCCTTGCTCATTTAATTGCTAGAAAACACTCTGCATGTATTACAACAGCATGGCTAGAACAAAAGTCTGGGAGCTAAACTGACCTATTCACAATACCATCATCCATTGGCCCATTATGTAACTGAATCTATACAGAAAAATAAACCCCAAACTTGGAATAATCTAAACCAGTGGTGGCCAACTGAGTTGATATGGAGGGCCACAAGTGCATCACTAAAGGGCCGCACATAACATTTTTAATATATACTGACTTGTATAAAGATGTTTTAATGAAAAGAGGACAGCAGGTGTAGCTAGAAGACACTATTTTGAAATAACAAAACTTGTTTAAAATTATACTTCAAGCATTAGGGAGCGCTTTAGTATTGTGATGCACATTTTGTGTCATAGATATCATCAAAAGTTATGCGCCGCATGGATATCATCAATGAATATATCCTCCTCTTCCCACTCTAAGAAGTTCTTGGCCAGGACCTGGAAGCAGGAGAGTGGCGAACAGGTAAGTCCCAATGCTCTATGCAATAACAGTTAGGTTTCTGGGGCCACAAGTGGAGGAACAAGGGGGACCGCCGAAGAACACCCAAAGGGCTTCATGCGGCCCCCGGGCAGCAGGTTGAGCACCTGCGATCTAAATTCTATATTCTCTAAAAACTTAATATTTTCAAAGTGTAAGTAACAGCAGAGGTTAAAGAACAGCTAAACCCCCTCCATACACGTTATAATTATCTATCGATCTCCCGGCAGATCGACCACGCGTGATGATATCATCACACGCCACCAGTCGTTCAGAAAAACGGGTATGCACCCTTTGTGTGCGACACTGGTCCCTATAGACATGTCCGTAATGTATTAGATTGATTTATGGGCTAATTTCAGGACTGAATAAAGGAGGGTGCTTTTCGATTTCATGGCAGATCGATCATGGTGAGTGTGCACTGCTGTTGATCGGCAGCAAATTGAAGCATGTATGGGGGGGCGCAATCAATATTCATATGGTAGGTTTCAGAGAAGATGACCCTAGACAGCAGACCTAAAAGTGCAAGTGAACTGTGGTGTGCAGAAAGTGCACACATTGTGTGAAAAGTTGGGGGACAGTTGTCAATCACTGCCAACCACCCCAATGGTATTCCTGGGCAACTGGCTTGAAAAAGCAAACTATCAAGGCCCCGGTGTTTAACCCCCTAGTGCTTCTGATGGCTCCATCTTGTCCAGCAATGTCCTGTCAGTATTGCAGAAGACGATATGGAGCAGTCCAGCGAAGATCAGAGCCCCGGCAGCACATACTTACATAGTTATGACGTCACAAGGGGGGGGGGGGGGGGGGGGGGGGCGGTGGGAGATTCAAATGTAAATTGCACAAGAAACAGTCTGCTATGCGGTAGACTGTTTCAGTGTGAATTACAGATGTGCTCTTTCAATGTAACCCTTTCTCCCCTGGTGTGTTTACACCAGGGGACAGAGGGTGCCCAAGGGGCATTGTATTGTATACAGTGATAACTGTATCCAATACAATTCAAAGTAAAAAACACAAAACACATTTCTTTTTTACATAATTGTGTTTTTCAAACATTATTATATTCAGGATGTCTATAAGACCCTTGTACGTACAGATTTGGGGAAGTTACAGGCCTACAACATAAAAAACATAAATTCCATTAGAGTCTATGGTGCGCTTTTGGTACAGAAATCTGGACCTTGCAAGAGCGCTAGGTAGGTTAAACGATGGACACGAATACACAATCCAATTTTTCCGTTCAATCAACTTAAAAAAAAGATTATTTAAGTTATTCATTTGAAAATCAATAGATTTTTACCTGAATCAATCGATCAAAAGTGAAAGCTGGATTGGTTTGATCAGATTTGTAGGTACTTGATCATTCAAGTATCTGAAAGGTTTTCTAGGTATTTTCATTGATATCTGAACACATTATGGAGCACGTGCACAGGCTATTGAATAAGAACTGACTGGTTTTGCATTGATCACGCTGTGGGGTGGTACGTCTACCATCCAAATTATCAGCCAGGGATCGATTTCCCCTGGTGGTGTGCATGGATTCCCCGAATCATTGGTGTGAAACTGTTTAGAGAATCTTGCGTCATCCCCTTGCGATTGATCGTACAGCGAATCGAGCCATGTATGGCCAGCTATAGACTTGCAGAAATTATGTTTTCCTTCTCTTACTATGGTCTGTCATCATAGGAAGATCACAGATAGTTTTGAAGGACACAATTCTCCAGGAAGAAATGATCAAAACAAGAAAATGAACAAACAGAGCAGAGCTAATTCAATATCCTAATGAAATTTTACATCATTTTCTTGTTGTGGATGACAACGTGATTTTATGATCAAAAGGGTTAACCGTCATCAACACAAACAAGGGCCCTGACCGGCTCCTTATAGACGCTGGGTGCTGTGTGTGTTAAGCTCGAAACCATGTAGAGAATGAAAAATTATAAGGATGAACTGAGATCACTCTTGATCAGTCCCTACAGGCTAACAAATGTCATAAACAGGAAGGCACAATTCATCAGATAAGGTCTCTGATGATAATGCAGAGACAGGGAGAGATAATTTGGCATCAGATGTTGTGAGTGAAGCGCGCTTGATTAACACATGGATGTACAAACGGAGAACTGCTCTTTAGACAGCTGCAAATTCCACCATTTTTTAAGCTTCTCTTTAAATCTGAACCAGAGATGTTATTATATGTCTATTCATATATTGCAAGGCTGGTTTTATTTTAGAAGCTGCTAGATAGCTGAACTTAGGATTTTATTTAATAAACCTGAACTTCAAGGAAATATATATATATATATATATATATACACAGTATATATATATATCTTTATACCCCAATAAAACATATTGATCATAACTGATAAAATGGCCTAAAGCCGCGATGGTGAACCTATGGCACGCGTGCCCAAGTTGGCACGCAGAGCTGTCTCGGTTGGCACACATAGACGGTGTATCAGCATGTCTGCAGTCTCTGATTAGTGGGGACGGGAGAAGAGGGGAGGTGATTTTTTCAGCTTGGGTAACATCGTATTTCAGAGCCAGACTCCAGTTGGAGAAATGTAAACAGACAGCAGTGCTGCAGTGCATCTTGTGGCCATACTGCTAATTTCCCAGGAAATTCGAGCTATTAGCCTACTTTTGTTTTGTTTCATTGTGTTGACTGTTAATGTTACAGAGAACTTTAAAGCTAGCCATACATGGTTCAATTTAGTTTAATCGATGTACACCACATGGGGAGTATGATTGTTGTTCAATTTCGACTGAAAAGTTAATCGAAGTAATCCAAAATCGCCGATTGAATTCCTCTTACCATTTTAGTTTCAATCAGAAGTTAAAGGGAAGTAGCCAAACAAATCGAGCCAATGATTGTACAATCGAGCAAAATTTTCGAACCTGTCCGATCACTTGACAAAAATCGATCAATGATTGTCGATTGTACTATGTGGGCAGCACATCGATTTTTTTTTACAGTCGATTGCTTTTTTCATCAAAAAATGTTGATTGAGCGCTAAAATCGAACCATGTGTGGCTAGCTTTAGTTGTTTATTGATGGACACTTGTGTTACTTAACTGTGTCTGTGATGATGTCATCATGATTAGTCAACTCAACTACGACACCATCATAACAGGTACAGCCAGGGTCTCGAAACTGGCTGCTAATGAAGATACAGCAATGACGCTGCCTTGGCGGTGGGGATGCTGCAAGTTCCTCTCCAGGTCTGTGGGAATTCCAAGCTCCTTGCTTTCTCCTCATTCCTGTACTGGAGCAAACTTTTCAAATTTTAACAGTTTAAGTGCCATGCCATGTGGCTGCGTTGGCCGCATCCATTACTGGAAAAAAAAATCTGCATCTTCCATTGTTTAAACTAAAATCTCGGTATTCAGGTTAAATTGCCATATTGGCACTTTAAGATAAAAGAGTGGGTTAAGTGCATTTGAGCACTTGTCCTCAAAAAGGTTCACCATAACTGCCCTAAAGATTTAGATAGCCTTGTAATTCCAAACTTTATAGCAGACTTTCATGGTAGACTATACTGCAGTCAAGCAACACAGCAGAGTTTCCAAGGCGAAGTACAGACACGGCTGACAGGGACGTTGTCAGACAGGCAGGCGATAGTCAGAGCAGATGGCAAGCAGGGTAGTCAAAAATGATTCAGGGGTCAGTAACAAGAAAATAAATGGATTTAAGCCGAGCCTGTGGAACAGTGACAGAAAGTACTCTTTTTCAGGCAAGTTCCTGTTACATTGTCGGGTGGTCTGATTGGACAGGGCTCAAGGTGTGTAATAAGGAGCGCAAATCTGGTATCGCCCAGGAGAGGGAGCAATAGTAACATCAAGTGCCACAATCTCTTTTACCAGCAGAGGGAGCTGATCTAGGAGAGGCCCTCTGAGATTTGGGAAGAGACACAGTAGAACTCAGTAGAGGGCACATTTGCAGTTATAGATTTTTCATACAGATAATTTCATGAATATCTATAGAAAATCAGGACCTTCTTCTTCTAAATGAGATCTAACTAAATATCTATATAGGGGGATCAGAACCTCCTTCCTCGATATGAGGTCTAACTAAAGATCTATATAGGGGGATCAGAACCTCCTTCCTCTATATGAGATCTAACTAAATATCTATATAGGGGGATCAGAACCTCCTTCCTCTATATGAGGTCTAACTAAACATCTATATAGGGGGATCAGGACCTCCTTCTTCTAAATGAGATCTAACTAAAGATCTATAGAGGGGGATCAGGACCTCCTTCTTCTAAATGAGATCTAACTAAAGATCTATATAGGGGGATCAGAACCTCCTTCCTCTAAATGAGATCAAACTTAAAATGTACAGTATATAGAATTTTTAAAAATGGGACTTTTCATTAGTACACAAAGCAGTAGGTCATTGACCATCAATTGTATTAAAATCAAGAAATATATATGCAGTACATAGTACATGTGTGTAAGCTTTTCAGATATTTAAAATCTCCTACAGTGATCATTGTACTTTATCTGCTTTCCTCTAAACACATACGTAGCCATCTTTGTTCAGGCATCATCCAGGATTACCATCTACTTCCTAGACTGGTAGGTTGGGTCTACACTTGCGAGTCCCATAACTGAAAAACTGAGGTTGGTGTTATGGGCACCTCACGGTGTCCATGGCACCCCCCATGGTTTGCCCGCTATTCATAATACAGTGCCCCATATTTTCCATCAGCGTGGACTGCTTACATCATATAACGTCACTCCGATGCGTCTGCGTGACGCAGACTGATCCACAACGCCCAGCTGATGCAGACAGATCTGTCACAACTGCTGGGACGCCCCCACACAAGTCATGAGGTGCCAAAATTGGCTGTCACGTCATTTGTTATAAGGAAATATGTGGTTTTACCCATGTGAACATGAAAAAATATTGTGTACACCCCAATTGACACAAAAATGCTTCCTCCTGCCTGCAGCCTTACAACACCATCTTTGAGCCCGAAGCGAAGTGACAACTTAAAAAATAAATAAATGGTAATTTTTTTAAAAATTATGTTGCTGTTTATTTTGACATGTCAGGAATGTATACATGCTTCCTCTACCAGTTAGGGAAAGGTCTACTTTAACCAAACAATTGTACAAAATTATGAAATATAAATGAGGAACTAGTTTGAAAAATTCTGTTTAATTTGGATTGTTTGAATGAAGTTTGAGTAAACTTAAAGGGAATAGTTTCTGTTTCGGCAACAGTTACCCCAATGCCTCTGATTCACGTTATGGCAATTCCCAGCCATAGAAATTACATTTATCTTTACTTTGAACCCTCCTTGTCATAAGGAATTGTCTTTACTTGGATCGTCATAATATCTAGCTCTAGACAACCAGAAAGTGCTCTCCAGTGTGGGAATTCAGACCTAGAAATGTGTAGCAATCATTTCTGAAAGATTTGTAAAAACAAAACATGCTAACCTGCAGTATACAACCAAGTATATTCCATCAGTCTGGATGTGATGATGTTGCTGTTGTTTTTGTATGAAAGGGAGAAAGTCCAATTTCAATAAAAATGTATAAAACATATGGAACTGCTATACAAGGCATTTTAAAATGACCCTTCCTATCTGAGTCTACAGTTCAACATGATTGCCTACAACTTCCAAAAACTTTAAATTCCTGTTATGATCAATTGTTTGTTCATTCATTGTCTTCATTCCCCTAGTTTTGTAATTGGTTCAGTGCTCCAGAATAGATGTATTTCATGCAGTAGAGATCCTTCTTCACTTAACAGTTTTCTCTTGACAGGTTCCACAAATGCAACTTTTGTAATTGGGTGCCAAGCATGCTGCACTGCTGCTCCTGTCATAAAGCAGCCGTCAGTTGGACTTAAGAATCAAGTTTACATCTCTACTTTTTTCTTTGTTGTCTAATTGTTGTCAACTGGACTGAGAGGAAGGCTAACTTTTGTTTTTTACCCCAGGAAACCACTGAGGGGGAAAAAGGCACTGTTCCCTTGAAGATTCTGCCCCATAATCCAACTGGGGACAGTGAGTATATAAATTAGGCCCCTCTCACTGGAGGGGAGCTCAGAGCAGACTAGTCTGATGAAACAGGTGTAGCTGGGCAAGCCACCTGTTTCCAGGCCTTGGGACTCTCGTCTGTTCATACCAGCCAATAACTTCAGTGAAAGACCCACCTACTGCGGACTGCAGCCCCTAAGGTATTGCTCCTGTATGAATGCTTCAGTAGTGTGGTGTGTTTTGTCAACTCAGGTTTTTGCTTCATCTCCAACGGGGAGTCGGTTGGTTTCCTGGAGTGATAGACTGCACCTTCCCAAGCTACAGACATGCAAGTAGTAATCGTGTGTTGGCACACTGCCCCTGACCTTGATGGTGTGGTGGTGATATACTCAGATAGACCGATAGGCTTGGTCTGTAAAAGTTAAACTCTTTTCCTTTCTTTGTATTGCATTCCGTTTTGGGACTAAGGTATTTTGTCATTTAGTAAAAGAAACTTTATATGATTTGACAGACAGTTTTAGGCATGAGCAACATGGGCAGTTGCCCAGGGTGGCATTGTGGGCATCGCAAAATGTTTTTTTCACCTGCCCATGCTGCCACTCTTGACATCATACAGGAGCTCAGTTAGGGCTTGTTTCCACTGGTGCGTTTTTGCGCGTTTGCTAGCGTTTGTAACCACGCGGCCGCAACCGCAGTCAACCGCATCCATTGGAAACATTATTATAGTTTCCACTGATGCATTTGTGCGCGTTTGAATGCGGATGCGGTTTAGGGTGCGGTTGTGAACGCTAGCTACAGCGTTTTGAAACGCATCCGCATCTGCATCCCAAAAACGCGTAAAACGCATCCATAGGAAAGCATTGGATGCGGTTAAAAACGTGCAAAAACGCATGGCATGCGGATGCGGATTCTGGGCGTAGTTAAAAAAAGATGCGTCCAAAAAACGCGCAAAAACGTGCGGACGCTCATGTGGTTTCGGGCGCGCGGTTACAACCGCACGCATCCACATGAAAACGCACCAGTGGAAACAAGCCCTTAAGAGTGGGGAAGAGGGGGTGATCTCCTAGGGCACTACACAGACTAGGAATCCTCCTGTGCACACCTACCATCATTGGTTGATCCTAGATCCTGTACAGAACTGAACTGGTATGGTAGAGATGGACGGCATTGTCTTATTCTTTACCCACACGCACTTTAATGATAAACAATACATTTTAAAACAGTGTTTTTAGAAAATTGTGCCTCTCTGTGTTCTCTCTCTACCAGAATGCTGGTTTATGAAATTCAGAACACATGTACACCCCAGGACTGCCAAATCTAAACATACTGGAAGTAAACCTTTTGTGTTAACAGATAGCTGGAATTCAGAAAATCCAAACTCCCCATTCTCTCGTCCCCCTGAACGTTTGTTTCGTTATAGTAATAACACATAATCTGACAACAGTGGAGCCAAAAGTAATGCTGGGAATTCTGCAAAAATAAACAAATGTTTCTTTTTTCTGGAGATCGCATAGACCTGGGAACACCGCTCTGAGACAACTCACTACAAGCCTCAGTACAGCCCGGGGCCAGAACAATGATATATCTGACCAAGAAGGGCCAGAGCAGGCGGAAAGTGCAGACCTTGCTGAAGATGCTGTACAGAAACCGACTCACCAGACAAAGATTCGTTTTACAATCCTTAAAAAGGTCTGATTCAATAATAACTCAAAATGAAGCCTTGGCCATAGTATATAGTAGTCTGCTTTATGAAAATCAGACTGGCAACATGTCAGTGCTAAAACGTTTCTATACAATTTCCTTAAACCATCAAATAGATCAATATTCATTTTTGTAGTTAGCGGCCGTTGTTAGATGTTAAATGTATACAAAACCGTATACTGCAGATAACAAAAATAACTATGAAAGGTTGCAGTTAGGGGTGTGAGGTTAGGAATGTAAATTAATAATCCCCAAAAATTGGACTTCTAAGGGGGTTGGAGATCTGGGGGAAGAAAGTCAGAGTAGACATATGTAAGAGTAAAACTTTACAAGAGAAAGCACTGTGTGACAGCTGAAATGTGACTAGGAAAGGATGAAATTTGGACTGCAGGTAGTCTCAGGGGTTAGTTACTAAGCCAGAAGATTTCAGGGTTATACTACTAAGGTAATGAGATCTGGGGGTTCAAACGGTGTTGTACTGTGAGAGTTACATGTGACCCAAAGCCAGCTTGTGACTTGTAGATGGAGACAGCTAATCAGAGGCTCAATCAGGAACAGGGAGGTCCATCTGCAGCAGAATCTACCATGCAGGAGGCAGAGGACAGTGAGGAAGACCACCCTACATATGGGGGGAGTACGAAACACCATCTCCTGGTTCTCATCTGAGGAGCTCAATAAAAAGTTATGTGAACCCCTGTGTATATTGAACAATGGAATTTTCAAATTGATCAAAACCCCCATATCTTGATCAAAGATTGACCTGGTAAGTCCTCAGTGATGGCATTTGTTATACAAAATGTAGAGAGAGAGGTGGTTACACAGTACAGATTTGGGAAGAGACGCACAATGAAGCTTGGCATTCACACCAAAGAGTTCAATCTTTGTCTCATCAGACCAGAGAATTTAGTTTCTCATGGTCTGAGAGTCCCTCAGGTGCCTTTTAACAAACTCCAGGTAAATTTTGTCTTTAACTGAGGAGGATAGATGGTTGAATTTTTCAACTAGCTGACTTTATGAGCTGATAGCAAATCCCCTGAACAAGGTATCATCACTAAAATTGAGATGTAGAGAAGATTTGTGGGAACATTGGAAAAAACAGTTTTGCTCTAGCAAATGTAGTTTTTGCATAAATTAAGTTCAAAGTTTAGACTATCGAAATTTTGACTTGACTTTTAACTTAATTTATGCAAAAACTATTTGTGTTAGAGCCATAATTTTTTTTGTAGTATACCCCCAACCCTTCTCTACATCTCCAGCAAGTTTGATGATGATACCATGTCCATGTTGGTACCCTGCGATTAACTCGAAATTTTTTAAAACAAATTTGACCATTTCTACTAAGGAGAGGCTTTCATCTGGCCACTCTACCATACAGGCCAGATTTGTGGATTTCTGCAGAGATAGTTGTCCTCGCTCTGACAGAGTGACCATCAGGTCCTCCCTCACTAAGGCCCCTCTCCCTCTGATCATTCAGTTTAGATGGTCCTGGTGGTTTTGAACTTACAGATGATGGAGGCCACTGTACTCACCGAGACCTTCAAAGCAGAAGAATTTGAAACCTCAGATTTGTGCTTCAAGATAGTCCTGTCTAGGAGGTCTACAGACAATTCCTTTGACTTCATGCTTGGATTGTGCTCTGACATTAACTGCCCCCTGTGGGACCTCATATAGACAGGGGTATGCCTTTCCAAATCTTATCCAATCAACTCAATTTACCACAGGTGGACTCCAATTAACCTGCAGAAACATCATAATGACTTGGCTTTTAATCAGATTTTACACACTGAGTGCGGATTCCATTATACACAAGTGTTTTACTGGATGGAGGCTTTTGGAGACAGGTCGGCTGGATATCCTGCTCCGATGTAGGTCCATTTGTTTTGATGAGATACTACCCGTGTGGAAGTCTGTGTGTGGAAGTTTGACCGGAGCCAATAAGCTCAGAGTGTGGATCTTTTCTTTCTCTGTTGTGCTCACCCTAAACCCAACCATGTGAATGTAGCTGTAAAAACATAAAAATAAGCTAGTGATAGTATTACGAAGTTGAAGCCAGGGCCGGGACAAGGTCCACCAACAACAGAGGCTGAGCTGCCCAAGTGCGCCCCTCTCCCAGCCCAATTTGCATATGAATGTCTCGCCCCCCCCCTCAGGGCACGGGGACATTCATATGCCATCCGTGCACGGGGACATTCATATGCAAATTGGGCTGGGAGAGGGGTGACATTGGCCAGCTTAGAGCATCCCCCGACAGCAGCACAGAACAGTGAGTATGTGCTGCTGCCAGGGATCTGAGCTTAGCTGGACGGCTCCATCTCGTCAACTGCAATACTGAGAAGAAAGTGCAGGACGAGATGGAGCCGTCAGAAGCGCTAGGGGGGTTAAAGTTTAACCCCCTGAGCAGCACCCAGACCTGACCAGCGCCCAGAGGCTGGAGCATCTCCAGCCTCTTTGTCGGCCCGGTCCTGATTGAAGCTTTTAGGAACAACAGAAATTCAGCTACCGAATGGCTACCAAAGTCACAGATAACTGTAAAAGTCCTCCAAATTCTCTTGGCTCAATAACTTCAAAGTCTGGGATCTTCATGGAATCGATTTAACCTCCCTAGTGGTTGAGACGAACCCTGTTCGTTCACTGAACAGGGTCCTCTCAACCGCCGGGGAAGCCGGCAGCGGGGAGACCCTATGCCTCCCCGGAAAGCTGCAGCGATTGTCTACATCGCTGCAGCATTTCCGGGTTGGCGGCACCGCCCCGATCGCGTCACGGTGACGCGGAAGGGGGCGGGGGGGCCGGCGCCATAGACCTCCATGTTAATGGAGGAGCGCCGGCTTTCTCTCTCGCGCAGCTGTTGTCAGTAATGACAACAGCTGCGTGTAGAGCTCCGGCGGGAAGCCGGAAACGAGAGGCAGTGTACTCTGTACACTGCCTCGATCGCCCGTATCACGCCGTTGTAAACGGCGCGATACGGGCGGTGCGCTAGGAAGGTTAAAATACAATGGAAGAGTTTAGGAAAGACCCTTTGCAGTTCCAGCACGGCTGGTCCATACCTAGGGTCCATAATGGCATAGTGAGGCAAGCCTGGTGTGGAAAAACCTGATTATATCCTTATTGAACACATTTGGAATGAACTAGAATAGAGATGGCAAGATTTCTGTATCAATGGGCAAACATTTCCATAAATCATCTCCAAAACCTTGCGGAAATCCTTCCTAGAAGAGTGGAATCTGTTACTGCTGCAGACGGGGTCCAACTCAGTATAGAATGGGAATGGGTCCCTTTGGTGTATCAATATTTTTGTCCATATAGTCTGAAAAAAGTATGATATATAGTAAGTTGTGGATACCGTATATACTTGAATATAAGCCGATATTTTTAGCACCTGACATGTGTTCAAAAAATTTAATTTGGCTTTTACTCAGGTCAAGTAATGAAAATCGCAGCATTTTGTAGGCAGAATTTAGTGAAGTGAATTGCAAAGCCCCTGAACATGCTATTAACACCAAACTTACTGAATACCCTAATATGAAGGGTTGTGTGAACATTTGAAAAAAAATTATTGTTTTAGCACATGTAGTTTTTGCATAATTAGGTTCAAGTTAAGTCAAAGTTTTTAAGCTGACTCAATTTGAACTTTTTTTTTAGCAAAAACTTCATATGCTACAGCAGTGATGGCGAACCTATGACACATAGCCCTCGGAGCCCTCTCTGTAGGCATGCAAGCTGTCAGCTAGCACAGAGAAAAGAACTGAAGCCTATTGGCTCTCAATGCTGTCAGTTCTCTTCCCCTACTTCTGATTGCACACAGCACCCCATACCCTCTCCTATTCTATCTTATGAGAAAGCAGAGTGTGTTTTTTTACATGTTTAATGTGTGTATATGAGTTGTGTATTTATAATACAGTTTGAGTTGCCATGCCGACCCTTTGGGATAAATAAGTGAGGTTTGGGTTTCAGTTTGTACACTCGGTCTCTAAAAAGTTTGTCATCATTGTGCTAGACCAATACTTTTTTAGAAAGTCATGTTCTTCATGTGGCTTTCCCGGCTAAATGCAGATTTCAACAAATACTAAAAGTTTCCAGGATTCTTGAAATCATTGGAATTTAGCCGGGAGAGGGCGTTATTATAATATTATAAGCACAAGCGGGGTGGGACATTAGCAAGGAACCCAACGCCCCGTCCCTATCAAATCCGATACCGAAAGTGACGTCACTATGGGCATCTGAAACAAGGAAGAAACCCATTTAAAATACTGGAAGTGACGTCAGGCTCTCACGGAATTACATTTTTAAATATATTGCGTTTATGGCTCTCTAAGCCAAAAAGTTCCAGACCCCTGCTCTAGTATATACAGTACAGCATGGAACACATGACTCGATATTGGAGCCTTTCTATGTCAGATATCGGAGGAGCTCATCCAGCTCAGCTGATGCTTTGCATGGAGACCCGCAATTTCCATGCAAAGCGGACTTTGACCGTGATTTCCGATGGCCTATGATATGGGCCAGATAGATGGCTGTGAGTGCTCAGCACATTGATCTGGCCCATATCTACGTGTGTGTACCCAGCTTTAGTATCATGATAACATTTACCTTTCATGCAGATACCATCTACTGCTTACTGCTACTCTGTTGTGTTTTGGCTGAATAGTGCTGAAACAAAAAGTGGGCCAGATAGAAGGAAATATGTGCTGTAATAATCTTTTATAAATAAATAAAATTATCTAAACCGTCTCTCTGTGTTCCTTAGCTCAGCCTGCATCCATCCTACAAGCCTAGTTAAAATTTAAAAAGTCTTTAGCTCTGCTGTTTAAAACACAAGTTTAAACACTGATACAAACACTGCTTTCCCAGGAAAGATCAAGGCGATGAAAAAAAAAAAACTTGCCGGATTGGGGGGATGAAAAATATCAAGCCATGCTTCAGTATTTTCTTTTATATCGCTAAGTGACAAGCAGTAAATTAAGGAGTCTGCTAAGCACAATGCGGGAGAATCATCCCATTCTATTGATCACATATAATTTGCATCTTACAAAAGATGTGAAATCTTGCATTCTCACTCCGCCAGGAAAAAAAAAATATCTCAATGATTTATTCATTTCAAATAAAAAAAAATGGAAGGTAGATGAGAGAGACCCTCACATCACAGACTGCAGTTATCTCAGGGCAGTACAGCAAGGCTTGTTCCATCGCTGTGCCCCTAGGCCTTTTTGTGTGTGCAAGCCCCTTTAATTAACAAGGTGAACCGTGCAGCCGATTCCTAATTAGCGAACATGACAAGCCAATGAAAATGAACGAGAGCGGTGCCGGTGCGAAGAATTTGGTCAACAGAAAAAGGGCTCTGTGTCGGGCGTTTGGAAAAAAAAAAGCACAGGAACACCATTAGAATATTCCGTGCCTTCCTAGTGGGTGCGATAAACAGCGTTAATATAATACTCCAGAAAAGAAAAATGGCTAATCATAATAATTCAGTACCTACCAGTGCTAACATACAATGGCTCCATTGTACAACGTGTAATTAGTCACAGCTTCTACCGATCTGCAGTCATAGAAATATCAAATATCCTCTAATGTCATTGTCTGGCCCGTAGGTTTTAATGTATTTTTACCTGGTACACAATGGCGTATTATCAGGACGGGAACAGCTCCGCGGTCTGAGCTCACCCGTTCCAAAAATGCTTTTAGAGCCGTGTATATATGGAATAATACACCGCTCACCCATTGCAAAGCTATTTGGGCTTCTCATTTTTTACAGCCCCCTGCAGCTAAATGTAATATTATTTATTTTAGTTTCTCTGACTTCTGTTGTGTCTGTGAAGCTTATAACTAATTTAATCCATCCATTCAAAAAAAAGAAAGACGAAGAAGTAATACAGAACAACCAGTGTACAGAAATATATATACACACATATAGATTACACAGCTACACTTACATTTTAATAGTGTTCCCCCATAAGAACACTTTGAGAATCCTGAAGAGGAGGGCAGAGAAAAGTTATTCACTATTCTGTTGAAGTTTAACGCACAATAAAGTTTGTCCTGTGACTGCGTGCGGACTGGTTCTAAGATCCCCCATTGTCTTTAACAGCAAAGGTCAACTAGAAGCCAAGCTGATCCTGTTCCTTAGACAAGTTGTTCCCAACCTCTTTTCCTTCATCCTGGGTGTTATGCATGAGCCCAGTGCGTTCACAGTTTGTTCTTAAAACAAACTGTGCACATGCCGGGATCGGGCAAACACGCACGCCTGTGCTGTGTGAGTCCACAGCCAATGTGCATCACTGCAGGCTCGCTGTTCCCTTCCGATGTGTAGAGAGGAGGGCGAGGAATCATTGTACTCTGCCGCGTTCTCCCATATGGCGCTGTTTCATGCTAGAAAAAAACGTCCATAACACCAGGCCACCCTTGCCTGTGCCCAAGAGAAGCCAGGCTCCCCAAATCTGACTCCTACCCGCGTTGAGACAAACCAAGGGATCATAGAAACCCACCTGACCCCCGGAAAGCTACAGCGATTCTCTATCCATCCGAAGCTATTCTGGGAGTCCAGGACCACCCCTTCTGTGACGACGAAGGGGCAGGAAGGTTGCCGCTCCATAGACCTCTATTATAATGGAGGGGCGTTTGGTTTCTCAGCCCACATGTGGACAGCGGGGCTGACCGCTAGGGAGGTTAAATTAGATTTTCCTAAAAGTGATGTCACAATGCTTCCGCCCTAGGGTAACATCCTCTCCCTCCTAACTTGCATTTGCCATGTTCAGGGCCTTCGTTATTAACCAGCAAAGTCAGTGACAATTTCAAAAAGGAATTCCATCATCCCCAGTACAAATTAATAAAACATCCAAAAGAAGTTGGTGGTAAGCGTGTTTACATTTCACCAGCCTCCAGAGTCCAGTTTGGGATTACAGAAAGTTTTTCCAGCCTAAAGGCTGCCATACACGCACCAAGCGGTGGCCCATTTTGTCACCAGCCGATGGGCATGCACGCTCGCGGCTGTCGGAGGGTGCCCATATGGGGTAACAGATCCCTGGTGCCCCACAGCTTGGTTGGCCAGAGAACAGACATGTCCGATAATCTGTGGCCGATGCCGTTAGTTTCAATGGAGACGGGTGTCTCAATTAGAGCTAACGGCCGGCACACAAAGGGTGCCCACCGCTGTCAGCTCTGGAGAGCAGCGTGATGAAGTCATCATGCTGCACTCCAGAGCTGCTCTGTTGGCCCCCACTCGGTACGTGTGTGGGGGCCTTAAGCTGGACTCCAGACAGGGAGAGGAAGTAGGACCCCCCCTGCCCGACACCACTAATGGGGAACGAATCCCAGGTTGGGAACCACTGCCTTAAGATTCAGGTTACCACCAGTACTAGGTAATGACACTGTCCTAAAGAAGACGTACAACCTACTCACAGGTGTGCAGAAGTTGTGGGGGGAACAGACAACAAAAAAAAGTTAACAAATATGTGCCCCCTGCAATACAAGGCTGGCCTTTTGCCTGGTTATAAAATATCCCCTGGGAAAAAAAGCCCTAGGGAGCAGGTGCAGAAAAAGTGCAATGTACCGTGACCAAAGTGCCAAAATACTAGAGTTTTCCAGGCCAAATGCAAAATATGAAGGCACAGACCCCCTAGAGTGGCACATTCTCAACTTACAGACTCCTCTCATCTCATCACTAAAGCCAGACAAACGCAGCTCTATTCCTACAAGAAGACACTGGGCTCTTCCTGATACCCAACCTTGGGAATTACCTCTGGCTCCCTCAAGCTCTGCCATTGATTGGACCCCCAGATTTTGACACTTTTAAGACTCACACCATCTATTATTATTATTATGTTGTATTTTATAGCGCCGACATATTACACAGCGCTTTACAGAGTATATATAGTCATATCACCATCTAAGTATTCTGCAACTACACCCCATTATATGAATAGGGTTACCTTCATCTCTTAGACACTGTAGATACTTCACTTGATTTTAGCCCAAAAAAAAAAGACTCATGGGAGGTGATACATAAACATCGCTGCGTAATATGCTGGCGCTATATAAATAAATGTTAATAATAATAATAATAAACATCACTTACTTATTTTTTTCACAGAGGACCCAAAATACTGATGATACCAATAAAATTATAGTGAGGCTAAATTATAAGTGGGTGTGGTATGGTGAAGGATCAGCTCCGTTATATATCAGTGATGGACTGGAAGCTTCAAGTGCTGAAGATGGTTTAAGGTAAGGTAAGATTTACAAGGATATTAATGTACAGGCTGGTGGTAGGCTATGGCAGTCATGGGCAAATTACAATGGGCAATATTCAGCCTTTTTAGCTCTTTCATTTAGCCTGTGGGTCGTAATTTGCCCATGACTGCCATAGCCTATGGAGTCCCATGTAGTCCAAACAATCATTGTAAAGGCTTGCAAAAACATTGGTTTGCCCTAATCCTACTTCTAACATTATCTAAAAACATAATATACATATATTGAATATTGAACAAATTTGGCAGATGTACAGCCAACCTAAAAGGTACAGGACTAGTGTCTACTATCTTTTGAATAACTAAGGTATTTAGTTATAAGAGAATCTGAAAATATTTTATAATGGAAATGTTTTCAAATGTTCTTTCTAGTTTTCATAGTTAATGTCTGGGAACCACTGGTCTAAAGGTGGCCATACATAGGGATGGGAAGCTCGGGAAAAAAAACAGGAAAATTTGGAAAAAAAACGTTTTTTTTCCCTGAAGATTTTTTTTCAGAAAAATTGAAAAAATATATTATGGCATGATGAATGACGTCCATAATAACTTTTCAGACGTCCATAATAACTGTGATGATGACAGACACAGCAGAGTAGATGCAGAAGCAGAGACTGAAACTGATACTGATGATTACAGCACACAAAATGATTCTGATTAAACCTCATCCCCATTCATGCCCAGGCCAGCTGCCAGTCAGCAAGTTGTGATCATTTTATGCCCAGTAACACTGTCCATAGTTATACTTTATGTTTCTAAAGTAACAGAATGACTTTCAGTCTGGAAAAGAAAAAGAAGTGTTGAATGGAGCATTTTTTTCAATTTTTCCGAAAATTTTCATTTTTTTCCGTTTTTTTTTCGGAAAAAAACCCGTTTTTTTTTCCGAGCTTCAAAATTTCCGGAAATTTTACATCTCTAGCCATACACACAAAAATCAACTGTCAGCCCAGGGTACCACCACACTGTGTGATAGTTCACAACCAATATGCCCTGTGTGCATGCTTAGTAGTACTATCGGATGCAAATCAATGGAAATACCAAGGAAACCCATCAGATACTTGAATGATTGGCTGACATTTACCAACATGTTTGATCACTGCTTGATCAATTTTAGGCTTCATGTAAATTACTTACATTTACTTTATTTTTAGCCAATCGAACTGATAAATTGAGCAGTGTATGCTCACCTTTAGGTTCTTGAAGTAAAACAGTATTTGACTTTATAATGTCCCCATATATCCAAACCTATAAGGGTATATCTCCACTGCATTATCTGATCCGTCATGTCCCCCTGCGCTACGCGCATTCCTTGGCGGGGTCCCCCTCACTTCCTTCTGCAGATCTGCTGGCTGGAAGGTCAACATAGTGCAGTACGTCAACCTTCAGCAGATCTGCAGAAGGAAGTGAGAACAACTGGTGCCCCAGACAGGTAATGTGCATCAGCTCCCCGCCAAGGAATGCACTTAGCGCAAGGGGGCCCGACGGAGCCGATAACGTAAAGCAGACATGCCCTAAGGGTCATATAGCCCTATAGTACAGGTATAGACCTTCTCAGATGGCAACAGTGTGAGTTGGAGCACTGATTTGCAAATGAGATATAATTACAAAGATCTGTAGCATGTTCTCAGGCTGTAGCTTTCTTCTGCAGATGGTTCAACATCTATTTTAGTCTGTGTGTGAACATATTGATCATCTCCTGTAACATGTCTGCAGTCTATCACGATCTCTTCTAGTACTAGTTCATAACTGATGTATCGGGGTGGTACTGCTGGCCAGAACGAGTTAACCTGTAAGGCTAGAGCCCCCCTAGGGAAAGAGTTGCTGTACCTTAATCATGATAAGTATTAATATAAGTCCATTATGATACAGTATATGGTTTTGTGATTAATGTTATTTGTACAGTACAGTAAAGATTTGACTGTATGTGCTGTGGCCCAGCATAAGGGGAGGGGTCTATAAATAGCATAGTGGGGAAAGTCCCCTTGTTCTTTGTCTGTGAACGCTGGGAGTCCTGCCCTATGGAAGGCAGACAAGCTTGACTGCAGGAGTAAGCAACCAGCAATAACATGTGAGTGAGAGTGACCCCTAAGCTAGGGTGATGAGTAAAGGCCCTGTGATTGTCACCTACTATAGAGGCCTATAGAGGATCGTCTGCAAGCATTGTGGGCAAGCAACACTGTTGGGTTCATTTCTATGCAACATCTACCCTCAAGTATCAACCATATTTCTGCCATCAGATGTAGTGAAAAACCTGTAAATATCATGCTTACAATAAAGCCCCAGTTATGGTTCCATCTACAAGTGCTGTGTGGACATTGGACATATTTGTGATTTGGGAGGTTTGCACTTTTGGACCTGCAACACTGTGGGGCCCAGAGAGTGGGGTGACCATAAGAAGATGTGATAAAGGTGATGCTTTAATAAGGCTGAATCGTTCGGAGAGCTGATAAAGAGGGGTGCAATAGCCTGTTCCCCAAAGGGGGGGGGGGCTAGGAATGCACGTAGAGTCTGTTGAACTTAAGGAGAAAAGTTCCAAAGAGCACACTTCAGAGTAAGCATGGGAAGTAAGCCAGCATGGAAAGTACCCACTAGGTTTAGCATTCTTACCACCACTAAGAAGTCTGACGTGACCTGAACCATATTAGGTCCACGGCCGCATCACCGACTCCGGGAGGATAACAAGTCACCACAGAGCCATAAACACTCCACATATACATATATTCTTTGTTGAATCAACTGACCATAGAAAGTCACTCAAAGACGGGTTGCGCAACCGTTTAAACACCAATGACAGAGTCCACCTTCAAAGACCTCTACCACCAGAGCCACTATGGTGAATGCACCAACACTAACACTACACAACACCGGAACGGGTGAGAGGGCTAAACTTTCCACACCACTGCTGTCTGACAACTAAAGATAGAAATACATGGGTCGATTTTTCCCAGATTTCTGCACAGCCGAGCGTGGTGCGCATTCACGGCATTGTGCTGTGAAATCTGGGGAAAAATCGACCCGTATATGCCGTTTTCTGAGCGAGATCAATAGATCTCCCTTAGCCGAACAGGTTACCAACATGTTGGTAAACCTTGTTCGATAGCCTATGCTTTGAATAGAGAACCGCGGTTCCCCATTCAAAGTGTAGAAGGACTGACAGCTGCCTCCTGATATCGGGAAAGCCGGGCAGTAGCGTGATGACGTCATCATGCTACTGCCGAGCTCTCCCTGTCGGCTCAAAAATTGAGCCGTGTATCCCAGCCTAAACTGAAGGCCCCCTCCTGCCGAACCCTAATCAATGACCCTGTCACACCCAGGGACCCCACCTATCTTCAGCTTCGCTGGCCAATCAGGTGAGACCCCTCCTCCATATTATAGTTTTCACCTACTGACCCTTTTAACCTTTGCTTTTTATCCCCTTTATATTCCATCATGCAGACCCTATGCTTCACGTCTTTCTTTTCTGTCAGCTGTGGGCCTTTCTTGATCATTATTAGGGACCATGTCCACATTAAATCAGATTCCTGGGTTGCTTTCATTTCCTCTTAGAAGTTGTAATCATTACAATTGTAAGAACACAAATATAATCTTTAAACTTGTATGGTTTAGTTTTACTCATATTTGTGACTTTGCCTTTGTCACGACTTAAAGCTAGAATAACACTCACATAATTTGCATATTGATTTTTTTTCTTGATTGCATCAAAGGATAAATAGACAAATTACAAAGGCTAAAAACAGTAATCCCATCATGTCACACCACTTCAAACTGCGACAAACTCTGTATCACCAGCTACTCGAGTGTTACTTCCTGTACAAATCTACACAGCAGGATGTGTGAGCATTGGTACTGGGTAAGGTACTTGTACAATCCAGAACAAGGCTGCTTTTGATGCTTGTAGTATTATTATTAACCGTTATTTATATAGTGCAAACATATTACACAGCACTGGACATTAAATTGGAGTTGTGATACAACGTAAGATAACACACAGGTACAGAATATGACACAGGAGGAGTTGACGTTGAGTTGAGGAGTTGACCCTGCACAATCGGGCTTACAATACAAATTGTGAGCAAATTAGTTGTTAGGTGCAAAAGAAACTCTTATTTTTTGCATAATTACTTTACTAGAGAATAGCAAAAAAACAACCATTTGAAATACAATAAAAAAAGTTCAGTTGTCATATTTTAGAAACAAAAAGAGAAATGGTAATGAACATATTTAGTCATTTTGATCATGGGAAGGGCAAACAAGGAGAAGAAATAGCCAGCAACAGCAAACTGGTATAGATGGTCAATGAGATATGAGAATATTCTGGACATTGGCATGCTAAGTGTATGCGGATTGAAACTGAGGCAGCCCAGCAAAGGAGCTGATGAACTTGATTGGCTCAGTTTAAGTCTGCATGGTAATGTTAAAATTTGCATCTCTATCAACTGGGCTAAACATAAATAAGAAGAACCTTTCCATCACTATAGACCTCACCTGAAGATAAAAAGCCTGACATGTCTCCGTCTTGTATGGATTGGCTAAGAAATACAGGGGGGGTGATATGGAATTGTATGGATTGGCACAATACAGAGTGATGATATGGAAGGTCCAGCATTAGTCAGTAGATATACAATTTGGGCTTTTGGACAACATGGAGGATGTGTGTTTTCTGAAGCTCATAGTTATAACTATGATAGTTAACACTTTGTAATATGGTATTTCTTCTATACAGTGGCCGTTCTAGGCATGGTCCGTAAGAGACCGTAAATCTCACCTCAAAAGGACACCGCCAACCCCCCCCCCCCGGGTGTGGGGTGGCAGGTGTCAGAGGGGGTGTTGATGCCTGATCTCCCTAGACCCGGCCCTGCTTCTTTGATATATATCTGGTCTATACATTTATAGCACCATACAGAAGGTTATAACATATGGTAACAGCAGTAACATAGCATAACCTCCTGCATGGTACTATTCTGAATTCAGGAGACATTTTCAGAATTCAATTCCCTTGTTAATAAAAATAACAAAAGTTCTGCAAGTTTCCTGTTCCAATACTTGCACTCATCATGTGATCACAAAGAGCAGACTCCTACAATTACCAGTAATTCACTTTGAAGTAATTCTATAGCCTGGCCTATTTTAGTATCCACAAGACAAACCGTCAGCAAAGTTCTGGAATTCTTTTCAGTAAAATTGTTTTTTTAGCTCTGTACTCCAAAAGTTGGATTTCTTCCCATCAACAGAACTGGAGTTTCACTTTAAGCTCTACCTAGGATAGGGCAAATCTAATCACTGCAATATGCTGAACACTCTGAGCAAGTGGTGTAAACAGAATTAGCACAATTTCTTCTGTCAACAGCTCCTATCCTGTGTACCTGAATACAATTAACACCTGATTTTCTAGTTTGTATTTTTGACACCTTTATAGAGCCTATTGACTTGTCTGACACTTTCTGAGGATATTGAGAACACCTAATCCTTGCCATGGAATGTATATGCCTTTCCTTCTTCCCTGTGTCTGAGGGTTTATATACTCAGACATGTTAATCCGAGCTTCCACTGCAGGGATATAGGGAGGCATCTTCAGGAATTTTTGTCACATATATTCAGACAAGGTGCAGATCCTGGGTCATATTCTGAAGTATTGTCCAATATTGTCCATTGTAGAGTAACAAAGAGAGGATCTAGCCAGGATAGTGATGGCTGACATTGGTAGGCCTGGCTTCAAGCCATCTAATGGTGCAGACCAATAACTGCTTAATTATCAATAAAGTAGTCCACATATACCTTTCAAAAGGTAGACCCAAAGGCTGGAGTGAAGATCCCTAAATGTATTTTAAAAACAACTTTTGTCTAATGTTTTTTCATTTGTAATTTTTTATTAAACGAATCCCTGGTGATTTTTAATCTCCCCAGCACTTGAGACTAATTCAGTTTGTTTAGGTTTGTCCCAAACGCTAGGTGAGTGGGGATCAGGAGAACCCGATACACACACAAAATGCTGCAGCGATTCCCTTAATCGCTGCAGCATTTCCAGGGTTCTGGGGAGGGCCACACCTTAGACCTCCACATTAATGGAGGGGTGTTGGTCTCCCAGCCCACTTTGCCGGCGTCATCAAAGACAAGGGGATGTGGGAATTTCAAGCAGTGTACCATGTACACTGCTGAGATCGCCTGTACAGGCAGAACGCTAGGGAGATTAATCCCCTGAGCTGACTTCATTGACATGAATGACATGTGCAGGCTTGGGGGTTTCCCTAAGAATAGATGGGGGGTTGCAATTTGGGTTAAGGGTGGAGTGTGGACATTGAAGGTAGGTTGTCAGAAGATCAAGTCAGTCATTTTGTGAAGAAAATTTTTCCCTTTCTTTTATTCTTTGTTTGTTGCAAGGTGTTTTTAGTGTCTGGGTTTTGTCACAGTGTGGTGGGTTGTGGCAGTGACTTTTAGAGCCCTTTTACACTATATGCGTTTTTTAAAGGATTGTGTTTGTTTACCAATAACATTACATCTGCGTTTGCTTTTTTGAACAAAGCTATGGCAAATGCATGCAGCAGGGCGTTATAAAAAAAAAGTAGAAAGCTGGATCTTGAAAAGGGGTGCAAGTTATACTCTTGGATTGTAAACCCTATTGGGCAGGGTCCTCATCTCCTCATGTGTCACAACCTGTACCTGTGTGTTATGTTGGGTTTCATATCAACTTATGTACAGCGCTGCGTAATATGTTGCCGTTATATATAAAGTTAATAATAATAATACAGAATGGTGGGCAGGATGGAGGTATGGTATAAATGTTAAACTTAAGGGTTCAATAGTATGAGCCAAGTTTAAAATGGTGTTAAAGGTATCCCCGCTAAAGGTGGCTAGTGGCTTGTACAGTGGAATCTTGCACTTGATAATATTAGGGCATTGTCAGGGAGCTTAAAATTCAGGTTTGAAAAAAATTTTTTTTCTAACTTACGTAATGTAATAAGGGACATGCCATCGGCCCTGCCCAGGTCATGACATGTTGGTCTTTCAGGCAAGGGTAACAACATTGACAACACCTTCTCCCCTTCTACCTGTTGGCCTCAAGCATGGTCATCTGTATAGATGTTTGAATATTTTAGACTTGGGGTGATTGCAAAACCTCTGAACATGGTACAGTGGACCAAAATTTTGTTTTAACTTATAACCAAAGATTTTACTACACCCAAATTATGGCCGAGACCAAAACATGTTTCTGCCTACCTGACATCAAAATGGACCATCTCATCAATCTACAAAAGGCTACAAGGCTGTATTCCTATTGGTTATTGTTTGAAAATAGAATCCCCTTTCATAAAAAACACCTTCCATTTCATCCTCTCTTCCGGGAAGACAAGCATGTCAACTTGAATGGCCTTCACATTTTTTTTCTGGTAGGCTCAGCACATTTTAAACTTTTTGGTGAGAACATCAGGCAATTTTTTTGTGTTCCTGGTAAATTACACATATTATACAACGCTTATTTATTATAAAATGTTATGGTAAAACGAGTCTTGACTTACAACCAACCCTTGAAAATTAGCATTAAAATTGATGATCGCGGTTTTCCATGATACATGATGGAAGTTATTAGAACAGCTGTGTGGTAGATCTGGTAGGTAATCTGCATCTTTAAGGTCCTCTTGGCCAGCACGACCAGCTCTAGAGCCTTTACCGCATGGCAAAGGATAATTGCGTATTATGAAGTAACAAGATTTTGCTGATTGGGTTCAGTTATTCTATGAAGAAGGCATGGAAACAACTAAACCTCTTATCACTGGTATGTACATGGGAGAACACCATGGAGGAAACCATTGCTGTCCAAAAAAACATATTGCAGAAGTTTGCAAAAGAGCACCTGGATGTTCCACATCACTATTGGCAAAATATTCTGTGGACAGATGAAATTAAAATTGAGTTGTTTGGAAAAAAACACACAACTATGTGTGGAGAAAAAAAGGCACATCACACCAACATCAAAACCTCATCCCCACTGTAAAACATGGCAGAGGGAGCATCATGGTTTGGGACTGCTTTGCTGCCTTAGGGCCTGGACAGATTGTTGTCATTGATGGAAAAATGTATTCCAGAGTTTATCAAAACATTTTGCAGGAAAACGCAAGACAATCTGCCGGCCAACTAAAGCTTCACAGAGGATGGGTGAATGATCCAAAGGATACAAGTCATTCAACAAAACAATGGCTTAAAAAGAACAAAATACACCTTCTGGAGTGGCCCAGCCAGAGTCCTGACCTCAACCTGATTGAAATGCTGTGGTATGACTTTAAGAGTGCAATTCACACTAGACATCCCAAGAAAATTGTAACACTGAAACCATTTTGTGAGAGTAGTAGTCCAAAATTACTCCAGATAATTGTGCAGGTCTGATTTTATGCACTACATTTTATGTCCACTCTGTAATACAACTAATGTATAAGGTGGGCAAGGTACAGCCAGGCCGGGGATAAAAGCAATGGATATGATCAGACAGCCAAGAATTGAGATGACAGTTTGAATCTACAGTCCAACAAAGTACCAACATGTTGGTTAACTGTTCGACCAAACTTACTTAAAGCGGGATCGATTGATCCCGGCAGAAGAATGGATGGCCGCAATCGATTACCAAACAATCCTTCACCACAAACTCGCTGGGTGGTCGATTGTTCGGGAATCGATTAAAGAAATCGACCACCTCAAAGCTTGTTTCAGATTCAATGTTTTAAAAAATGTAGGTTTGTTTCCATATGATAAGCAGAGATTTTTTTAATAAGTTTCTAGATTGGCCTGAAACTTTGTCCAAGTTTTTAAAAATTCAGCCCAGTAAATTTCGGTATTTGAGTTTGACACCCCTGATCTAGAAGATGCACATCCCTTTGCTGCTTCCTTTGTCTCAATATTTCAAGTGAGAAAGCTGGGCATACACAGCTCCATTTTCCATTCGACTAAAAAATGATAATTTGAAAAACAGAATGTGATTGATGTGATCAATTTCTTTCCATAGTTTAATGCGCATGCTCCATATGAAATTTACCAACATGATCACTGATTGATCAATTTTATTTAGATTTGGATCACTTTGGGTGGATTGATTCAGCTAAAAAGGAATACATTTTCAAACAACCTACTTGTTCTACTACTTGTACTAATGGTCGCTTTCAATGAAGATCTAATGGAGAAATGGAACAGTATATGTCCAGCTTAAGGGCCCTTTCACACTATATGTGTTGCGTTTTAAAAACATGTGTGTTTTTTTATCACACGTTTTTTTACTGCACGCATTTTTACATAGACAACCAATGTTACCATTCACACTGCATGCGTTGCGTTTTTAAATACACAGCGTTTCCGCATGCGTTTTTTTAGGGCCATTTTACACTATATGCGTTGCGGTTTATAAACGTGCAATTTTTTTTACCACGCGGGTTTTTTTACTGCACGTGTTTTTGCATAGACAACCAATGTTACCATTCACACTGTATGTGTTGCGTTTTTGAAAACTCCCTGCTGTATGCATTTTTGATTCATTTGTTCAAAAACGCAAATGTAATGTGAAAAACACATGCATTTTTGTATATATGCAGAAACTGCAAAAAAAAGCATGCGTTTAAAAAATGCATATAGAGTGAATGGGCCCTTAAAGGCCCTGCTGTATGCATTTTTGATTCATTTTCCATTGATTTGTTCAAAACCGCAAATGCAAAAAGCATATGTAATGTGGAAAACGCATGCATTTTTGTATATATGCAGAAACGCATGCCTTTAAAAATGGCATATAGTGTGAAAGGGCCCTTAGGCTAACTGAACTGGAGTCAAGAAAAAAAAAATCCGGTCTCCTTCTGTGCTCTGGGACAGCGCTGTGAAAATATCAGAACAGTATGGGCACTACTAGAACAAAAAAAAACAATATATACATCTATACATTCAGCTGTAAGGATTTAGTTAAAATAAGGCAATAATGCTGTATACAACCTCTGTATATTAGGGGATTCATATTGACCAATATGAGGTCTGCATCAGAATAGATGGATTGTATTTGAGTAGGACTGTTTATCAATGACCTGATAAGACATCGAGCACAATACCAATTCCAGCATGATAAATGAAAAAAAAAGCCAGGTATGTACATTAGCACAGCAACAGCAAAAAACAAAAAGAATTGAACTTTTGCCTAGAGCTCCATGTTAATCTGCCATTTAGACCATGTATTTACAGGCTCTGGAAAGTTCCTAAAATGAATGTACAACAGTTAGATTGCCTCATAAGAGCCCAGCTGGGAGACCGCATACTTCTACACAGCTGAGAAACTCATTCATTTTAATGTTTTTTTTCTTTTCTTTTTTAGCATAGATAGAATTGCCACCAGGGGCAATGTGTGAAACAGAAGAAACCATTTGATTCATACTTGCTAGGGAGAAAATGAGAGCATTTTCTGGTTAAACACATTTTTGCTTACCAATGTTTAGAAAAATGAATCTCTTGTTTGCAGGGGGCATGGAGCAGCTTCCTGCTACAACCTTTGCTATCGTCACGCGTAAACTGGCAGTTATAGCGGCAAGTGACCTTAGCCTGGCACAAAGGGGTCCACACAAGCTTTTCATCTAATCAGCCCGAAGACTGAGTGTCAGACTCAGTTCACATCCAGGAGTGGAGAAAGTTATTTTAAAGTCGATGAACCCAAAAATGTTTGATCCTGCCAGTAAGGCCCTTGTTTAGACACTGTATAGGGTAGCAGTTTTTTTGGCAATTACTTGTTACTCATTGGTTCAGCAAGTTACATGGCATCTAGTTTGGGGTTTTAGCTCTTTTAATTTTCAAGGTCAGATTTCAGGGTTATTGGATCAGCTCAGAACTACTTGCCAGCCTATCCCTTCCTGGCCCAACCCTTTTATTACCCGGAGTTCAGTTCTTTTAACGTCTCAAGTGGGCAATACCTAGAACAACCGGTATGGAATACATTCTGCCTAAGTACAGTTGAGGGCAGAATATTATCCCCCTTCATAGAATTAGAATTAGATTAGAATTTCTTCATGGGAATGACCATTAACCTCCCTGGTGTTATGGCCGTTTCATGCAACTTTTTGGGGCATGAAAGGCGCCGTACGGGAGATTGTGCTCCCCCACCCTCCCTCCTCCCCTCTCCCCTCTGTGGGCTGGAAAAAAAACCGCCCCATTTATTAACATGGAGGTCTAAACTGTCGCCTGCCGCCTTGCCAGCTTCAAAGATGATGTGGTGCCGAAGGGATCAGAAGATGTGGTGCCGGAAGGGATCAGCTAGCCTTGCTGCAGGCTCGCAGAGCATGGGCGAGTTTGCCTGATACCTTCACAGGCACAGTTTGTTTAAAGAACAAACTGTGACCATACTGGGTTCAGGCATAATGCCCAGGAGGTTAACAAGTGTTTGTTATTGGCTCAGAAAGGGTACACTGCTGACTGCTATTTTGGCTGTCTAATTGTCACTCTTTCAACTTAGTGTATTAATAAAATATCCTAAGTAAAAACAAAAAAAAAGTGGATATTGTTTATTCATTGTGTATTTGTTTCCAAAATAACAAACAATTGTTCATAATTCAATTTCATGAAAAAAATCAAGAATGTTATGGAATTTCATAAGGGGGGGGGGGGCTTATAATTTTGGCCTTAACTGTAAGCCCACTCCTCTGCATGACAATCTGACTGAATCCTCAAGTACAAAAATATTGACATACAAGCAATATTTTATTTTGTTTTAATAAACTTTTTATTGAATTTTTCAGTACAAAACAACAAAACCCGACAGTACAGCTTTACAGATACAGTCATACAGCACCCAAGGGTGACATACAAGCAATATTTAATAGATAAGTGTCATATTCTTATTACATTAACCCTCTGCTCTCCCTTCCCCTTCACATCCCCACCATCATTGATGAGATGTGCTGAAAAAAAGGAAAACACTGCCTCCATAATGGAGGTCAATGATGCCTTAGGGGTGGACACAGAAGAGATCTGTGCGCAACTCTACATGGCAGTGGGCTCGCCGGGGATAGGCAAGTAAGTATTCCCAACTGTAACTCTGGTTTAAGTCTGAGTAACCATCCTAAATAACTATTATTCTATATTCCTTCCTCTGTCTTCCTGTGCCAATGTTGCAGCAAAGTTGTGGAAGTGAATCCTCCGGTCTATACAAGGGTTCCTTTCCTGGACTACATGTCCCAAGCACTTGTACGAGTTACTTGCTGCACATGAGAAGCAGTGCTGTAGGGTGTGAATGATGTGGAGACTACACACAGGGCTCCATAGAGCCCCAATAACTAAGGTAGCCACCACAACACTGAAAGACTATAATAAGACTTCTTTATAAACAAGAATAATTGCAGTAAGTGCACATTAACATACAACACAAGTGTATGTACAAGATTATATATTTGTTTGCATTTTATATTTTAACCGTGACTCAATAACGGTTCCCAAGAGCCAGCTCATTGCTTGCATCAGGGCTGGGGGTTCTTAAAAGGAGTAGAGAGTCGAGGTGCTCTGGTGTTTTCAATAAGCTGGTCTCCCCTACCAGCCATGAAATCTCTACAATGCGTACACAAGCACAAAGACACAGGTCTTCATCTAGTATGTAATAAAATTATTAAAAAAGGATTGAGGAAGGACCCAGGAAAGGCAAGACATAAGCATATTTAGCTTTAAAATAAATCCCTGGTCCAAATCGCCATTTAACAAACAAAAAACTAAATTATGTTATCAAAGTCACTGACTGTAAACTCTTTACACTAGGAGTCTAGCAACATGACCTTTCAAAGGGGAAGAGGAGAAGTAACATCAATATAGTGAGACCGTGAGGGACCCGTCCCTGCAAAACCATATTTACCAATGTATCCTAATCCCAGAAATAACATTGAATGGATCTGGATTGCAGATTCATGCACATTTCTCTAACTTTAGAATGTATTTGTGAAAGGGGAGCCGTTGGCAATGTTTTGTTTTTGCCCAGAGATGGACTTTTACATTTTACAAAAATTCCTAATATTTAATGTAATGCCTCCACTGCAGATATATACGGTATATAAAAAATGTGCAAATTGGTACATGAAAGTAAATCTGGAAAGGGAGGGTTTCCCCAGCAAAAATATTTCAATAGTATACAGGTATTTGCATTTTTAAATCTCACCCCCCCACAATTGTTTTATATGGAATGTAGAAGTACTACATACTTGTTTCTCCACATGTTTGCTTTAACACGAATAACCCAGAAAAACCTCCATCACAGAAATCTCTTTAACAAGTCACTTAAGGGGTTCCTGAGTGCAGACAGTGTCATCAGATGACATAGTTGACACATATTTCTCGTGTTCTAGGCATCACTGGAATTCCCAGGCTGAAAGATTTCACTGGTCTAATCACCACTCATGGGTGGTGAAGAAAGCAGGTAGTGATTGGAAGATCCAAAGAACCATGGACAAGATGGCCACTCTCATATAGTGGTCATGTTAGTTTTAATGAATGCATGATGAAGAGGATCATTCCACTGCAAGTATATCAGTATATACATCTTATTTTCTATGTATTGTAAAATATGACATTTGAATCCCTAAATTGAAATATCAATTAAATAAAAATCAGGCTTATAAAATGCACAGGATGCCCCCTAATAGGAGAACGGGGGCATGGAACGGGAGCTAAGCATCTCTGGATCCTCAAGCATTTAAGTATTTCCTTTATATGCTTTCTAGGTGTATACCTAAAACTGGCCATACACAGGTCGATACCTGTGCAATCGATGAACTCTTGAGCGCAGCGTGAGGACGTCACCCCTCTTCCTTGATTGAACGGAGAATCGAGGAGCAGCACTTCTGCACAATTTATCCCGTTTGATGCTTTGAATGGGGACTCTCGATCCCTATCTTAAGTAGTGGCAATTGTTGCCAATCGACCGGGTATTTAACAACAAGGCTAGATGGAACCGATTCAAGTACAATCGGACACCGTGAACGCGTATACCGATCGTTTGTGCTTGAATCTATTAATAAATTTGGAGCCTTGTATGCCTAGCTTTAACAGCAGCAAAATCTATACAATTAGGCCTATTATTACAAACTTGTGGTCAAGTGTTTTATGATATCATAGTTATTAGATACTAGTCTCATCATTGTGTTCTTGGTCAACTAACTTACCCAATGTGATTTTCAGTCTGATTTAACAGTCACACAGCACCCATACCATACAGGCTGTGTAAAAATAAAAAAAAACATCAAGCAAAGGACTAATTAGTCAGACATGCCTGTGATCTCCCTGCAGCTTTTTATTTCCCCATTGACCTACCAAGCCATTTGCAGTCTGGGGCAGACATCTGGACACCATGGGTCTCTCTCTCACACACAAAAATAATTCCTTATTCTTTGATGAATGATAAGACAAAAATAAATTAGCAGAAGGTAGTGATATACTTACACTGAGGTACAGCTTCCTCTCCAGCAAGGAAAAGTATAATCAGGACATTAGTAATATCACTAACTCTCCAGCCAGGTCTCTTGCGACCCAGAGAAACTAGATTCTTATCAGATGCCTATGTTCAAACTCAGTCACACACAGCTTGCACACAGTTAACTAATGTCCACACAGCTAGTTAGGGGTTAACTATTTACTATAGGTATATGTTTAGTTTTACCATGACCCGTAGGTTCAAGCATAGGTCTAATGATCCAAACGCACACTGATCGCTCTCTTAAGGAGCACAAGCGGTTCGCTAGGGGAAGAACTGGATCGAGGTTAGATTCCTCTCGTCATGGTCTGGTATGGCACCTCCGTTGATACCCGCTTCCACCCACTCGGGCAATAAGAGGAAAATACTGCCCTGGTCCAAAGGGAATCTCTCATTTGCCATGGGTGGGGGTCAGCCTGCGGCACTGCTAAGTGCATAGGAACACCTTGCGGCAAAAAGCCCAGGAATAATTTAAATAGGGAGCTATATAGCCTCTGCCCAGAGGGAGGGAATCTACAGAATCCTGGCAAAAAACAAAATCAGAACAGCGGGAAGAAGAGCCAATAACCTCACCTCCTGGCAGCCGCTTCAGAAAAAAAATACACTCCTTAAAGGAATATACACACAAAATTACTGTATTTTCTGGCGTATAAGACTACTTTTGAACCCAGGAAAATCTTCTCAAAAGTCGGGGGTCGTCTTATACGCCGTCTGAGCCAGAGTCAGACATCGGAACCGCCCCCTTATAACCCCTACCTTCTCGATGTGTAAGAAGAAGCTGACATGCTTATTAAAGGCTGTGGCTCCAGTGGCTGAAACTGGTATTGCAGCTCAAACACATTAAAACACCTTCAGCCACAGGTAAACATTAATATGAAAGGTTGCAGTTAGGGGTGTGAAATTAGAATGTAAATTACTAAAAAAATAGGACTTTTAAGGTTGTTGAAGTATACATATGTAAGGCCATGGGTACACTGCCGTTTTCCTGAGCTGGCCAAAAAAATTACACACGCCGGCACATTTGCCGGTGGATTTCCCGTGACTTGCAGGCAGTTTTCCTATATCATAAGAATTAAAATAACCAAATCTTTAGCAAATCTGATGTTTTTAATTGTTATTTTGTGTGCATTGGAAGGGGTAGTCTTATACGGCAAGTATACCCCAAACTCTATATTTTAACTGGAAAAGTTGGGGGTCGTCTTATACGCCGGAAAATACGGTACATCATATCATGGCCTACTATACAAATATATATATATACACAACACATATATACAGTGGAAAATCACTTCACTACAATCTTACACTACCAATAGAAAGCTAAGTCTACAAAAGAGGAGCTCCTACAAAAAATTCCGGGCCTCTACCACGAGCTGTATGAAGATTTCAAGGCATAAAAAGTTTATCCACTAGATATTACCTTTAAGAGGATAAATTCTCACTTTCTTAAACAGTGGTTGCATAAAAGGTGAATCCATCACAGCAAATACTATGGACTGATATCTCCTTTGGGAAAGTACAATTGCTGGGCTCAGGCAGTAATATAGACCCCCAGAGAAGTACCCCTCTGGAAATATATAGAGAAGATTTTAGGGCGGATCATCATATGACTGAACAATTTGGTGATTAGACACTTTTTTATGCCAGCAGTATTTAGAGTGTATAAGAGATAAGCAGGAACACACGCATAGATATGGGCTAGATCGATGTACGCTCATATCTGGCCCATATCTAATGCGGCTATCCCTGTTTTCGAGCGGAATCAATCGATCGTGCTCGAAAACAGGGATATCGGACATGACCGCAAATCACGTTGGAGCTAATGACACAGCAGTGCTGCCCTTCCAGCTCCTTCGATGTCGGACAGCAGCGCGATGATGTCATCGTGCTGCTGCTGGGAATCTCGAACGTCTCGTATATTCCTGTGTTCCCTGCTTTAGTGTATCACCAGAGATTTATTTTTGTCTCTGTTTGTTCTAGTTTTTTTGCAAATGATTATACCGCTAACTGACCATATTTAGTCTTCTTTGTGTAGACCAGTGGTTCCCAAACTGGGGGGTGTAAAGGTATGCCAGGGGCACGGGCCCCCATTCTAAACCTGTGTTTGAATAGGGAGGGGGGTCTCAATAATGTTCCTAAATAGAAAAGGGACCTGCAAGGAAAGTTAGGGAACCTCTGATGTAGACAAACACACTAGATGACAGTTACTTGTCATTTACACTATTTTATTTCAAATAAAATCCCCTGAAACTACTATGCAGTCTTTTGCATACCTTAAATATGACCTTAAAGAACGTGATCCCTACTCAGTACACTACTCAGAATAAGTACTAGTAAGAATGTACTAAACTCATGCAGACTTCACTGCGCCTAAGAAAATGAAAAGAAAAACATGGATGAAAAATGGTTTTAACAACCATGCTAGATACACTGGCATTTAAGGTGTGAGCTTTTCCGTTGTCTCATATGTAAGCCAATAAAGAAAATATGTAATTTTCTCCCAACACAGAACCTATAAGATAAAACTATAATAAGGTAGCCCTGCAGCATGCATTTTTCATAAGCACCCCTACATAAAAGTGTGGGCCAACTGTCTCCGGGCTAGGAAGGCGAGATCCATTGCAGCCCCATTGCAACATCACAACTTCTAATATTTGTGCATCCTTTGGTAGCAGACACAAAAAGGGAAGTCCTCGGGCGATCGGATGGCCTTTTCCTAACACAATAAAAGAAGCAAAAACCATGAGAAAAAACACCAAAACAACTAAGCGTTGGTAAGCGACCAGGCAGTTTACATTTACAAGTTGGAATATTGCAGGTTGCTATTTTATTTGTTTAATTGGGGAGCCCAAAACATTCTTCTGCCTCATTCTGTAATTAGATAACGTCACGGACAGTTCAGCAAAGGGGGGGACGCTGCCGCTTAATGTAGTGTACACAGGCAGAATAGATTAAACCGGTTTACGCGTTTTATCTTCACTACACAAATTGCGGCAGCAACTGTCTGCTTCTGCGGTGACTCGAGCAGATGAAATAATTTATCAAGCGCTCCATTGCTCTAATCAAAGGCTGGCGCTCAACACTGATCAGTCAGATGGAGAAAATATACATTGCTGGATCTGTTATGAATTATACATTGCTACGCGATGGGTCTGTGCCAAGGCAAAAGGAGCTATACATGCACTAGGAAACCGGAGACTGCCCCGGGACAGCAGCAATCAGCACCAAAGCCGCTTTTCTTTTTCCTTAAGTGACAGAAGTTGCTGCCCCTAGCGCGAGAGAGAACAAAAGGAATTTCAGGATGGGGAAGAATTTGCCGCTGTCTCAGCGAGGACAGTAAATGAGGATGTAGCAGCAATTGATTTATTTTTTTTTCCTTTTTTTGGGAGGAGGGAGGCAATCCCATTTTACTTTGTAAGGAATGACCTTCCTAAGAGAAAACCTTGGTGGAGGGTGAAAAAAAATGCTAAACATCCTGGTACATAAAATATATTTATTTTATAAAGCAGAGCAAAGAATAGCCTGGAGTGACCGATGCAAAGTACAAAAGAGGGGGGGGGGGATGAATTGGAGGCCAACGCGAGAACAAATACCGTGGCTGAGGTATTAAAAGGTATTCTTATATATTCATTTACACGCTGTATAAAGACATCCAAATAAATCCATCACCTGCAGACAGCAGTGGGGTTGTCTGCTCATCTAGTATTCAGTCTCATGGCTTACCAGGACCAAGCTCAGTCACGGAGCCACTAATTCCTGCTGAATTATTACAAGCCGCTATAAATACTGGGTTGGAAGCATGGCCATAAGGTTTGACTCCAGAGGGAGCAGTTCCTAATTTGCACTTATAATGAGTTGCAGCCAATGAGGTACATTTTACTTTTTATTGTTTTTCAAACTTTATTACTGCTAGAAAAGAAGTTTTGAGCCTGAAGTAAAAGTTTCAGTGATCAGAAAAATGGCAATGTTCATAGACTGTTCACCTGCAGAAAACTTTATATTGCCTGCAAGATAACAACCAGCCCCCTGCCATACGGTTATCTTTTATACCGCCTTCTTCCAGCTGGTTGCTAATCTACAAAGCAATCCCATTGGCTAGTGTTTGTTAGCAGCTCCAATCAAGCCAATTGGAATGTTCCCTGTCATTTTCCTTAACAACAGGTAACTGTTAAATTTATTGAGTCGCTCCAGACTGGGATCAAAAACTTCAAAAAATTTTGTAGAACCTGTAAAGCTATGTTCCCACTTAGGCAATTAATTGCATGCGCTCATGATTTTCGCCCGCCAATGGGCTTTTCCCCGTTGATGGGATCATGCGCGGTTGAGATTGGGGCCACGATCAAATCGTGGCTCCCCGCGTTCTAATGGCATCGGTGGCCGCAATTAATTTCCTCTGATCGCGCCCATAGACATGAATAGAGGCAATTAACGATGGTGCGTGGAGGCGATCAAAAATCACGTCCATTCATTCTCTATGGAGGCAATTTTTTTTTATAAAAGGGCCCTGCCTTGTAGGAGATGACGGCAGTGACTGCAAATAGCTTTGGCTTTTTCAATGGGCCAGCTGCAGTTTAAAGCCTGTAGAAGGGAAGATGTTAAACTTGAAACACAAAACCAGTGCTTCTCAACCTGGGGGTCGCGATCCCCTGGGTCTAATGAACATTTCACAGGGGTCGCTGAGTTCACTGAAAGCAGCAGCGCTGATGCGCACAAACTGGGTGGGAAGAAAGGAGAGTAATGTCTCCTCACTTACCACCCCGCACATCATCTGCAAAACTGGGTGGGAAAATAAAAGAGAGGGGGCATTGCTGATTATGCCAGAAGTGACATCGCTGTGTCGCCTCACTTACGGTTTTTAAAATGCAAAAGTGATCAGGGCAATTTCTATCGGTATGCGCAATGTGTGTGCAAAGGGGCCCCGCTGACCCAGTGTCCTCCTTCCCCGACACAAGCAGTCCCTACAGTTCAGGTAGGCTGCTTGTGTCGGCGATAACACAGGTCTATGGGGGGGGGGGGGTTGTTGTGTTATCAGTGAGGAGGAGCAGCCAAAAGCACCCCCTCCCCTGGTTTGCAGGGGCCCCATCCAAGAAACTTGCATAGGGCCCCCAAAAGTCTAGAAATGCCACTGAAAGTGACTGTCTGCAATGGAACTACCAAATACCGGAAGTGACACTTCTAATGTAACTTCATGGGCTGCAGCATTAAGAAGGTTGTAGGAAGGTTGTGAACCACTGCACTAAAAAGCTTACATTGCTCCGATGCAAGGAATGTTTCGCATTTTTCCTGATTTCAGCTTTAAAGCCCAACAGAACTGGAAATCTAAAATAAACTCATTCTATTGGGACAAAGTCTCCTCAAAGGAATACAATAATCCTTGCTTGTGCCAGAATGCTGCAGAAAAAGACTATTGCTCTCTCTGTGCAAGCAGTGGTCTTTCTGCAGAAGTCTAACATAACCTCTGCAGAGTTACAGCTTTCCTGTTAAGCCCCCCATACACTTAAAGATCGATCCATACAATCTCCATTAGCTACTAACAACTGTGTAGTATAGTGGCCTCCCTGATAGAATACATAGTGATTGGAAGGATTAGAAAGCATATTACATGGTTTTGGTAGAAGAAAAGTGGATTGTACAGAAACTGTATGGAAAGATTGTAAGGAGTATGGGGGGCTTTAGTCATGAACACAAAAGGAATATATTCATGTAGAAATGTAAAGGGCAAATTTAAGAATGAGATTTCTGGTGTCGTCTGGGGCTCTGACAACAAAAACCAACCCCCCCGGAGATTACTACCGCAGCGGTGGGAAGACTTGTGAACAAGAAATCGCTTGCTGCTGGTGAATTCACATGTTCCCTAATCCTTGCACAAGGTTATTAGACACGGCCCTATGTATTTGTTCCTCTTCTAGGCATCGTAGCTTGTGGCAGACTATGTATCTCATTAGCATCTAAGTGTTATAGCTGTAGGCTGATTAGACGTGTTCTAAGAATTAGCATATTCATGACATAACAATCATTAAGCATATTGTCTGCGTTTCATTCCCTTACATTGGTAACATCTGTGGGTCTAGGAGTGAGTGAGTATTGAGTGAGTCAGAAAAATAGACCCCCATATATGAAGAGGAGCAGGTTACTAAATGAAAGGGGAGTCTGACTTGCTATAAGGTCACTTATGACTAGGGATGGGAAGCTCGGAAAAAAAACTGGAAAATTTTGAAAAAAAAAGTTTTTTTCCGTTTTTTTCCCTGAAGATTTTTAGGTTTTTTTCCGAAAAACTGGAAAAATTTAAAAAATATATTATGGTATGATGAATGACGTCCATAATAACTTTTCAGACGTCCATAATAACTGTGATGATGACAGACACAGCAGAGTAGATGCAGAGACTGAAACTGATACTGATGATTACAGCACACAAAATGATTCTGATTAAACCTCATCCCCATTCATGCCCAGGCCAGCTGCCAGCAGGAAATATGAGAAATTGTTACTTCTGGTTTTAAATATTGTTTTCTGGAGTTTTTTTTGTTCCACAGAAACTAGTAAACAGTTCAGGAGATTGTTGCTCCATTTGTTACAATACAAATAAATATCATTATAAAAGTCAGTTCTGTGTGATCTGTGATAGTCACTATATTTCTATTATACAAGTTGTGATCATTTTATGCCCAGTAACATTGTCCATAGTTATACTTTATGTTTCTAAAGTAACAGAATGACTTTCAGTCTGGAAAAGAAAAAGAAGTGTTGAATGGAGCATTTTTTTCAATTTTTCCGAAAACACGTTTTTTTTCCGAGCTTGAAAATTTCCGGAAATTTTACATCTCTACTTATGACACTACACAACCTAAAATGTCCAGGTGTAACTGGCTACAACCTGCTAAAGCAACATCATTTGCATTAAGTATAGCAAAATCAATAAAAAAATTGTAGCTTACCAGTCATAGGATATGGAACGATGATATTGTTTTCCCAACAACGATCATGCGCAGGACCCATATGATATAGACAGAAGAATCTCTATTTCTGGGAAAACATGAAGAACAATGTAACCCAAAGGAATGTATCACAGGCGCAGAGCACAGTTATATTAAATGTATTCTAGTACAATCAACAGGTATTTTGGTACATTCTCAATAAGACATGGCAAAATGCTTTCCCTCTCTATATTGAAAGTAGTCTCTGATCTGTATCCAGATCATCCATGTTTTAGTATTTTCAGATTCTGAATAAAAAGCAAAAAGAGTTTAACACCCCTGGCGGTCAGCCCGTACAGTGATGTTTTTAATATAGTACTCTGCTTATGTTTCTCGCCCTCCCTCCTCCCCTCTACACATTGCAGGCGTCATCGATGACACCAGTGAGGTGTGCTGGGAAACAGACGTCCCCTCCACTAACATGGAGATCTATGGCGCCGCCCTCTCCACCTCTGCAGCATCACCGATGACACCGGAGGAGCGCTTCCAGAATTGATCTGCGGGTAGGCAGCGATTCAGAATCAACGCAGGCTTACCGTGAATAGGCTAGTATGTGTGAGCCCTGTTCCAAACTCAAGAACGGGGCTCGTCTCAACTGCTAGGGAGGTTAAAGCTACCCCTCATTCATCTATGTATTTATAAATACTAGAGAGAAGAAGTGCAAAATTCACACAGGCAGGAGTCCTTACAGGCTGACAGTCTTCTAATTCAAACAAGCAGCAGGTAACGCCAAGTTGTTTGAAACAACTATTCTCTACTACATAAACATTGCCGTGGCCTGTAAGGTAATCCCATGTAATCCTCAGATACCCCAGGAATCACAGGAAATCTCACAGCAGGCAGCATGGCCAAGGCATGTCCCCACTTTGACAAAGGAACCAGTTCAGGCTAAGCTACTGTTTGGCTAAATGGCATCCCAAGCGTTCCTGTGGATGTGCACAGCACAGTATCGTCGTGTCTCCCCACTCAGGTGGAGGAATACATTGCCAGGGGGTCCTGCTCTACAAGCCACAGGGCAGGACATGTGCCTATGATCCCAGATGGGACAATGTGATTGGGCAATCCGCCCAATCAGGCATACCATTGCCAGTCATAGTGCCAACAGCAATATAAAAAGTGTCCGCACTAACCCCACCTGATATAGCAGCTAATACTACTGCTTCAAAACGCGCCTCTGCCATGTTAATGTTGATGTGGAGCACCGCACCAACATAAACTGAAGCTAGCTGTATGACACATCTATTGACAGTCAATGGATGCATCAGACTGACGTTAGTCATAGGTCAACACATTCATATAAAGTGGCAGTGTTGTCGACGTTGTTATTATTAATTGCATCACTGTGAATTATCTCCTGGTTGTTTCAGTACAATACTAGTTGTGTCTTTTTGACAAAAAAGTCTTGGTTTTGATTGCCAAGATTGTATCTCCCAACATTCCATCATACAAGGATTTGTTCACCTGATGTTTAGTTTATTGCATTTATTACTGGTCTAGGGATGGTCAAAAAAGTTGCAATGCTAATTTGTTTGTTACATTTTTACAGAAAATTCTACCAAAAAGTTAAAAAAATCAACCCCAAAATTTTACTAGACTGAATTTTTGACCTTCAAATATGTTTTATAGTGATCACGAATATTGTGAATAACGGCACTTTTTAATGCGAAAATCTTGAATGAAGTGCTATATCTTCAGAATTGCGAAAATTCTGGGTAAAGTACCATGCATTGTGTTCACAATATGCACAAGTCACAAGTGCATTTTTGCTCATTGGAGGTCGTTTATTCGCAATATTTTCACATGAAAACTCAAGGCTAATTTTTAAATTTATAAGATAAAATTTTGACTTTTTAGTCGTAGTAGTGTTGTACTGTGTTAAGGCCACCATACACCTTACAATCTTTCCATACAATTTCTGTACAATCAAATTTTGTTCTACCAAAACCATGTAATATGAAGAGCTTTCTAATCCTTCCAATCACTATGTATTCTATCAGGGAGGCCACTATACTACACAGTTGTTGGTAGATCTAATTGTATGGATTGATCTAAAGGTGTATGGGGGGCTTTAGCCATCAATAAATATAGAGAGTTTGGAGTTCAAGTGATACCGTTTATTGGCTAACTGAAGTCATAAGCGAAGAAAGCTTCTGAAATCTTGCTTCTCTTATGACTTCAGTTAGCCAATAAACGGTATCACTTGAACTCCAGACTCTTGACTTTTGAGTTGAGAATTCGCATGAAAAATGTTTATTTCGCAAACGATTAAAAATTTAACTCCAGCTTTTTCAAACACTATCAGTCAAAACCTGACCTGACAAATATTCTTTTCCTTGACATTGTCCTACACCAGTGATGGCGAACCTACCTAGGTGGCACTCGGAGCCCTCTCTGTGGGCATGCGAGCGGTCAGCCAGCACAGAGGAAATAACTGCAGCCTATTGGCTCTCAATTCTGTCAGTTCTCTTCCCCTCTCTTCTGATTGCCCACAGTGCCCCATACCCTCTCCTTTTCTATCTTATAAGAAGGTAGAGTGTGTGTTTACATGTTTCATGTGTGTATATGATGTGTATGTGTAATTCAGGTCAAATTGCCATGCCGGCACTTTGAGATACATAATTGCAGTTTGTGTTTCAGTTTGGGCACTCGTCTCCAATGGGTTCGCCATCACTGCAACCCTTTTTTTCCAATCAACTCAGAATCTACAGCCAGCCATACACGCAGCGATTCCTACACGGTCCTTGATCGGCTAGCCGTTCAGAGAATCAGAGCGAACCCTGTTCTCTGGCCAATCGCGATTTCTTGCCACATGGAGTGACCGATCAATGTGGGCTAAAATCGCAACCGGCAGCTGCGATCTGTGTTGATTTTGCGGCTGATTTATTGCTACGAAGATGCACGCCCTTTGATCAGCCCCAAAATCGTGATGTATGCATGTATGGCCCGATATATAGGCAGTGGCCTATTATGCATTACATTAATAGAGCAGCACAAGTAAACATGATGCATATCGCGGAATTATGATACATTCTCTGCATTCACATTTTAAATAGATCTGAAAATTTAAGTACTACAGTAATTAGGAACTGGAAAAACTAATGATGCTAATTTTCACTTTAATGCCCCAGATGTTATGCTGTTAATTGATAGAACATATTTATTCAAAAATAAATGTATTCACAGCGAAAATATGGGTAATCAGATTTGATGTGAACTTCTGTCTAAACATTTCGAATCTTCAATCATACACAAATTTTCCGCTGAGTAATTAGTATCTGGCGACGGCAGATCGTGCTTTAATTGACATTGTGATGCCGGTTAGTGTGTACACAACCTTCTGACGGGTCTCCATCATCATTTTTGATTGAGACTGAAAAAGCAAAAACACAGGAAACGTGTCAGTAGAAACTCTAGCAAACAGCCGCTGTCTGCATGTCAGTAACAGGGCTCGCTAATATGACACGAAGGATAGCAGGAAGACTCGCTAAAACAATCTGCTTACATTCACCATTACAGTTTACAAACAAATATTTAAACCCGTGTGACAGATTTTTTTTGAATGCATAAACAATCTGAAATATTTATGAGGAGCCTCAACCAAGAGGCTGAAAATAAACCTGGAATAGATGTTTGCATTGGGAAAATGGAGACCTTTCAGTAACTGTACACATTTTCATCGCTCAAAAGCATTTGGAGCAAAAGCTTCACCTTTCATTGGGCTCTAGTCCTCTGACTGTGTCTCAGTTATGGTTCCCAAACTTTGCCTGCAGGACCCCCCTTTTCTAGAGAGAAACAATATCGAGCACCCCCCTATTCATACTACACAGTTTAATGTGGAGGGCCATTTTACACTAGTTATATTTGTATTGCAGTATTGTGTACTAGTATAATTGTGAAATGGCCCTCCAACTTTATTTGAAATACAACTAATACAACTTTATTCGGTTTTCACACCAATCATAAAGAAACATGAATCATTCACATACAGACACGCACAAACACACACACACAGACACAGATACACACACATTGCATGCACTCTACTTACTGTCTGCATCTAGTTCCTCCATGGTTGGCTTCCTGCTTGTCCCTCCCCCAGCCCCCTAGTTGTGCCCCCCCTGGAATACCACCACGCCCCCCAGTTTAGGAACCACTGGTCTTAGCCGAGATGATTTTTTCACTCTGCTGCATGCACTGGGAAATATTTTCTCAGTTTAAGAAAACTGCAGAAATGTGGCAAAATCGTAGTGGCTGTGTCTTTGGTACGCGCCCCATTCACTTTTCTATTAATAATAAATATTATATATAAAAAAATACAATGTAAAACATTAACCATCATATTCAAATAGTACACAATAAAAACAAGAAAAGTACAGAAAGTGAGGCTGGGTGGTCTTTGGCTTGGTGAACCGTGTACTGCAGCCTATGTGTCGGTGACGGACGCCCTGAATATGTGTAACGTGCCTATCGGTAAACAATGGGCATGGTATATGATGTGTGCAAATACATTGGGCGCAGTTTGCTAATGGAAAGCCCTGAACTCTCTGAAACAGCTACTGAACAGCGGGCGGCCACTATGGAGATGTCACGCCACCCATGGTATCTGGGGCTGCTAAGTGTAGACCCAGCCTTAAGCTGACATTACAAGCATCAACTTTTGCAAAAACAATCCAGGGATGAAGATAATGTGGGTGCATGCTACAAAATCCAATCTGATACATTTTCAACCGAACCAAGCATGGCTCTTTTTTATGTTGATTTTTACCTCTTTTTGTTGATTTAATTCAAAAGAAATAACAATTTTTAATGAGCTAATGAAATGCATAAGGTTACTGCTTGATGGTACAGAAATGTGCATGGCCAGCTTTAATGGGAATTATGATGAAAAAGCTGTCAACAATCATAAACAGAACATACCTACTGTATGGCCAAAAAAATCCTCTTCCTCCACTATGCAAATCCATAAACAGTAGCATGCACTGGGATCTCTAGCTGCCTCGAAATCTTGTGAGACTTGTAAAGGCAACATCACCGAGGCAATGATGTCGCCCTTCAGAAGTCTCCTTGCACCTGGCAGAAACATTTAGGGTCAATTAACACAAATTGGTTTGGGCAGGAGTACCATGTTTGCAACCAAAATCTTTCACACTGGCCCGCGATTGCATCTTGTGGTAATGGATAGAGATGGTCGAATTTTTCGACTTGCTAACTTTGTGAGCTGATTGCAAAGCCCCTGAACATGGTATCATCACCAAACTTGCTGGAGATGTAGAGAAGGGTTGTGGGAACATTTGAAAAAAAGAAGTGTTGCTTTAGCACATGTACTTTTTGCATAAATTAAGTTCAAAGTTAAAGTCGAAATTCCGATTTTCGAAATTTTTACTTGACTTTGAACTTAATTTGTGCAAAAACTATTTGTGTTAGAGACATACTTTCTTTTTCTCCAGCAAGTTTGGTGATGATACCATGTTCAGGGGCTTTGCAATTAACTCGAAATCAGCGAAATGGTTGAAATTTCTAAAAAAAAATTTGACCATCTCTAGTAATGGAACATGTTACTAGAGAGTTTCTGCAAAAACTATGATGATGGTACCATTCTCAGGAGCTTTGCAATTAACTCAAAGTCAAACTAGTCAAAAACAAAATTTTTGCCTCTCTACACGTTACTGTTAACACATTCAATGGTGGTGTCTCCAGTGACACCGTGCGGTGCATTGATTACGAGCAGAGTGGACACTGTCCCATTCATTTTGCATTGTAGCAGTGGACACAAGCCTTTAGGCTCGAGGTAAAAAGGAGCAGGCGAGGGATGTTTGCAGGACAGGTCATGTTTGTATTGTTAATGTGTTTTAATTTCACATTAAAAACCATTCTCACATCAATTTTGGCATAAATCAATCTTAGATTCGATTGCTTGTTAAAATTAAATATGGACAGTCAGTCTAACATCGGTCAGTAGTCCCACCACACAGAGTGATCAATTAAAAACCAATTAATTCCATTCCTTAGCCCTGTGCACTTGCTCCATGGTACCATCGCATACAAATTCATCACAATGCCTAGAAAAACTAGTCAAATAGTTAAACGATCGACAAAAATGTATTGTCAATTTTATGTTCGAATTTCATCACCTTTGATCGATCAAATTAGACACAATGAATAGCCCTTTAGTCGACCAGGGGCAAGACAAATATTTCAGCTGTTCCTTGAAGGTTCAAGGCCGCTTAACAAAAATTCCCAAAACCTGGAGTTTTACTTTAACCAAAGGGAACATTAAAAAAGAAGAACAAAAGCTCATGTCAAGAAATAAGGAAAAAAATAAACATAAGATGCTGGAAAATTGGCCATCCCGCCAGCCACAACGCCTGTCGCTTGTTCTCCACTTCTTTCCTCTCCAGACATATCTGAGCGAGATGTTATTATCATTTCTGATCTACAAGCATTTTGAGTATAATTTATAGGTGGAAAGAGTCACGGATTTGAGCTACCTGAACCTGACAGTGAATTTCTCCATAGCTGCGGGGGGCGGCTGGCTTATCGCAGGCTTCAAGAAACCTTTCTCTGCGCTGACTTTTCATTTGAAGATGAGCCGTGTACATTTGGGGGTGAGATGCAGAAACATAGAGGAAGCAACGTCACTTTTTAAACCACCAACTTTAATTACAACTATATTCTCAACTATACCAAGAGAGTGATCAATTATTCATTTGTACAAAAATAACTGGAATTGATGTATTTATTAACAGCTCTGCTACTTAAGTCATGGTCACAAGATCACAGAGAGGTGCCATAATTCTGTGTGTCACACTACACAGGTGTGTTAGGTAAAAAGCTTTCAGAGCAAAAAGAATATATACACAATTCAAGGATACCCTATAATGTTACTAAACCTACTAAAAGAAAAAAAAATGTCATGTAGTGCAGTCTTTTAGTGTTATCTGCACTAGTTTTCTGCTCTTGGACTTTTTCCTTGTTTAGTTCATCCAGAAGATCCAGCAAGTAACACTCATCCTGCCTTAGGGTGGCATCACATTTACCACTGAAACTTTGGATGAGAAATGAGCTCCATTGGATAGCAGAATTGTTATACTGTACAGAGGGTAATGTAAATTTAAATAGACTTTACAAAGCCTAACTTTTGATTAACACTTGTTCTTTTTTTAATGAGTGTGGCTCTGGGTAAATTTTCACTGCAAAAAGCGGTAACCCCGAACCTCATTTTGGTCCCATGGCATCCTCCAGCAATGCCGGCCGGGGGCAGTGGGCAGCAAAGATGTCCCAAACATCATATGTTACATTGGGCAGGATACCTGACAGGCATAGATGTCCTTATTCCACACATACACAGAAGTGTAGGGGGAGTGTTGCCAAGCAAGTGAAAATGGAAAGAGATTACCATATTTTTTTGCACTATGAGACGCATTTTCCCCCCAAAATCAAGGGGAAAAATCTGTGCATCTTATATTGGTCAGATACAGCCACAGGTGCTCACGCCTTTGAATTCACCATTGTGGCTAAGTACTGAGCTGGCTGATGCTCACATGCTTAGCTCTGCAGAAGGGACCATCCATCCATCCATTGATCTCTGTATGTGAGGTGGCCACTACATCCAGCTCACATACAGAGGCAGGGATGGATTTTTCCCTGTGCAGGGGAAGCTGCCAGCCCCCATATACAGAGACTAGCAGATGGACCCTATATCCATGGATGAATCGACCCTTCTGCAGAGCTGAGCATGTGAGCTGGTAGCTTCAGCCAGCTCATATAGACAGGGAAAAATATGCTTGCCGGCAGATTGTCCCAGCTTCTGTATGTGAGCTGGCCGAAGCTGCCTGCTTACACTCACAGACCTGCAGAGCGAGACCAGCAGATGAAGAAGCCTCCAACAACTTCCCTGACTCCTTTAACTCCTGCTATGCTGGTTGGAGCATGGGGTTTCAACCGGCAGAGCAGAAGTTCCCAGTATTTTTTCCGGGATAAGACATTCTGCTGTATAGGATGCGTTCCATAAAATGGAGCATATGTACTCAGTGTACACTTTCGTGCCACTAAAAACTTAACAGAATGGGACCTCAATGGGGGTTAAAACTATTTTTTTTTACGAACCATTGCAGTGATGCCCCACCCCACTGGAAGGAAGACATACTAACTTGATCCTGTGCTCCCTTGCTGCCTCCTCCTCCTATCATAGACAGCTTCTAGCTTTTTCTGTCCCTATGCCAGAGCACTGGAAGGGCGAAAGTCACTGGGATTGCAGGATTGGGTGAGTATATCTTCTATTCTCTGATCCCTGGTTCAAGTTTAGTTTCATAAAAAAATCAGATTGTTTTAAGAATCTCTTCTAACTTTTTTTTATAAAAGAAATAAAAACAGGTAACTAGCAGGATCAAAAGGTAACAAAACTATACCAAGGGGAAAAACAACTACACTAATAAACTACAATAAAAGACTACATTACATATTATTTTTTGTATTTTTTTTATTTTGCTTCCAGTTCTAAATTTGACACCCTCATATCCAAGGTCACCATCACAATAAATTTCAATTTGTGGTCTTTGGAGCTTGGCAATACAAAAATGTGCTTTTCCAGCCAGCAGATCTAATATGTTTTGACTCCCTTCAACAATGTGACAATATACAGTGCTGCTTGAAAATATGTGAACCCTCCAGACATGGTCACTGTTTGTGCAAA
>CM070041.1:47600659-47619290 GCA_036250615.1 Ptychadena robeensis | reverse complement strand
GCACAAACAGTGACCATGTCTGGAGGGTTCACATACTTTCAAGCAGCACTGTATGTATTTGTTGGGTAAAACACTTGCAATGTGAAATATATGTATTATCTGCACCGACTTGAGCTCTAAAATATTTTTTATAAAGTTGCTATCTGTTCTTTCTTCTTTTAAGTCTAAAGAATGTTGTGTGGGCTTATCCAATGTTTTTTCTTCTATGCTCTACCCCAGAAATTAACTTCACAAACTAGGACTCAGCAATATGGAACACATACCAGGTATACATTTAGACATCAACACAGTCTGGAATGTTCCTCTTACCTGTGCAATCTGCTTATGAGTTGCTTGATTACACAGAAAAAGCATGCATGTGTAAAGGGATTACATAAGAGTTATTTCATATTGAACCTGATTCACATTTATCTTCTTAACATGCTATGCCATGCTTTTTCATGTGAAGAGGTCTATTAGATATAATGCGTATTGTTTGGACATGCTCTGACCAGCATGCATTAACACACATAGGTTAGAACCAAACCTAACTTAGGTAGAAACACTGTCAGCCAGAGAAGAGATCTGCAACAATTAAGCTGGGGACACACACGGCTCGATATACAAGCTGTTCGATATTCCCGGCAGCAGCGTGGTGATGTCGTCGCCCTGCTGCCCGACATCGAAGAAGCTACAGGTGCATGATTTACGGTCATGTCCCTGTTGTCGAGCTGGATTGATTGATCCCACTCAAAAACAGGGATGGTCGCATTAGATATGGGCCAGATAGATGGCCATGAGGGCGCACGACGCTCGAAGCGGCCATCGATCTAGCCCATATCACTGTGTGTGTTCCCTGCTTTAGTTGCCTAATGGCTCATGGTCAGTTCGCTTGTCCCCTCTGCTGATTGCACACAGTGTTCTCAATCTCCTCTACCACTGCCAGCCAATCAGAAGCCAGGGGGAAGCTGAACATGGAGGAACTAGCTTCAGAACGTAAGTAAAATGCATGTAATGTGTGTGTCTGTCTGTGAATTATGCATGTCTTTGTGCCTGTCTGTGTTTTTGTCTCTATGTGAATAATGTTTCTGTCTGATTGATGTGTGTGTATAAAAAGGGAAGAAAATTGATTGTATTTCAAATACAGTTTGAGGAACATTTCACACTAGCCATGCTGCTCTAACGCTACAGCGTCCATTAACAGCATCTGTTACTATTCAAACCCCGTGTTACCACATTGCATCAAACTAGCTTCTCCCACACGGGAAAAAGCCCAATGTGAACCTTTGTAGTTTGAAGGGGGCGCTCAATAATATTCCTATCAAGAAAGGAAGGGTCCTGCAGAGAAAGCTTGGGAACCACTACCTTATGATGTCCAAGCAGAACAAACGGTGACAGCACAGAGAGAAAAAGAAGGAAGTGATATCAGCTGATATAAATATATATTATCATTTAACACTAAAACCACAATACAGTGTGTACTCTAGTCAGCGTACAGAAACAAACTCTGTGGGGACAAGAATCATAATTGGAAGATAAACCTTAAGCAGGCCATACACGGGTCAGATTTTCAATTAATCAACTTAAAACAATCAATTTTTAAGTTGGTATAAAATTGTATGTCGATTGTATCATGCCCCATATGTAATACAAGATTTTTGATCGATTTTTTTTTCACTCGACATAACAATCGATCCAAAATAGTCAGATTGAAATTTCAATCAGAAGTGAGGTAGAATAGGTAGAAAAAAAATCGATCAAAAATTGGTTGACCACACTTGGTTCTCAAAATACTGAACCAATTTTCAATCGACCGATCAAAATTTACCATCCAGTCCGATCAAAAAACGACTGAATTTTCACTAAATTTTGATCGGATTAAGGTCGATTTAACCAGGTGGGCAAAACTCAATTCTCAATCAATCGACTAAAAAATTGATCGTTTTAAGTCGATTGATTGAAAATCTGACCCGTGTATGAGCTGCTTAAGCATACCTCTCCCATCACTGTCCAGTCACAGGTCACAGTGGTTGCAGGATGACCAGAATAAGGGAATCTGGCATTAGAAAAGACTGAAACAATTTCTGTATTGAAGGCGATTATTTCCACCGCTTCTATTTTATCTTTTAATGGGCTATTCATTTTTATGTTGTTATTTTTGGCTGTAGTTCTGCTTTGAGCACAGTAATTTGAAAAGCCGTTAAATTAAAGAACTATGCAATTGCAAATCTCCCCGGAGAAAGCCTCTGTTAGGCATTTTAAACATTCAGGGGAGGATACGTTGATGCTATATAAATACTTACATATAATGCAATGATCATCTAAAACGCAACTCCACATTTTATTAAATTAATTATAACAACTAATGTCTGCTTTGTGATACTTAACCTCTAGAGCCGTCCCCCGCAGATGCCCAGGTCTGTCCCATGCCGCTCCGTTTCAGTGATGTCCAGCATCACTTGGCTTACCTTCTAAGCCCAGGCTATCACAGCCACTTCAATGCTTTAACCTAGATTTACAGTATTCCTGGACAGTGTATTCTAACTAAGGCTATGCTTCCACAGTGTTATGGGCTGCGTCGATACCCCCTGCATTAATCAATTGCCTGGACGGGGATGACAATGCAGCTTATTCATATACCAGACTTCCCACCCTGCCTGTTTCCACAGTGTTCAGGAGGTCTGCCTGCCAAGCAGACAGCGAAGGTAGAGGTACTGCCCTACCTCTCGGCCGGCGGACCTGAAGAACAGTGTGAAAACAGACAGGGTCGGAAGTCATGCATATGTATGGACTGCGTCGACATCCCCATCAAGGGAGTATCGGCGCAGCCCAGAACACTGTGGAAAATAAACCTATGTCAGTTGTGACAGACTTGTCACTGTGTAAATGGACCATATCCAGAGGTGAAAGGGTCATGTGGTGTATCCTGGAAGGTATAGTATTGGACAGCAACAGTAATTTGCTGGGCAGTTTTTGTTACATTTTTGCTTCAGAGTCCTGGACTCTGGAATGGAAGGTAAGGAACTGCATTGCCAAATAAATACGGGTAGAAGCCCTAAAAAAATACCATTGGTGTGGATTGACATTGTTGGCAGCACCACATTGAGGCTGAACCCCCACACATACACACACACAATTAATATTGAAGAATAAACATATTTCCCATTGGTTAAGACATTCTTCCATTAGCGTATCACCATCATTTTCATTAGATGCTTGACCTAGAATACAGAATGACGGATGCAAATCAAACAGATAAAATGAACTGGCATTACCAACAAAGGATTGTCTGCGTGTGTTTGTAGGAATTACATCTGGAATTACAGGTGCAATTATGCATAATTTAAGGGTGGAAGAAGCTGCTAGCAGAACATCGATCCCCACCCGAGGTTTTTTTTTGGATAATGGAACGCTGTGAGGAAAGCTTAAGGGCTTTATGAACATCCCACACCTCGGGTGTGTGAAATATATGGTTACACCCAGGCAATGTTTTATTCATTTCATAGATGTGTTGTTTTTGTTCCACTATATTCTATTTTAATCTGTGTATATACATATTAGCTTACGCACACAGCAAATACCTGACATAGCCTGACACCCAGTGTTAAGCCCTGGACAGACGCTTAATAATTATTGCATGAAATGACTTCAGAGAAGGAAGGATGAGCAGGAGGCGTCTCGCTTCGGACACTAGAAGAGTCCTTATTAGCAGTCAAATGTTTAGAGATCAGCCATGGCAGATCCCTAATGCTCACCACACAGCTTTCAATCTCTCCGTACATTTTCCCTTAGACCCGGGGTCTGCAGCCTGTGGCTCTTGAGCCGCTTGTGGCCCCTTAGCTAACATGCTGTGGCTCAGCTCACGTGCCTACTCTCTCCCTGTAACCAGCACATACACAGGTTGATTTTCCACTCGATATTTGACCGATCGATCACTGCGCGCATTCACGAGTTCGATCGGCAATGAATCGGGTTTTGATCACCCTGCCCGATCGACCCCAAAAAATCTAAATCGACTAAAAATCTGATCGGACAATTAACCAAAGTTTTTTTGGTCGATCGTTTGGTAATCGGGGTACATTGATGGACCCATAGCCTTATGCAGCAGCCTTTCCGATTGATGGATTTTGTGGAATCCGTAATTTTGGAGATCGGCTCATGTCCAAATCGGCCACAAATCGGATTCCCAAGGTGGTGTTGCATCGATTCCCGATCCGATCAATTGCCGATTTCTGATCGCCTGGAAAGATTGGATCGGCAATCAATCGGCCATTGATCGCTGACGAATGGACCTCTGCCTCCCCCCAGACCTACCAACAATATTGGTGCTGGGGGCTCCACAATTGGATACTTAGTTTTCCCAATGCTAAAGCTAATTGTTTAAAGACTGTACAGAGGATTTAACCAATCTGGAAAGAGTTTTCTATAAAGTTTAAGGACTTTAAGGACATAAATTATATGTAAAAACGAATCAGAAGTATTGCAGTAGTGTAACATAAGTACACCAGAAACTAATGTTAGCTGAAACAGGTAATGTTCTCCTTGGAGATTATGGAGTTCTGCCTAGTACAGGGGAGATGCTGACATGTGCCTGTGAGAGATAGGCCTAGCATCCAGGCCTAAAGGACTGCAAAGATCATCTCTGCTGTCTAAATGGCATTTCTTTACAGGGCTAGGAGTTAAAATAGGAGGAACAAGGCAATGAGGAGCCGCCAACTGGGCGAGGCACAGAATGAGGGCGGGACTAGAGCAAGGAGCCTAATAGGAGATTCTGGCTGCTCTCTCATCCATCAAGCGTGCAGAAAGGGGACAGGGTACTGTAAGGGCTTGTTTCCACTTAAGCGGAAGCCCGCGGTTGTGCACGGCGCGGATACATTCTGTTCAATGGGCTAGTCCCCGGCAGAGGTCAGGGGGCGGCCGCCGCCTGAAAACTCGGTCGACCAAGTTTTTAGGCGGCGGTCCGCGCTATTCCGCGGCCGCCCAGCACTGACCGCGGCCATAGAGGTGAATGGCCGCCGCTAAAAACTGCATGAGATGCGGTTCTTAGCGGCGGCGGTTCTTAGCGGCGGCAATCGCGCCGCCGGCTTCCACACAAGTGGAAACAAGCCCTTAGGGATGAAAGCAGCTGACATCTCCTGTGTGGCTCCTTGCCCCCCCCCTTACACCTACCAACAAGATTAGTTCTGGGATTGGATACTTAGTTTTCCCAATGCTAAAGCAATTTGTTTAAAGACTGTACAGTAAAATTGTAACTTATAGTGACCTTTAACAATGTCGTAGGACCAGGGGGCATTCTAGATTCAAGACACATTATCTTCTCGACTTATATTTTGGCAGTAAGGTGGAATTTGTAAAATCTGTCTGGGTGGCGCCATGTATCACGAGTATTGCAAGTTCCAAAAATTGTGGCATTTATAAGATCATGGACTGGGTTGCTAAAATCCAAAATACGGTCTGGTCGAGTAATGCAGCAAGGTGCTAAGCCAGTGGTTCCCAAACTTTCCTTGCAGTGCCCCCTTTTCCATTTAGGAAAATTTTTGAGCCCCCCTCCCTATTCAAACATAGGTTAGGAATGAGGGCCTGTGCCCCCTTGGAATACCTTCATGCGCCCCCTCAGGGGGGCCGGCCCCCCAGTTTGGGAACCACTGTGCTAAGCAGACTCAACCCATACTGGTAAAGGCTTCTCAATCTAGAGGACAACCTTCCCAATAACCCAATATGTTACCAGTTGTAAGATCTCCTTAATTGTATTGCATGTCACACCATAGCAAACTGCTCTGATTATCACATAGCCAATAGTTCTAATTTTATTAATGATTCCAATGTGATAGTTAACCAAAAAACGCAATCATTCTTCCATCACAGTCAAGTGTCTTCCTCTTAGGGTCACCACAGATTTGTAACAAAAAAAAAAGTTGCAGACATTTTAATTAAATTTTATCCTGTTTAGGCTTAGAGGAGATTTTAGTTATATGATTTACATTGCGTTAAACTTTTTCAGACTTCTGAGTATAAGAAATAACTGTGATAAAATGTAATCAGTACAGCCATAATCAACACAACAATCGCTTTCTTTTCACAGATGCAGAAAAGAAGAAATAAAAAACAAGAAATCACACACAATTGGTGTGACTCATTAGAGATCACATGGCAAATTGCAGTGCTAAGCAGATACACAGAGAGCGACTCGTGGAGGATGATATTAATAAAATCTGCACAACGATGTGGCAATGCACCTACAGTGTTAACAGCATTTATGTTGGGAAAACGGTCTTATACATGAATAGGCTTCACTGAGCATTAGTGGCATTAGTAGCATGAGGAAATCTTGACACAAAAAATGTCCACTGCGAAGAGGAAGGGACAGAGACGGTTACACTCAATTAAATGTATTCATATTACTTATTCATAGTCCAGGATGTTAAACTACAGGACCAAAGAACCCTCTTGGGTGGGTTGCTGTTTCTCAGTCTTGGTTTAGGCCTAAAAAGGTAAGGACAAGTAAAAAGTCTAAGGGCCATTTTACACTATATGCATTGCAGTGCGTTTTTAAAACGCACACTTTTTTTACCGCATGTGTTTTTTTACTGCATGCGTTTTTACATAGACAACCAATGTTACCATTCACACTGTATGCATGCGGTTTTAAACTCACTGCTGTATGCATTTTTTTATTTTTCCTGCGTTTTTCATTCATTTGTTCAAAAACACAAACGCATATGTAATGTCCTCCATGAGATGCAATGCTGTAGTGTTACGTAAGTACACTAGAAACTCTTGTTAGCTGAGCTGAGACAGTTAAGATTGATGGACGGTTCGAGTGCTGTGCGCACTCACGGCCATCTATCTGGCCCATATCATATGCAGCCATCCCAGGTTTCGAGCGGGGCCAATCAATCCTGCTCAAAAACTGGGAAATCGGAAATGACTGTTAAATGCGGCCGATGTTCGTTGCTTCGGAGAGCGGTCTCTCCCCAGCTCCGCCGATATCTGACAGCAGTGTGATGATGTCATCACGCTGCTGCAGGGAACATCGTACGGCTCAAATATCGAGCCGTCTGTTCCCTGCTTTAATGTTCTCTTTGTAGAGTATGGGGTTCTGCCCAGCACAGGGGAGGTGCTGAATAGAGATTTTTTCCAAAATTCGACCATTTCGAAAATTTTGAGTTAATTGCAAAGCCCCAGAACATGGTATCATCACCAAACTTGCTGGATATGTAGAGATAGGTTAGGGGTATACGACAAAAAAAGTATGGCTCCAACACAATTTTTTTTTGCATAAATTAAGTTCAAGTGAAGTCAGAATTTTAACTTTGAACTTAATTTATGCAAAAACTACACATGCTAGAGCAAAACTTTTTTCCACTATTCCCACAGCCCTTCCCTGCATTTGCAGCAGTTTTGGTGATAATACCATTTTCAGAGGCTTTGCAATCAGCTCACAAAATCTCTAGTGCTGACATGTCCCTATGGGAGTTAGATCAAGCACCCAGACCTAAGGGACCGCAAAGACCATGTAAATAAAATTCCCTACAGGGCTAGGTGTTGAGAGATTAGTGATTATTCTCTACTTCCAGACATCATTACCTTTCCACATGGGTTAGAGACAATCTGTTATAACGTTACACCCTATGGATATGCCTTCTTGGATAAGGCATAAAGAAAGATATACCGTTCATCTTGCTTTAACAAGTAAAGTTGTTTCTTCGCAATTTACAGATATATGTGTGGATATCCAGGGGAGTAGCTTGAAATGACTAGGTCCCATAGCAATTTTGTTTTTATAAAAAATGGAGAATTCACATGTACATAAGTACAGCTTAAAGCCCCCCATACACGTTCCGATTTTTCGTACGAATTTTGCCCGACCGACCAATGTGGTCGGGAGATTAATCGGATACGGAATTATGTACCCGACCGATCCCGATTTCTCAAAATCGGCCGAAAAATCGGTCGGGACCGCTTCGGATCTGTCCGTAAATTTTTGGTCGATCTGCTGTTAATAAATAGGGTTGGGCTGATGGATCAGTGATAATTCGAATTCCGATTTTTCGTGCCAGCCGACCGACCGACCATAACATTTTAGGTGAAAATCGGGTGGCAGGATTGGACGAAAAATCGGTCGGGAGAATAATCGGAACGTGTATGGGGGGCTTTAGTTGGAGTCCACCTGTGGTAAATGCAATGAATGGACAGGAGTTGGAAAGGCACACACCTGTCTATATAAGGACCCAGGTCATATCAGAGCACAAATCCACAATGTCAAAGGAATTGTCTGTAGACCTCCGATGCAGGATTGTCTCGAGGCACAAACCTGGGGAAGGCAAGAGACAAATTTCTGCTGCTTTGAGAACAGTGGCCTATATCCTTACTAAGTGGAAGAAGGTGGAAACCACTTAGACTCTTCCTAGAGCTGTGTGGCCATCTAAACTGAGTGATCCAGGGAGAAGAGTATTAGTCAGGGAGGTGATTCAATGGTCAGAGGTCCAGAGGTCCTCTGTGGAGAAGGGAGAACTTTCCAGAAGGAGAACCATCTTTGTAGCAATACACCAATCAGGCCTGTATGGTAGAGTGGCCAGATGGAAGTCTCTTCTAAGTAAAAGGCCCACAGCAGCCAGCCTGGAGTTTGCCAAAAAGGCATCTGAAGGACTCTGAGACCATGAGAAACAAAATTCTCTGGTCTGATGAGACAAAGATTGAACTCTTTGGTGTGAATGCCAGGCATCCAGTTTGGAGGAAACCAGGCACCGCTCATTACCAGGCCAATACCTTCCCTACAGTGAATCATGGTGGTGGCAGCATCATGCTGTGGGGAAAGATGGGAAACATGACTGCAGCAATGTACAGAGACATCCTGCATGAATATCTGCTCCAGAGCGCTCTTGAACTCAGACTGGGGAGACAGTTTATCTTTCAGTAGGGCAACGACCCTAAGCACACAGCCAAAATATCAAAGGAGTGGCTTTAGGACAACTCTGTGGATGTCCCTGAGTGACCCAGCCAGAGCCCAGATTTGAACCTGATTGGACATCTCTGGAGAGATCTTACAATGTCTGCACCAATGCTTCCCATCCAACCTGATGGAGCTTGAGAGGTGCTGCAAAGCGAAACTGGCCAAGGATAGGTGTGCCAAGCTTGTGACATCATATTTAAAAAGACTTGAGGCTGAAATTGCTGCCAAAGGGGCATCTACAAAGTATTGAGCAAAGGCTATGAATACTCATGTACAAGTCTATTGTTTTTTATAAATTTGCAAAAACCTAAAGAAAACTTTTTTTAACGTTGTCATTATGGGGCACTAGAGCCCTAGCGTTACAGTTTTTTTGCGCAATTTTTCATGCCACAAAGCCGTTTCCCGGGCAATCGCGGCGGAGTATACTGTACTCCGCCATTACTGCTAGCTCTCCTCCCGGCTCATTACACATGGAGGTCTATGGCACCACAACTCCCCCCGCCCCCTTTGGCATCACTGATGACGCGGAAGACACGGGGCTGGAAAAGCGCAGTGAGGCTGCAGATATGCAGAAATGCTGCAGGCTCACGGAGAGCCGGTGATTGCACACGATTCCGGCATGGGCGCAGTTTGATCCAAGATTAAACTGCTTCTGTACTGGCTTTGGGCGTAACGCCCAGGAGGTTAAGCCACTTGACTACTAACGACCAATGCAGCTAGGGTACTTTGCCAATGACCAAGAGGTTGATTTTCCATTGACCACCAGTGTAGCCAGATTCTAGAACACTGTCCACTGTCATAGACACTACAATTTCAAATGTCTCATTGGCTGTTCTGGAAATTTCATGATAATTAATCAAATTACAGTATTCTGTTTTATACAGGAAGTAATCTGCCTCATGTCAATTACTAGCTAAACCCCTACTGAGCCAACAATAAAAATATAACATTTCAAAAAAAGTTTATATATATATATATATATATATATATATATATATATATATACACACACACACATTTTTTTTTCCCTGTGTGGCTATCGGATTATCCCAGCCAAATCCAACAGCAACAAACCGTCATGTGTCGGAAAAATGAAGCAAGAGAGGTGAGCGCTATTTTCCTATTGATATTTACTTCTGTTTATTTAATGATGTGATGTAACTTGAACTGGCAGTCTTCAGCATCACCCTTGGCTTTATGTCAGCTATTGGTTTGTCTCAGTCAATCAATGCCACTACAGCGGCGCCGAGCTGCCACTCACCAGTAGGGGGCACTGCAATGATTTTATCTTTAGGCACTTCGGGAAACTAGTTGATTAAAACAGTTTATTAGCCAGTGTAAAAAAAAAAAGCAGAAGTAAATCAGCTATGAGAGGGTGTAATACACAATGTCTAATAAAGCAGGAATCTATTTTAATTTTTACTTAAATTCTCGCAAACAGAAGGAACATTAAAAGAAAAAAAGGGGAGAGGGTAAAACAAAGAATCTGCGCTGTCACGCGACTCAGTGTCTCTGAACGGCTTCTGCAGAACTGATTCATCTGTCCTTTGTAAAATGCTCACAAGCTGAGAAAGAAGATGATTAATTGATGGCAAAAAGGGAGGTGGGGGTAAGGCAGTATCTAAAATTGCTTCAAGGAAGTCATGATAATGTACAATAAAATCACATCAGCACCTCTGTCTGCGCAATTCGCACCTATTTCAGCAGGAGGTAGAAGGAAGTGTTATGATATTGTGAAAAGACATGAATGGTCAGCTGCTGCATTAATTAGATATTTTTGTTAACTATAACTATACATGGATTATTACCCATGTCAGATGACATTAAGGTGTGCTTAATAAAGAAGGTCACACTGGGGAATGCAGGGGGTCCACTATCAGCACCTTCCAGGAATTTCCCTTTTGTGTCACATTTTGTCATCATAGTAAATTTCCGGATCTGCTGAACTCCAGGAAGTGCCGCCTAGAAGAAGCCATAATCTGCACATGAGGGAATCTCAAAGCTGCTCATTGACAACAAAGGACAACCAGACATCTAACTGATATGTAAACATGACTTTAAAGCTATCCATACACAGGTCGACTTTTCCCCAAGCGGTCTTAGATTTAATCAACTTCAACCCAGTTCGTACAGAGTTTGTTTGAAAAATGAACTCTGAACGGACCGGGATCGTAAAAACCGACCTGACCCCTGGAAAGCTGCGGCGATTCTCTATCTCTGTGACATCATCACGCTGCTGTCTGATATCGGAGGAGCCAGAGACAAAGCATTCCAATGTCTTCAGCTCAGCAATGGACATCGATCGTGGTTTAGGCCTGTTTTTGAGCGGGATTGATTGGTCCCGCTCGAAAATAGGGACGGTTGTATATGATATGGGGCAGATAGATGGCCCATATCTACACGTGTGTGCCCAGCTTTAAGGCCCCCATACAGTAACGAGCTGAGGCCAACTTTGCCAATGTGCGTGTTCGCTTGTGGCCGTCGGTCAGTGGCATAATCAGCCGCAGATCATGGCACCCCCCTGAAGAAGCGGAACCAGGTAACCCCGAGTGTAACTCGGACTGAGTTTGTAAAACAACCTTACCCCAAGATACACCCAGGGTGTCCGCTAGGGAGGTTAAACTAAAGCTAGCCACACATGGTTTAATTGACTGTACAATCAATGTAATTTGATCAATTTTTTTAGTCGATTGATTGAAAATTGAAGCATGTCCACATGGTACGATCGTTTAAATTCGATTTTAATTGTAATTTTTCTCGGTCGAAATTTGATCGGACCAGTTGGAAAATTGTGATTGATTGTCCCCACATTGTGTCTCATTTTTTGTACTGTTTTTTGACCTGTCCAATTGAGATTCGATTCAATCAATTAGCATACTGTAACTTCTGGGAGGGAGGGAAATGCAATACAGTCATTTAAACCATGCAAGCATGCATTGTAATGGCTTGTGTGTCTGTTCACTGACACACAAGCATGCAAATGGCGATCTCTGTGAATACATCTCCTAATGTAATGTGTGTCCCCCAGTGTCCTTTTGCCACGATTATAATGTACTGGATTAAAATGCAAAAAGTTATGACCTTTGGGTTTTTGATCTCTCTGTGACCATCATTGGTCCCTTTTTGATCACTCTGTGACAATCGCTTTTTGATTACTCTACGTTTAAAAACGATTAAATTCAATCGAAGTCGGGCTTTGATTGCATACTCAATGTGGTGTGTACTTTGATTCAATTACAATCAACATACGATTTAATGATCGAAAACTTCGATCGAATTGATGATCGATTTGATGTCAATTGAACCATGTATGGCTAGCTTAAGGCACTTGTACAGAGAGAATGGCTTTTCTTTTTCTAGTAGGATGAAGAAATCTTTGTTCAGGCATTGTTCAGAGTAATCAGCTACTTTGTGGTCGGCATACACAGTTCACAATTCAATCATTGACAGAAATGTAATGTTTGTAAAAAATTTACTTAAAATGATTAATGAACTTCATATGCCCCCATTTAGAGGCCAGCTGATCACACAGCCTGACTAGTGCCCTGTAACACAACCACACCGTTGTATGTGTATATTGTGCAGGTTGTCAACTACCCCCATGGTAAGCCTATGTGCACCCACCTGGACACCTGATCAGCTACCAAATGACCATGAGAATAAAGCTTTACAATATTTCAGTCTAATATTTGCAGCCTGCAGCAAACTGATCACATCATCTCAGCGTAGACACCGGACGAGACCTCATGGATAAAATGTGGAGCTTTTTAGGACATTTCAAAACTCCTGCCATGATGTAGGTTGTTATAAGGCCCCCATACACTTTACAACCTTACCATGCAATTTCTGTACAATCAACTTTTGTTCTACCAAAACCATGTAATATGAGGACCTTTCTAATCCTTCCAATCACTATGTATTCTATCAGGGAGGACCCGGCACTACATAGCAGTGATATATACCTTCCAATCACTATGTATTCTATCAGGGAGGACCCGGCACAACATAGCAGTGATATATACCTTCCAATCACTATGTATTCTATCAGGGAGGGCCCGGCACTACATAGTTGTTGGTAGATCTAAAGGAAATTGTATGGAGTGATCTAAAGGTGTGTGGTGGGCTATAAGGTGACAACACTCTATACATATATACACACACATACAACTGCATTGAACAAGGAAAGAACGAGTGGGGACCAGGAAATGAGTCTTATAGAGTTTTATGTGTGGTTAGTAAATTATTTGCAGAGGTGTCTATAGCTAATCTAAATTATGCCGATCTATATGTCTCCACTGTAAACTTAGGACAGGCTAGCATTAAGGTGTTGTTCAGTGAAGTTTTTTTGACACAACATAGGGGCAGGGAAAAAAAATTTTTTCTTTGCTGTAACACGCTTTTTCTTTGCTGGAAAACGCTTTAACAACACAACCTCACATTTTTGTTGTGCCCCATGCATTCTCAATGGGCATGTTAATGCACTTATACTATCGCTGTGTCACTTTACATCTACGTCAAAGGCTCTGCGCTTATTTTAAAACAACTTCAACATGCCTGTGCGTACGGGACCATTGAATATCAATAAACACAATGCAGGCGCGTCACCATGTTTGTATTTGAAGCATGTCAAATGTGGGGATTTAAAAGCAGTAAAGACATAACCTAAAAGGTGCAGCAGCTTTTACAAAAATAAACATAACAAAAAGACAAACATAATTATCATTAAATAATTAATAATAATAAAATCTTGAACAATATTCCAAAGAGAAAGTAAAAAATTACAAATATATATATTTTCTAACCCATTTGACACATACTTGTGTATTCCTAATTTTGCAGAAATCACAAATTCTTTTTGGACAAACCCAATATCGCTATAATCCCTCCACTCAAAAATATTCTTATCCTTCTAGGAGCCTCATAGTAACCTAAAGCCCCCCATACACCACATACAATTACCATGCAATTTCTGTACAACCAACTTTTCTTCTACCAAAACCATGTAATATGAGGACCTTTCTACACCTTCCAATCACTATGTATTCTATCAGGGAGGTCACTATACTACATAGTTGTTGGTAGGTCTGATGGAAATTGTATGGAGGAATCTAAAGGTGTATGGAGGGCTTAAGTCCGCCTCACAAACATTGCGGGAAAGGAGGACTTTGCTAACAATGACTGATTAATGGTATTTGGGGGGCACATTTTCAGGAACCACACATTTTTAGGAATCACATTTCTATTTGCAAATCAGTAAAATAATGTTACCTTTGTGGAGCTTTGTCATGACAAATCCATCCTGCTACCTGTCTGGCACTGAGTATGGAGTACAGGTGAGTAGAATTGGATCAGGTGGTCTCAGTCTCACATGTTACATGATTGATAAGGGCGATTCTATACAGACTGAAACTGAGCCAATCCAGCAAAGCAGCCGTTATACCGAATTGTATGTTGTAAATTTCAGTCTGCATACAATTTGTATACATGTGTATTGACCATCTCAAAATCATCAACTTACAAAAAGTATGTGTATGTGTAAAGGCCCCCATACACCTTACAATTTCTGTACAATCCACATTTGTTCTACCAAAACCATGTAATATGAGGACCTTTCTAAACCTTCCAATCACTATGTATCCTATCAGAGAGGACCCGACACTACATAGTGATTGGTAGATCTAATGGAAATTGTATGGAGTGATCTAAAGGTGTATGGGGGGCTTAAGGTCTGAGCCTCAATCTGCATGTTGATCTAACATTGTGTTCTGATGTGCTTGCAAATAAGTTTTAACAACTTCTTTGGGGGGGTTTCTGTCCAGTATTTGACAATACTGGAGGACAGTGAAGTAAATGAAGCCTCTCAATTGAATGCTTCCTCAATTGAATAGGGAATCGAGGTGCACTCTTTCTGCGCTCTTGATCGCGTTCAACACTTTATATAGGGACCACCCCCATCCAAAGTAACATAAATTCAACAGGGTTTACCAACATGTTGGTTCCCTGTTTGATCGAGTTTCTTCGAGAAGGATTGATTGATCACGCTCAATGAAACCGGGGCATGCTTAATTTTGGAAACCAATTCCAGCATAGTCATTTGCTGCAAATGCGCAATCGATTGTGCTTGAATCGAGTCATGTTTGCCTAGCTTTACAGTAAGGATATAGCATGATACATTTAATTCTGTATAAAAATATATAATGATGAAGATCTTCAAGGAACAGTTAACTCTTTACAAGTAACGTGCTTTAGGCTATGTTACCACATAGACGATCAGCTGCGGGGCGGACACGACGATTGCAGGTGGCCCATTGACCAGACAATTTTTTGAAAAAAATGTTGATCCTATCAACACCCGATCAAAAATCGCATTCATTCATGTCCATGGGCATGATCAGGGCAGAACAATCGCGACCGCCCGAGATCAGAACGCGGGAAGCGGGAGTTCAACCATGTCCGCGCCCAATCGCGGCCATTAGTTAAAGTGGGGACAAGCCCATTCAACTAAGCGGACGCGATCAACAGCGGTCGCCGCAATTAATCGCCTATGTGGGAACATTGCCTTAGATAACAGGATTTTGATCCCACCATCAGAAGACTTAAGCTAGCCATACACGGTTTAATTGACTGTTTAATCAATGTAATTCGATCGATTATTTTGGTCGGTCGATTGAAAATTGAATCCTGTCCACATTGAACAATAGTTACATTTCAATTTAAATCGTAATTTGATAGGACCAGTTGGAAAATTTTAATTGATTGCTACCACATCGAGTGTAAATAAAATACTATTCCTTGTCCCAACCAATTGTGATTAGATCCAATCAATTAGCATACTGTTCTCTCCACTGGTCGGCAGAATAGGATGTTTGTATGTATGCTTTTTTTGACTGTAGTCAGACCATTATTACTATGCATAGGTTAGGTTGAGGCTGCTGTTGCAGTAATGGAAATGTTTAAGATCGAACACTCAATGTGTTGTATCATTCAATTCAATTACAATCGATATACGATTCAATGGTTGAATACTTCGATCAAATTGATGATCGATTTGTTGCAAATTGAACCATGTATGGCTACCTTTACTCCATCACAGACATACAACAGTGACATTCAATAGAGCTATGGCTAATCACAGTTTAGAAATGCTGTCAGCACTTAGTGATTACACCCTCTCAGAGCAGACATAGTCAATAGGTTCATTCAGAGTAATAGCTCAGTCATCACTGGACCCTGATGCTTCCACATCAAAGTCTTTTACTTCATGATTACAAGGGTTTTTTTAAAGCACAACTCCAGGCTGTTGTTAATTTAACCCATGAAGTGGGGTTCCCTTCCCCCTACACTACATGGGTTAAATACTCCTTTAGCTAGGAAAGGAACGGACTAAGTAAAAGTACTGAAGCCGACCATAGATGGGTAGATTCCCATTACATAGATGCTTGAACAGGCATCATCACGCTGCGTTTGAGCATTTGTCGATCAAACTGTGAATCAATGCACACACTGGTCCCCATCCAAAGAAATTGTGAAAGACCAGGGGAAAACAGACATGTCCGTTCCCTGTTCGATCATTCTTTTTTTTTATAGAACGTTTCATGTGGACAGCTTCGATTCCTGCAGGATCGATCACCGCGAACTGAAATCTATGTGCATCACTTTGTGCAATAGATTCCGGTTTGATGCTTTGGCAAAGCAATGGAGGTTCATTTACCAACATGTTGGTTCCCTGTTCGATTGAGCTGCAGTCGATGACCCGTGCGATCAATGGATGTGAACGTGCACGGTGTAAAGTCATCGATCTCACAGGTCATGGATTGAACAGCAATCGACCCATGTATGGGGACCTTCATTAAGGTTGAGTCGAGGTAGCCATACACAGGTCGAGTTTTGCACAATCCATCTTTGATTTGATCGACTTGTGCGCTTTACATAACAACTTTCAGTCTAACATCAATCAATTGTACCCCCAAACAGTGTGATTGATTCCTGGACTTAAATTGGTGCGCATTCTCCATAGTACGATTGCATATAAATTGATCAAAATACCTATAAAACCCTTCAGATACTTGTACGATTGACTGAAATTTACCAACATGTCCGATCACTGCTCGATCCATTTTATGTTCCATTTCTATCACTTTTAATTCAATCTTACCCGTTCTTACTTACTGATTCCCGTTCAGTTGACTTCAATGGACAGCATCACATCATCATAGGGGGGAAGTGACATGGGACAATTGGGGTTTACTGATTATAGGTAGTTTTTCTTTTTGATTATCAATAAAATGGGGGAGGGTGTTTGATTGTGAGGGACATGGAGTACATTAGGCGTGTGTAGGTGTCCTGTAAAAATACTTCTTTCTTGCTTGTTCTGATTCTTTGACTTACATACTGATACCCTGACCCAGAATGAGAATACAGCTGAGGTGTTGAGATAATTCTTTCACACTTTGGCTCCTTTAACAATTTCTCAGTTTTGCCCACCATGAACAGTCTGCTAGAAATCTGTCAAACTGTGGTGGATACATGAAGGAAATAATGTTTTTTATGTATTAAGGTGACTACATGACCTGCTACTTGTCTTCAAGGAAGCCTTATGCATACTGCCATCCAGTGGCACTAAACTATTAAAAATCTTTCCATATGTAAAGTGGTCCCCCAGTCTAAAGCTAGCGTTGTGATTCCCCCTGCAATCGCTGTACGATGGATCGTAACATGTGATGGCAAAATCGACGATCGATTGTACAGTGATTGTAGGGGGAATCGCAACATGTATGGCTAGTTTTAGACTGGGGGACCACTTTATATAGGGAAAGATTTTAAATAGTTTAGTGCCACTGGATGGCAGTATGCATAAGGCTTCCTTAAAGACAAGTAACAGGTTATGTAGTCACCTTAACCCCCCTAGCGCACTGCTGAGGTCCAGATTTCTGTACCAAAAGTGCACAACAGACTTCAATGGTAAATTTTTCTTTATGTCCTAGGTGCCCAACCTGTGGCCCGGGGGCCACATGCGGCCCATTGGGCGTTATTTGGCGGCCCCCCTTGGTCCTCCACATGGAGCCCCTAAAACCTAACTGTTAATGCATAGGACATAACAACTCACCTGTGAAGTGGTCACACACTGGCCCAGCTTTCCTAAGCAACTTTGGCGCACCTACATCAGTAAAATTGTCAATGTTGATCGGGGAAACCAGGTCTACATATGACTGCTTCACCCAGGGGCAGGAGGGGGGAAGGTGGGTGCTGTCAGCTTTTGACTGCCTGTGGGGATCTGGTCCACCGCCTGCTGAGATATGTCTACCGAGGGGAAGGTCTGGATCAATGTTATGTGCGGCCTTTAGTAATGTTGAGGGCCGCACTTGTGGCCCTCCATGTTCACTCAGTTGCCCACAACTGCTTTATGTTGTAGACCTGTAACTTCCCAAAATCTGTCCGTACAAGGGTCTAATAGACATCCTAATTTTAATCATGTTTGAAACACACAATTATGTCAAAAAATTTTTTTTCAAATAAATTTATGAAAAAACACAGAAATCAGGGCACAAAGCTATGCTGCTATGTACTACTAAATCTCGCCAAAATAAAGTCACTGGTGCTCCAGATGTGCCCATTTGCAGTTAACCCTCTCTAACCTGGTGTGATGAAGAGACCAGGGAAGAGAGGGTTACTGCAAATGGGCACATCTAGGGCACCAGT
>CM070041.1:47567708-47584674 GCA_036250615.1 Ptychadena robeensis | reverse complement strand
ACCCGGTACTACATAGCAGTGATATATACCTTTCAAGCACTATGTATTCTATCAGGGAGGCCACTTTACTACACAGTTGTTGGCAGATCTAATAAAAATTGTATGGATCGATCTTAAGGTGTATGGGGGGCTTTTTACAGTTTCAATACAGTCCAGAGCAACTATACATAAATTGTATTTATATAATACATGCGTATGTATAGTATCTTTTCTCAACGTGTTTCAAAACCTAGAAGGTGCTTCGTCAGGAGAACGAAATGTATAAGTTAATACATTTATTAAAGGTAGGTTTAAATTCATCAATTCGGGATTGTTAGCCATTTTCCCAAGAACGGAGAACCTCTTGATCCGTCTCTACTTTACTATTATTATTTATGAATAGTCTGTTTTCAACAAGTCAGTTAGGTTATGTCTTGTATGTTTGTCCCGTTTAGTCATAGGTGGTAACGTTGGGTAAGTTCTATCGCCATTCTATATTGAAGTAGACATGTTAAGCATCTAATTTTACTCATGGTGAAATGACCAGAGATCTACATGGAGTATGACAAAGGTGCTATGTTTTAGGAACATTTTTGCGGTAGACAATATATTAAGAAAACTAGCAGTGAAAAATGTTACATATGAATAGGCAGAAGCCACAACTTTGTCAGGGCCATTCCACAGGCCATCCTTTATCAAGGCTTCTAGTAAAACATAATGGTAATGTCACCACTGTCCCCTCGGATACCTGGGCTCTCACAATTGCACAAGCAAATGCTCTGCAGTGTGTTCTTACAAAATTTCTAAAACACAACTATACTTGTAGGCTGGAGTACAGGTCACAGGCCAATCACAGCTCCCAAAAGCATCGGAACCCAGGATCAAGATATGGATACAACAGCTTAATCTTTTAAGGTCTGTGTAGCCCAATGATCCCAAAATGGATTTACCCAGCCTAGAGCCTTTCACTCTGACAAAGTGCCCCTTGAGATCCTGTAGCATGCTGGGATTTTTTTTTTTGCAATTACTGCCGGAAAAAAGTGTATCTGTCAGAAGCATATAAGTGATCTCAGAAACGTGGTCTATCATTCGTTCTTATTGTATTGTAATTTAATACTATTTTTTTTTTTTTCCAAAATTCCAAAGTTTATTGAAAAATATAAGAAATAGCATACATCGTTCAAGCAAAATAGACAAGATTTGACATCTTTCACTGTATGCATAGTAGTGTAACATGAATGTAGTTTCATCTCGAACAGATAAGGCACATAACAGTTTTAAATCAAACTACCAAATAATCTATCAATTACAAATAGAACCGTAAACATTAGTTTTGTTTGAACTATTATGTCTCTATACAGTATTGAAAATCCAAAAATGCGATAATCACACACTGGTGATAAAACTGTAGTTTTCCTTTATTGGTTCATACTGACAGCAGCACAATTCATCGATAGCAGCAGCAGCAGTGCTAGAGATCTAATTTTTTCTAGAGAATTTCTAGTTTAGACAACTTCGTAGAATTTCCACCTTACAAAAATACCCCAAAACACATGTATATGTAATAATGAAACAAATGATTACATCTAAAAATGGAAAGTAATCAGGACATTGATCTCCCTTTCACCCATTCCGACAGGGTTAACAATGGCGAAAAAAAACTTCAACCACTATTACAAAATAAACACTTTTTACAAATACCCCCCAAGACTTGTATATGTAAATTTGTTACATACAAAACTTTTTTTTGGATATTCTTTTTTTATTAGACTTTTTCTGACATTTGTTAACCCTGGTACAGGAGACCTTCATACTCATACCATACGGTGGGAGATGGGGATAAGATTATATTTATTTTCATATTTAAACATTTATTCAATGATGATTTTTTTATGAAAATTTCTACTTATTGATAATCAAAATCCTGGAAAAAGTCTGAATCGAAATTTCAATATAAGGAATTTTTGACCATTGCTATTAGCTATTTGCCTATGATGTGTTTTGCCCCAGAAGGGCTGCATTATATGACCAGAGTGGGTACGGTAATAATACAGCTGGAAAGCCTGAGTGGAAGCAGCACGGGTAAAGTAATTTACCATATACACTTGAGTATAAACCAAACTGAGTATAATGGTGAGTAGATTGGAGGAAGAATTTAGATACTGTTCCCATCCCTGTATTGTATAACACAGCAAAAGTAGGGGTTCCCTCTTGGGACTTTTAAATGGGCAGTATCACTATGTGTGTAGTAAAAGCCAAATGGTCTTGATGGCAAAAATCGGTAGATCTATCATATCAAGTTTATAAATTATAGATCCAGTCACAACATATACACTTGTACACATTTACAAACAGCGTCAAGATGCCAGCCCAAACTACAACATACATAGAGTGTGGCGGCGGTACATATATATATAATGAAATTCTAATGATGAGAGAGAAATAGGTGCACGTGGCTACATGTCGCCTCTATGCGGCTTCTCCAGGGCCATTCGCACATAAGGAGCATATGTAAATGGACTGTGTGAAGAAAGAGGTTGCGGATCATATGAGTGACTTATAGATGAAAAGGGGAGAAGAATTTATTGTGACAGATGTGGTTATGACAGACCTGTCTTGACGATAAAAATAGGTTTAGTCACAATCGCCAGCTTTGTGTGGTAGTTTAGAGGGGTAAACCCTCAATGGGATAGGGCGCAGTGGAAGGATACAGGCGTCCTTACAGCTAGGGGGCGGGGCAGTCGATGGTACATTGGGGTATTCCCAAAGGGGCATCCAGGAAGAGATGTGTACAGTGCTGTAAGTGTATTTAGAAAGATGTTACAATCATCGGTGCAATAGCTTCTGTTTGTAGTGGCTTACTATCAATGTGTAAATCCCACAATTCTTTTAAAAATCATTCTTTTAACCACATTATGGGCTATATTGAAATTCTCACGGGGATAAATATCTAGAACATGTTATATTCTTTTATTTACTTTACAACATTTTGTTCGCCATATGATATAAAATTACAAGTTTTACAGGTATCCGATTGTGTCATATAGTAGTTCGAACTCGGAGCTCGCGTGGGAGGGCAGGCATTCACATGTCTAAAGATAAAAAGTAAGTTTCACATGTGTTTTTTAAGATAAGTGATAAAGGTTCTTTACCTGCCATCTAGGATCAGGGTTGTGTGTAATCGGGAGCATAACATAAAAAATGAGTCGTTGTATCTATGCTTGAAAACCCCGACCTAGGCTCTTCTAGGTCTGGGTATCAAGCAAGATACAAACTATATTTTTTATGTTGCTGGACTTCTTATCAATGCTCAGGGGAAGTTTGTCGGATACAATGTTAGTACTTTATGTCGTGGGCGGCAGTCAGTTCTCCAGTCATCCGTGATTGGGCACGGCGGAGCACCATGGTTGCGGTATTACTCCGCAACCCCGGCGATCAGCTGGTGTGGGGGCATGGCTCCACACCATATGTTTGGTCCGCTGCGCCGGCAGTTAACAGTTTGCCGGGGTTACTGCCGCCCACAAGGTCCTCCCACTCGCGTGCTTGGGGAATCCACACTTCCGGGTGCGCGGGGCTATATATGCGGCGCCACCGGGAGGATGGCCCCCATACACTTGAGTCATTGTTGCGTTCCACAAGTGGAGGCAACCCGGTTAGGCGGAGGCTCTGCTGTGATCCCCATGGTCTCTCCCTACAGCAGCCGGATACACACAAACCCTGATCCTAGAACGCAAGGTAAAGAAACCTTTTTACCACTTATCTTAAAAAAAACATGTGCAAACTTACTGTTTTATCTTTAGACATGTGAATGGCCTGCCCCTCCACGATAGCTCCGAGTTCTAACTACTATTGACAAAATCGGGATTACACTGGAAAACTTGTATTTTATATCATATGCGAACGAAATGTTGTAAAGTCAAGTAAAAGAATATACAGGTAATCTAGATATTATCCCCGTGAGATTCAATATAGCCCATAATGGTTAAAAGAATCGATGGTAAAAAGAATTGTGGGATTTAACACATGATAGTAGCCACTACAACAGAGCTATGCACAGATAGATTGTAACATCTTTTAAATACACTTACAGCTAATTGTACATCATCTTCTGGGGATCAATTTTGGGAATACCACAGTGGACCATCGGACTGCACCGCCCCCTAGCTGTAAGGACGCCCTGTATCCTTCCACTTGCGCTCAGGTATCCCATGAGGGTTAACACTCTTACCACAAAAGACTGGCCGATGTGACTAAAATATTTTTATCGTCAAGACAGGTAGTCATGAACCACATCGTCCCTATAAATCTCCATTTTTCATCGATAAGTGGTAGGTTCTGCTGCGGATTAGAACCCAGAACTCTGTTCTGGGTTGCTCAGCAGAGGTGGCGAGTCTGGCGGTGGGACACTCGCCAATTCTGGTCAGTAACCTGAATGGACTTGCAGAGGAGTGGACACACAGCCTGATCATGGGGAACCTTGTCCAGCTGAGTTCCATAACGTACTCAGTAGTCTGACAGGTCCCTAAGCTGATTGGTCCAGGGTTTCAGGCAACTTCTAGTTAAGCACAGCCAGTGGAAAGGAGGTTTGACTGGTTCATTGGGTTTACCCTGCGTCCCAATTCCGGCCTAAAACACCTGTCCTGACTAGATATCCGTTCCTGTGGCTCTGACCCTGCTGGTTACCCCCTTGGATACCCGGACCTGCCTCTGCCCCTGACTGTGCCAGACCTGACCGCCATCCCTGTTTGTATTCATGTTCCTTCCTGCTCTCCTCCCTCTATACCCGTCTGTTAGACCTACCTATACTGTGTTGCACCCCTTACCTTGGTTTGCCCTTACTGGATCCCAGAACCTACCTCCACGCCTGACCCGCTTCCCGACAACCGTGTGGATACGTGTACCCGAATCCAGCCATGTCTGGTCCACCACCAGACACCCTTCTGGGGGGATGTCTGGGGAAAGCGGGACCTGGCCCTTGTGTGGGAAATCTATACTGGTCCCCCTCAAGGGGGATTGAGTCCCCAACCACCCCTCCTGGGGGGCTATTGGGGAGGAAGACCCAGAGCGGAAAGCTTAGGACTCACCAGTGCAGTCCTGTGCCCTATCCCTGGTGTTGGTGATCCTCAGGCTGACCGACTGCCTGGAGAGTCTCAGGGATCTGGTGGACAACAGCAAACAGCCCAGGCTCTCAGCGCTGTCACTCCGTGGGCAGTTCCTGGCCTTGAGCAACACCAGGGCTAACATAGGTGTACCTTCCTGGTACCTCCCTGTCACCGGCAAAGGCCCCTGAACTCTTCCACTCCAGAACGCCACCTACTCCTCCATCACCTCCGGAACAAATGGGCTTAGCTTAGCCTGTCTCGTCCCCCTAAGCCCAGGCGTAAACAGAAATGGGAACCAGCCTCAAAAAACACCGTTCTGAAGCCCGCTGGCAGCATCAACTACGTGGGCAAGAACCCGTACCACAAGAGACCCCAGAAACCCTACCCTCTATATTGTGGGTGAAAGGGGCTTATTCTCATACTTTCGTGAGACCTGCAGGGAATTCGGACCAAGAACCCTTCCTAGAGCTACCGGGGACACACCTGCCAAAACAGGTGGATTGGTTGTCTCGCACTTGCGCGGGGAGAAAGCGCGTATCATGGGTTATCAACGCCAAAAACCTAAAGGCACGGAATTCCTAGAGGACCACTCATGACCTAGTTATGGCCATCAGGACTCCGTTATGAACAAACTACAAAAAAATACATCCACCTTTGGGCCATGTTCCGTCATCCACATCCCTTGGCCCTCGGACTCCTGCACTGCCAACTCCCCAGTACCTGTCATTACAAATCCCAGAGTACCAAGCACGATGACTATTCCTCCGAAAGGGACTACTCCTGATAAGACATGGAACCAGCAAGGTGCATGACCCCCACAAGATGCAGGCTACCCGAGCAGGTGTACAAAACTGCCTGTGAAATGAAAACCACCCCATTCAAAAACCCCCACATGTACTGAGTCTAGCCCTGATCACTAAGGCCATATGGGATTATGATGGAATGATACCCTTTCACGAGTACGTATCTCGACTACCCGGACTCTGAGTATCAGGACGATCTGGTCCGATGGAAAATCAGCCAGGACCATAGCTGAGCCTGCCAAACACAAGATCGACTTGTAATCTAGCCAAGACCTCGCCCCAGAACCGTTACACACTCCTTCCACTGGCCCGTGTACAGACCTAGGCTTGTAAGGAACTAGCACCCTATAGATGCCAGGGCTCGTGACTGTATTTGCCACTGTCTCTGACAACTGAGGGTGAGAGGATGATTGGTCTGATATACATCCGGTGAAGGTGATGGGGTTTGACACTCTATCTGAACTCGTGGCTCATGAGCAGTGGGGATGAATGGTCGTGTTCTCCATGACCCTGTGGAATTGTATGGTCTGCTGTCTCTGGGGGGAAAAACAAGGACCCATAGGCCTGGCTGCTAACTCAGGCCTCCCTGTGAGTGCTCTCGGGGGTACCCCCCAATGCCTGCACACCAATACTACGTGGGGCTCTACCACCCTCTGACAGAATCCCCTCTGTCTCCAAAGGTTTCGAACATTACCTCCCTTGACTAGAGTGTTGTCCGGTTCCTCAGTCTGCCCGTTCCAACCCTCTTGTCATAGAGCTACCAAGCCAAAGCCCCTGGCCACTCCTGTACCCAAACCTTTGCTGTACCCTCCTGAAACCTGTCCCTGCCCGGGACCCTCCTGACTCTGTCCCGCACGGGACCCTCCTGAACCTGTCCCTGCCCGGGACCCCATCGAACATGACCTTCCCTGGCCCGGGACCCCCCATGAACCTGTGCCCTTTGCCCGGGACCACTCCGGACCCTGTCCCTGCCCAGGGACCCTCCATGATCTGGTCACTGCCGCAGGGACCCTCCGGAACCTGTCCCTGCCAACTGGACCCCTCCGGACCCTGTCCCTGCCCAGGACCCGTCCGGACCCTGTGCCCTGGCCCAGAGGAACTCCTGACCTAATATGTCCCTGCCCCGGGACACCTCCATGACTCTTGTCCCTGCCCGGGACCCTCCTGAAACCTGTCGCTGCCCAGGACCCTCCTGAACCTGTCGCTGCCCGGGACCCTCCATGAAAACCTGTCCCTGCCCGGACCCTCCCGAAACATGTCCATGCCCGGGACCAACCTGAAGTCTGTCCATGCCCGGGACCCCACCTGAGTCTGTCCCTGCACCGGGCCACCAACTGAGTCTGTCCCGGCCCGCGGACCCACTGCGAGTCGGTCCACTGCCGGGACCCACCTGAGTTCGTCCCTGCCCGGGACCCTACCTGAGTCGTGTCCCTGCCCGGGACCCATCCTGAGCGCCCGCCCGGGACCCTCGAGAGGTCCCTGCCGGCGGACTCCCTGAGTCTGTCCCTGCCCGGCCAGGGACCATCGCTGCAGTCTGTCCTGACCCGCACGGACCCTCACTGAGTCTGTCCCTGCCCGGGACCCTCCTGAGTATGTCCATGCACGGGACCCCTCCGAGTCTGTCCCTGCACGGGACCCATCCTGAGTCTGTGTCCCTGGCCCGGGACCCCCCGACGCCTCCCGGGAGTCTGTCCCTGCCGAGGACCCCCTGACTCTTGTCACTGGCCACGGGGACCCTCCTGAACACTGTCCCCTTCCTGGGACCCCTCCGAGTTTGTTACCTCGGGGACCCCTACGAGTTTGTCCTCGGGGGACTCACCTGAGTCTGTCCCTTCCGGGGACACACCTCCGAGTCGTCCCTTCACGAGGGACCCACCTGAGTTCTTGTCACCTTCCTGGGGGACCCCAACCTTGAGTACGTCCCTTTCCTGGGACCCCACCTGTAGTCTGGTCCCTGTCTTCTGGGACCCCCACCTGAGCTGTCCCTTCCTGGGACCCACACTGAGTCTGTCCCTTCCTGGGACCACAACCTGAGGATCTGGCCCTTCCGGGGACCCACCTGAGTCTGTCCCTTCCTGGCCCACCTGAGTCTGTTTCCCTTCTTGGACCACTGCCAACCCAGCACACCAGCACGCCATTCCGGCCGCGATCTCCCCAGACTGTACCTGCCTCAGGTAATGACGGGTCGCTCACGCCACATCCTCATGGTGTTACTCTCTGACACTCGGACAGAATTTCACACCTGTCCCTCCTTTATACCTCTGTCCCAGTATTGTGTGTGTGGACAATATGCTCGTGGACACAACACATTCCAAGCGGGGAGGTTAACCGTGTTGCGTACGGCCAGTTCCCACCAGGGAGTCGGCTTGCGGGACCAGGCATGCAACCTGCCTGCTGCCTACCCAGGCTCACAACCTGCGTACCGACTACTGGTCTGTATGCCAGTAAACAGATTGTTACCCACCCAGTGGGACTGGCCTGAGTTTCAGTCCAAAACCTGTTGGTGTCTCGCTGCACAGTACCACCTAGGGCCTACTACTGACTTGCCTACAATCTGCCCAAAGGCGGTTAGTGCTCTGTCGGGACTCAAAACCAGAGTTTGCTGATAGTCTGGCCACCAACACAGCTTCTAACCCGCTGGTGCAGCACCACCTTCCCCGAGATGCACAGCTGTTCAGCCTGAAAGCTCATGGCAATTTGCATCCAGGTTCCAGCACGGACCTTCCTAGGCCTCCTGTCTGTATGTTGTGTTCAGACCCTGCATGGGCTCACTGCCTGGTGGACCGACCTGACCCCGTCGGGCTCCTGCCTGAGGTCTGCCCTGACCCCGACCGGGCTCCTGCCTGACGTCGGTCTCGACTCTGACCAGGTCCTTTCCTGTCTGTTGGTTGTCCTGACCCATGTGGGAGTCCTGCTAGACGGTCTGTCCTGACTCTGCCCGTTTCCTGTCTGGTTGTCTGTCCTGAACCTTGCTGGGCATCCTGTCCTGATGTCATGTCATTGATTCTGGCCGTTTGCTGTCTGTTGTCTCATCCTGACCATACTCGGCGCCTGCCCTTGGACACCGGGGTCTTCCCTGTATGTGGTGGGGATGCCCTCTGTTCTGGCTCGACAGCCCCAAAAATTGCTGCCCCGCCAGGCACCGTGGCACCCAGCACCTGAACTGGCTCGTGTTTTTTTGACCTGGGAGAAGGGTGTCAGTGGACAGTCCTGTCCTGCTGGTTGCGGAGGGGGGTTCAACATGCATGGTTCGACCCCTTAATAAGCGTCTGGAAGCCGCCCTTGGAAGAGGGGGGGCGTAATGTTATTAGGTTCATGCTGGGATTCGAAACCATGAACTCGGTTCTGGGTGTTGACTGCAGCAGAGCGGTGGCGAGTCTCTGGCGTGTCGCACTACGCAAATTACTGGTCAGTACCTGAACTGGGAATTGCAGAGGACGTGGAACACACAGCCTTCTGCTTCATGGGGAAACCTTGTACAGCTGAGTTCCATCACGTAAATCAGTAGTCTTGACAGGGCCTCAGCTGATGGTTCCAGGGTTCAGCAACTTCCTATTTAAGCACAGCCAGTGGGAATAGGAGGTGTGCTGGTTCATTGGGTTTACCCTGCGTTTTTTTTTTGATCCACAATTCCTGGCCTCAAAACACCTGGTGTCCTGACCAGATATCCGTTACCTGTTTCCTGTGGCATGACCTCTGCTTTGTTCCCCCTCTGGATACCCCGGACTGACCTCTGCACCCTGCACGTGAGCCAGACTCGGACCGCCATCCCAACTGTTTTGTAGTACTGTTACCTTCCCTGCTCTCCTCACTCCCCTGATACCCAGTCTTGGTTTTAGACCATACCGTATCCATCGTGTTGCACCCCTTTACTGGGTTTTGCCCTCCTGGATCCCAGACACTACCTCCACTCCCTGACCGCGCCTCCCGACAAACCGTGTGGATCCGTGTACCCCCGCATCCTGTCTGGTCCACCCACCAGGACACCCTTCTGGGGGGGATTGGTCATGGGGGAAGCGGGCACCTGGCCCTCTGTGCGGGAAAATCTATACTGGTCCCCTCCAAGGGAGATGCGTCCAACCCCGCTCCTGGGGGGCTATTGGGGGAAAAGACCCCAGAAGCAAGCCATCAGACTCCCCGCTCCAAGTACAGTCCTGTGCCTATCCCTGGTTGGTGTATCCTCTGGGCTGACCGCTGCCTGAGAGTAGTCCGGGATCTGGAGTGGACAAACAGCAAACAGCCCCAGGCCAGCTTCAGCGCTGTAACAGCACTGGTGGGCAGTTCCCTGCCTTGACGCCAACAACCAGGGACTAACATAGGGGGTACCATTCCTGGTACCCCCCTGTCACCGGCAAGCCCCTGACTCTCCAAACCTCCAGAACGCCACACTACTCCTCCTCTACCTCCGGGCAAATGGGGCTTAGCTTAGCCGTCTCGTCCCACCGAAAGTGCCCAGGGAACCGTAAACAATAAGTCACCTCATATGATCACGCAACCTCTTCTTCACACAGATACCATTTACAATGCCTCCTTAGGTGCGAATGGCCTGAGGAAAGAAGCCCGTCATAGGCGAAAACATGTAGACCACGTGGCACCTAATTCGCCCTCTCTCATAACATTAGCAATTTCATGTATATATATTAGTACCGCCGCCACACTCTATGTATGTTGTCAGTGTGGACTGGCATCTTGACGCTTGTATGTGTTTTTAAAATGTTGACAAGTGTATATGTTTGTGACTGTGATCCTTAATAATTAATAAAATTTGGAGATGTAGGATCTACCGGATTTGCCATCACTAGGACCATTTGAGCTTTACTAACACACATATGTTGATACGCTCCATATTAAAGTCCCAAGAGGGAAACCCTAGCTCTTTGCTTTGGTGTAAAACCAAACTGAGTAATAAGCTTGAGGTTCCTACATTTATCTACAAAAACTGGGGTAAGTGGTTTGTAACAAACTAAACTGAACTGAACATAAGCAATGGGGGGGTGGGGGCGGGGGGTGGGGGGGGGTGGGGGGGGGGTGAAGCAGAAGAACGTGAGAACGCGCTAATGGAGAACGGAACTAACTGGAAACCAACCGAAGAAGAGGACGCCGGTGAGGCTTACACCCGGTAGGGCTACGGAGGGGGTCAGGCAGTGGAGTTTCAAAATGGAGATTCCACCATCTTCAGTAAAAAGGTAAACAATTATGACCACAAGATGGCTGCAGCTGCCCGCCTAAGTTTACATTTCACCAGAGGACCCCATAGTGGGAAACACCGAGATGGCGAAACACTGGGACCGCTCAAGCAGCAGGAGAAAAGCAATCCATCGGGACCGCCCACATATAACAGTTCGCGGGCCGCCCGCAAAGGAGACAAGGGAAACACCCGGAAAGGTAAGTTTACTCTTGACCCGGAGTTATAAGCCAAGGGGGGTATATCAAGTTATACTGGTAGGTTAGCTGTTTTACTGTACACTTTCTATTCTATACAAACCCTAATGCCTCCATTTACTCCTGTAAAAACCAGACTTCTGTAATTCTGGCACATACTGGGATTTTGGAGGTCTGTGAGAGAACTAGGTATGGTAAATACAATGTCTGTGTGAACCTAATCCTTAGAGAACTGAACGAGGAAAACAACCAGAGATCCCATGTCCTGGAGATACATAACGTGGACAACCCAGATCCCAGCCTGAGAATTAGGAACGTGGACAATCCAGATCCCAGTCCTTGAGAACAAACCGTACAACCCAGATCACCAGTCCTTGAGAACTAACGTGGAGACAACCCAAGATCCCAGTCCTTGAGAAATTAAACGGGACAACCCAGGATCCCAGGTCCTGAGAACTAACCCGTACAACCCAAAATACCCAAGTCCTTGGAGAACTTACCCGGAACAACCCAGATCCCAGTCGTTAAGAGCTAATGTGCGGTACCAACCCCGGATCCCCAAGTCCTTGAGAACTTACCACAGGGACATACCCGGCATCCCAGTCCCTGAGAGCTTAATCTGGGGGGGGGGGGGACCAACACGGACCCAGCGCTTGAGAACTATACCAAAACAACTCAAATCCCAGTGCGGATGAGAACTAAAACCCGGAACAACACCCGGATCCCAGAGTTCTTGAGAAAACTAACCCGGACAACCCAGGATCCCAGTCCTTGAGAGCGCTAGTCTGGACAACCAGGATCCCAGTCCTGAAGAACTAACCAGCGGACAACTCAAAATCCCAGTACTGAGAAACTAAACCCGGACAACCCAGAATCCAAGGTCACTTGAGAGCTAATCTAGACAACCACGGATCCCAGTCCTTGAGAACTAGTGAGCTGATCCGATTGATCGGCCGCCGATCATGATCGGCCAATATTGGCTTAACTAAAAGCATGATCGGCGCCAAAAACAAGCCGATCACGGGGGGGCGTGGCCTGACGCCGAGACTGCATGGAAGCCTGCTCTGGCAGCTCCTCCACTACCCCTGTTTTCCTGCCTGTTTCCTCAGGCCATCCTTCACTCCCTGCGTCCCCAAACCTCACCATCAACACAGCTGGTAGGTCACCCTCCACTCGGTGACAGTTGGCGGGCGGCGCGCGTGCAATCTTCCGCGACAGCGGACCGAAAAAATTAGGCCACCGGCTTCGGCCTACTCGCGCACGGATCGGGGGCGGTCGGTTGCGCCCAGCCGGCGAAACACCTACTCAGCTACACCATCGCCTGAGCTACACTCATGCTGGACCACAGCGGGGCGAGGCCTACCGCTCCTCCCTGCCCCAACGACCACGCAGGGGACCACATCAAAGAAGCTATGGGTGGGCGGAAGCGAAAATTGAGGGCCGGGGTCCCTCGTGGGCTGCCCTCACTCATGCATGTGTAGTCTTGCCCCACTCTCCACCGGACCGCTCTTTCGGGTACGATGTGACGTGCTCCCTTCCACGGACCAGCGGGGGAAGATGAGCCACCCCCCCCCCACAGTTCTCCAGCCCTCATCTTTGTATCCTTCCTATCCTAGTGGGAGTGACAGTGTATGGGCAGACACTAGTGGGGGCAGTCAGTTGGAAAGTGGCCGAAAATAATGAGATAATGAAGCTGTGTTGTAATCAAGGGACAAGAGCGTGACCTATTGCATGTGAACTTTCTAAGTGTATATACACGCAGGGACCTCAGCCTCCCACATCTCCCCCCCATATATACAGCACCACCTCGCCCCCACAGATCTATACAGCGCACCTCTGCCCCACATAATGCAGCGGCACCTCTGCGGCCCCATATATACAGTGCACTTGCCCACCCATATATACAGTGCACCTCTGCTCCCCCAATATACAGTGCATTCCCCTGCCAATTTGTGATCGGCACAGTGATCGGCAATCGGCAGATCTTGGTGATCGGTAATCGGTGATCAGCCCCAAAAATGCTGATCGGAGCATCTCTATTGAGAACTAACCCCGACAACCCAAAACCCAGTCTTTAAGAACAAACCGGATTCCCAGTCCTTGAGAATTAACCCAGACAACTCAAATCACAGCCCTTGAGAACCAGGAGAACCTGGAAATCCCAGTCCTGGAGAACTAGCCCAGACAACCCAAAACCCAGTCCTTGCGAACTAACCTGGATCACAGTCCTTGAGAACTAACCCAGACAACTAAGATCGCAGCCCTTAAAAACCGGGACAACCCGGATCCCTGTCCTTGAGAATTAACCCAGACAACCCAGATTACTGTCCTTGAGGACTAACCCGGACAACTAGGATCACTGTCCTTGACAACCCTCTAAACCAGAAATCATTTAGTTGGAGCTCTGCTTTTTATATAAATCAGCTTTCATTTTATCTGGTTAAAAATAATTTAAAAGTTGACAGGTTGCTATGGGCAGCACCTGCCCTTTCCTTTGTTCTAGCCTTTCCAAATAAACGCCGGCTTGGTTTAGAAACATGAAGGGGAGACAGGTTGATCAGCAAACTCAATAAACAAAATGTTAAGTCCAAAGTAGTCATGTCACATCATAAATGTGATTTAATCCGTGATAATAAAATTTATCAAGCATAAAATCAACTGCGGAGGTATGATAGCTGCTAGAGCACAATTTCCATTGCTAGCAATGAGATGGTGGGTCTAGGTAAGGACACCTCGCAATCTGCGGCCCTGTTTTGACAACAGGCAATAAAAGAAGCGTAGACAGATTTAGAGTCCGCCTCGCAGGCATATTTACGCATTTCAGTAAAACGCGGCCTATACTGCTACAGGGGATTTGTAATTAGGAAAATCTCATTAATGTTTTTTTTTCCTTAAATGACACATTTGTCAATGCATTCTGATTAATTATTTGCATAAGCACTGCAACATTATACAGATTTTTTTTATACTTTTTCCGTAGAGAAGTACATTTATGCCTTAGAGGGAACACACTTAATCAAATCACTAGTGACCTCTGATGTGCGGGGGCCATTGTTCTTCAGATATACACACTCAGAATAAAGTTTTATCAAGCGCATGGACCAAGGGTGTCCATATAAAGGGGAACTATAATGGATTTTGGTTGATTTGAAATTGTTCTTGAAAGTATACAACTTTATAAACTAATACAGGGAAGTTTATTATATAGATAAACTATATTGTGTATACATTGTATAAAATCTTTAAATAACAATATATTTAAAGCCTTTGCCTAATATTACCAGAATAGAGAAAAGTTTACATTCTTATTGGCCATTGAAGGGATTTAATTTCACTTCCTGTCCTGGCCACACACTTTTACTGGCCATACTTTACTTCTCTATCCCCAAAAACCCAAAACATCTACATTTTAATAAATTGCACATTGTGTTTGTCTTTTACAGAACAAGCAGTTGGAAATTAGAGGGGAGGACCCTGCAGGAGCAGTCCTAGCCTGTTAAGCACCCTGGGCGATCACCCCCCACCCCCCAGTATTGGATGGGTAGCAGTGTCAGATAGGTGGACCGCAGTTCTGCAGCAGCTGAGGATGGCAGTGATTCTGTGGTGCTGTGCCTGATGACACAACCCTGCCCTCTTCCACATCGCCACCCCCCAATTGCTAATTGATGTCAGGGGCGGCGGCATAGGCGGGTAAAAACATTGCTGCCCTGGACAACAGCCCATGTTGCCAACGCCTAAAACCGCCACTAGGGACCAAGTGTTTATCAGCAAAAGTAATGTGATCAGTGTACTAGTGTTTTGGTAAAAGAAGGAGCACCCTGACTATGAATCTAATTGAGGTGGAGAGGAGAACCAGGCAAGCAGGGGGTATAGAAAGGTGGTCTGCCTAAAAATACCCCTGCATTTTTCATCTCTTGAGACAACCATTCATGGTTATCCATGGTGAAAATAAAAGATCTGTGCAGCGTTTCCCCATTGCTAGAAATCCTTCCTACTGGATCACTAAAGCTGGGTAAGACAGTTAGATTTCCCAGCGATCAATCTTTTAAACGATTGTGCATGCGATTCTGGAATTGATTCCAAAAACAGCATCGATCACACACTGCATCATATGCTGTCTTCAAATCCTGGTCGATTCCTTCCTGCGGATTGTGCGATCTCCAGCTAGCAGCTGTTCTAATCAGAAATGTTGGACGCTAAGAGGTTGATCGATAGGAATGATTGCATGTCCCCATTAACATTCTGGGATTCCCGAGCAATCCACTAAATTTTACAGACAGGTCCGATTCCTGCTTGATCGGTTTTACGTGCGATTTAGGTTCAATGATTTGTAATTGATCACGGCAATCTCACAGAAATCTATGGAAAATTGAGACGTCTTTGCCCAGCTTAAATCATTGGAATATTGGGAATGATCACTGTTTACACATGAGGAAGATCTGGATACCTCCCATGACCGCTGACCTTCCCATAAAGCATAAGAGCTAGTACAGAGATGTTTTTATGTTGTGTAATTAATTGTCTTTTCATGTAATTTTATGTCTGTTTGATGCATAAGAGCGGGGGACAGTGTCTGTGTATCTGGTGTATTGGTGATTAAAAACCCAACAGAAATTTCATTGGAAAGTATAAAAAAAAGAGCAGGGGATACCTTGTTGATTGGATTTCACTATAACATCACATGGCTTGGTTAAGGTTGGCCAGACACAGAAAAAATTTTCAGTCCCCACACCGATTCCTGTACACCTGGTACGATCGACCAAAAGTGTTTCAAATCGAAAAAATATTTATTGAAAATATTGGTAAATTTTGCTAGATCGTACATATATCTGACGGTTTTTCTAGGTATTTCAGGCGACTTGTTTAAAACATGGTATTTACTAACATAATTACGATTTGATTAAGGATTGTAATTAGCATCATAATTATGATTGTACTACGCATGCGCTCTATATTACCATCATAAATGGATCGTGTTTAACTCAATTAAGCCTGCCATACACACGCCGATGTGTGTAGCAGACTAGTCCCGATATCTTTCCGGGAGGCTAACGTGATGACGTCATCACGTTAGCCTCCCAGAAAGATATCGGGACTAGTCTGCTACACACATCGGCGTGTGTATGGCAGGCTTAAGACTGAAGCACGATCGTAAGATTGCACAAGATTGAATCTAAGATCGATGTTGCAAAGGTAGACGTGCTTTTGCTAGCTTTAATAATGAACACCCATGGCCAAGACGGAGGCTGGGGCGAAGAGTAAGGGGTGGGGTCATAGCCACCCTTTTAAAAAAATTTGATTGTGTCTGTAATTTCTGTGTTTTGTTGTTTTCATTGTGCGGAGTTCTCATGACTATGGGATCCAGATGGCACAGCAGGTCCCCTTTTCTATCTCAGCGTTTGGGGGATCCTTGACAGTGCATTAAACTGATCAGTACATTACATACATATTGGAATTTGGATGATTTCTTAGTAACAATCCCCACAGGATGAGCAATTTGATATTCTGGTATTTAGATTTGATGGTGAGATTAGCTAAGTTTACCTTATGTGCCCATTAAGTTGGTGATTTGTGACTGATGGCTGGCATGCTGGCTGTTGGTGGGAGAAGTCAACTCAGGAACTTTTTTAGTTTCTATTTGTTTTTCTATTGGTTAAGCCCCCCCCCCCCATACACCTTACAGTCGTACCATACAATTTC
>CM070041.1:47512870-47548687 GCA_036250615.1 Ptychadena robeensis | reverse complement strand
AAGATTCAGTGTCCGATCGATCACTTCACAAATGGCAACTCCCCCTCATGTGTGCTGAATCGCATCAGGAAGACCAACATGTTGGTTCTCTGTCCGATCCGATTCTGTGTGTTGGAGATCTGGGGGATGAAAGTAAGAGTAGACATATGTTAGAGTAAAATCTGACAAGAGAAAAGCACTGTGACAGTTGGAATATAACTGAAAGGGTGACATTTAGACTGCTGGTAGTCTCCGGTTATTTACCAAGCCAGAAAATGTCAAGGTTGTGCTACTGAGGTATGAGATCAGGGGGTTCAAACGTTTTGTACTGTGAGAGTTACATGTGACCTGTGGATGGAGACAGCTAATCGGAGGATCAATCAGGAACAGTGAGGTCCATCTGCTGCAGACTCAGGCAAACCATACATATGGAGGACCAAACACCATCTCCTGGTACTCAACATTTTAGTGAGCTCCTCAGATATGTGCACCCCTGGGTATAGTATAGAATTTAGTCCAAAGTTTTATTAATGAATAAATATAAATAAAATTGGGGAGGCTCAACAGGTCCCCCTTCCTCAGGGCTGTGAACAATACAGAACAATGCCATAAATATGGGTACTTCATTACCACCAGTGTAAACTTTGCAATAATAGCATGAAGTATATGTGGAATATCAATTACCATAATGACAATAACCTTTTTGCATCTATGAATAGCCTCATATTTACTTTTCTCTTCCTTTTCCTGCAGAAAGACAACAAGGTGGCCGCTTAGTTGTGGATGAATCTTTCTATTTTTACCATTTGCAGTCCCAGGAAGGTGTTTTTCAGTCTTTTGTGAAGAATGGAGTTTAACTTGCTGTACATTTCTGTCACCAGCACTGCAAGCGGGACTGCCTGACGGAACTTCTTCAGTGCCGCGGGGTCCTACCGGAAGTCCCCCCCCCGCCCAGTTTTCTCTTGTATTTTGCGGCCCCTGCAACACTAAAGGACAAATGAGCAATCGGCAGTTTAGAAAATAAGACAGGGCAACTTTGAAATCTGTTAAGCATTAAGCAAATTTGAGACAAAAAATAGGAGATGTGTGTAGAGTTTAACAGAACATAAAACGGTTTTTTTTTCCTATACAACATTTTATGTGTAGTTGCTGCGAGCATCAATGCCGTTGATACTGTGAGGTTTCATCCTCTTCTTCTTTTTTTTTTTTTTTAAGATTTTTTTTTATATATATCAACTCAATCTGTATAATGGGCACAAGATCCTTATGATTACCGCTGGATATCCTAGTCAGACCCAAGCAGGGTCACAAACATGATAGCAGCACACAGATGTTGTAAGGGGGAAAAAAAACTTCTCGTTTCTAAGGCAAGCAAGTGTTTTATAAAGCTTTGAGATTACGTTCAATTCCCACTGCCAAAGAAACCGCTTTGTATAGCTGTTCTAAAAAAAAAAAATCAAAAAAACCCAGAAAAATGATACCTTTGTATTCAGCACATCTAATGGGGTGTACGATTGATATTGTAATGGGCCAATTCTAGTTTTGTCTTTTTGTAATGCTTCCATTAGATGTCTTATTGTCTTTTTTCTATAGACAGAGATGCAATGCATTTTTTTGAGGTGTCATAATGTTTAAAACAAATGTTCTAGTCATTGGCATTGTCTGTTTGTAAATTGTGCACAATTCAAGAAGTAGCCAGGTTTCTGCCTTCGACTGGCCATCCATCTCTAGTAGAAACAACCATTTGTGTCCTCTTCCTATTTATGGCTTCTGAAAGCTAGCGGTGTCCTGGAGGGAATGTTGGCTGTTGGTGATATTTATTTAATGATAGGTGATTGATATGAAAGGACACTGCCATGTCTGAGTCCAGGAACAGGAGACTTTTGCAGAAAACCAGGTTGGAGTCTGTAGTTCTTAGACTAAGTAACCTATTTGTGAATTTATACAGCCGTAAGACAATAGACAGTATATTGGCAGTATCCAAGACACTTAGTCTCCTGGTACTTCCACTTCGGTCCTGGACTGTCATAATTGTGTATGTATATAGAGAGAGGGATTGAGGTTACATGCCAGGCTCCAGCAGAAGTGCTTGTTGGTATCCCCGCTGTATGGGGGATGGGCACACATTTGATGAGTATTGATGTCACCAAGACAGCTGTAATATCACCCAGTTCATGAATGTACGGTCTGGGGGTATTCTGTTGTGAAGAACAGCCGGCCCAGAATGCTTGTGGCAGATCCTGAGGAAACCTACTTGTTTTTTCTTTCTTTCTTTAATTAGAAGTGAATATACAGTTTTAGTTTTTCAGCTTCTGAAGTCTTTTGTAGACAAGAGTGGAAGTTTACCTCAAAAACACCCTATTTGAGCTACAAATGTTTTATAGAGCACTGGTCAATGCAAGATGGTACAAGATAAAGGTGGTCTGCCAAACCTTTACATTACATTTTGGGTGCTTCTTGTACCTTTTTTTTTTTTCTTCCAGAAGATCTTAAATAGGGGCATTTTGTGTATCAGTTCTACATTAAAAATAAAGGGATCCAAAGATGTTAGTAGCTTTTGATCGTTCATTTGTCAGGTTAATGTTTGGTGTGTTTTTGGTTTAAAAGTGCAACTCTGGAGTAAAGATTTAACCTTGTGCTGTGTCCCCTAACTGCTGCTTGGTAAATGTCTTATATGGGCTGTTTTTAGTTTGGCAATTGGTGTCTCCTAATTGACCACTTGATGCGTTTCGATATTGCCCAGCTTGGTGCCAGACAGATTATAAGCAATGAAGCTTTGGAAGAGGGGTAAGCCAGTAGGGATGAGGGTAATATATCATTTTATTCATCCTTCCAAAACAAGCAGTTACTATATTCAGGATTAAGTCTTTCCTTTTTACCAAGAGTTGAACTTTAAATGCAAAAAAAGTAATTAATGGAAGCAACCCGAAGTACTTAAGATGGCAATGCCCATGGCTGTACATTGAATAGACTCCCTCTCTATGTAGGCCAGCGCTCGGCACTTATAAGAGTTGTTTCACAGAGCACTTGGGTGTATTTTTCTATTTGTTCTAAAGTCTCACAGTGGAGGTTTTGTGTGGTTCCGTGATGACCTTAGTTTCTTCCTCTTCAAGGAAACCTCTTAAAAGTTTAGGCTATGCTTTGTCTCATCTGGTTAAAGTGCAACTACTGTGGCCCTATTCGCTTCACACCTAGCTAACCATTCAGGATTGAGACTTCCTTTCCTTTAGTCTGGGATCACCACCTACCACAACCATGGTCTGTAAATTTTGGATTTTAGTGGTTATTGAACTGTTTAAATGCAATATATAAAGCTGTGCTCATCTGTACTGTGAGATTCCTTCTCTGTTCACCCCAAATATCCTGAGACTGGCATACAAAGCTGGTTGTCCACTTATTGATAACCATCATTTTTCATAAAGCTCAAGGTCATGTGACTGTTCTGTAGGGGTAGCAGGGCTAAACAGGGCAAACATCACATTTCTAAAGAAGAACTTTCAGTTGAGGATTTATTGGGGTGGGAGAGTGGAACATAACGTACATAGTGGTGTGATCTAAATACTGTAATATATACAACTGGAGAGTTTAATAGCTAGCTGAATAACCTGCGAGTTCGGTGATCACCTAAACTTATAGGCAAGGGTTTCATTGTCTGGTGACGTTTGTTTTATTCCATACAGAGGTGACTTGTGTGCACTTACTGCATGTTCAGAATCTGTACATAGTTGAGGTTGTGTTGCAGTGGCACAAGATCACTTCAAACCATACATAAGCCAAAACTTATTTTCTTCGAGTGTCAGTTCCATGCCATTTTCCACAGAAAAGATCCCCGACACCTCATTGCTGGAGTGAGACATTCGTATGCAGGCTGAAACTGAACCAATCAAACAGAAGCTGTACTTTGCAAATAAACCAACCATCTGCATACAATTGGCACTCTAATGTTGTAATTTTATAATCTAAAGCCGGGAACAGACGGCTCGATATTGGAGCTGTTTGAGGTTCTCAGCAGCAGCGTGGTGAAGTCATCGCACTGCTGCCCGATATTGGAGGAGCTGTAGAAACATCACTGCCTCTCCAGCTTAGCCAATGCTTTGCATGGAGACACCTCAGTCTCCATGCAAAGCAGTGGACATCGACCACGGTTTACGGTCATGTCCGATATCCCTGTTTTCAAAAAGAGGGATGGCTGCTATGATATGAGCCAGATAGATGGTGGCGGTCAAAGTGGCCATCAATCTGGCCTATATCTACACGGGTGTTCCCTGCTTTATGGTTCCTTTGCAAAAATCATCCTGATGTAAGGAATTGGCTTCTCAACATGGCATCAGCCTACAAGCCCCAGGGGCGGGCATAATGCCAGCCTAACCCAATTTTATTCCTGCATCTTTGTCAAGTCTCTAAACTTTAGATGGGGAAAGGAGGGTGCTGGCCAAAGAGCTTGCACTTCAAGCTTTTTTCTGACAGGTTTCCTTTTTAAACTGACTTCCCTTTGTCATTACTTACACTCGGATTTAACCCCGTTTTAACGTGTATTTGGGCAAAGCCTTCCATTGTGAGACTAACATACCACTGGTGACAAAGGCCGCCCTTTTCTGGCTGAACACTCTATCTGTGAAGAGTTTGTCAGAGTAACCAGTACAGAAGGTGAATGGCACTTTCATGACAACTGTACTTCTACCCTTAGCCTGTGTTCCCACATAGGTGATTAATTAATTGAAAAAATCGCCCCCATTATTAAAAAATAAATAAATAATAATTTCGTCCATAGTGAGTGGGTGCAATTTGTCGATCAAATCGATTAATTCTCTATGGACAGGATTTCTATTTTTATAATGGGGGTGATTTTTATTTTATTTTTTTTAGCGCGAGGCGATTAATAACCTATGTGGGAACATAGCCTTACTGTGCTCGATCTGATGTGAGCGGTGTGATAATCTGGACTGCGGGCTCTGCAGTTTCTGTCATGCTCCTGTACGTTGTGTTAGCCATGTTTAACCACAGGACCAGCGTTTTGCTACGAATGTCATCCACATGTTTATTTATTTCTATAGTGTATATTGGGCGAAAGAACTTGAATACATCTGTGCAATTCTTACATTTCCCCGTGTTACCTGGTAATCTGCCAGAAATCTACGAGTTTCTGATGTTCTCTAGCAAGCCGACAAGGATTGGCATTCCAGTGCATCCTGTTTGCGGTAGACTTGGGCGGGTTTATCACTCTATTGATGAGGGAGGTGTTTTGTAGTGCAGAGCAGGGTTGTCCAACTCCAGCCCCTGATGGCCGCATTAAGCTTTTGGTATAGAAAGTGATTGTGTCATTTTTCTTGGTAAAGCACACCTTCAATAACTGGGATCTGTTGTAGAAACGTGTTTGGGTTTGGCTCTCGAGGAAGGTAGGCTCTGGGTAAGACACTTTGGTACAGGAAGTTGGCGCACTTTTCTGACGTTTCTCGTGTTTTGTTTTTTTTATAAGGGGTAAATGTGCGTTGACCATTTCCTTTTTCAAATCCTGTAAGACTTGTGTGGAATGAATAACAATGTCTTGTACAGAGGCCTAATATCACTTAACACCTAGGAAGCATGAGGGCGTGTTACAAAGATTTGTGTGACATGGATTGTATTTCAGATTTGGGCTTAAAAGGTAATTCTGTGTCTTCTTGTAAAGAGTCAGGGCGGTAAAGTATACGGCATCACAAACCTCGTTGGTCGCTGCCATGAAATGTAATGGCATTGCTTCTTCCATCCGTGTTCCTGCTGTGGTCGGTGACCCATGCAGTTCCCAGCAGCGGTGTATGGGTATAGGTCCAACAATAAGCGTACACAAAACTTCGATGTTGTTTTTCCAGGGAGAAACTGAAGGTTTAAAGTGTTGTGTATGAGGGTTGTGTTACAGTGTGCGTTGAAGGGCAACACTCGAATACACATAACTTTGATAATTTGCTCTGTTTGTTGCAATTCCAAAGACAAGCTCCAGGTTTCCGATAAACATAACATTCTAGTGTAAGGTGAACCTTGGAGCTGGAGGAGGCAGTGATGGACATGTAAGCGATGGTGTGGTGAATCTGGAGACCATCCTGCACCTGCGGAGTGATCTATAGTGCTAATGTAAAGCAGTGTGATCTGCAATATATCGCCGCTCTTATCTCTTCAGAGAGTGTTTCCAGCAGGCTGGGTGGTGTCTGCGGACGTGGCAGTGATATTCAGGACTGTGGCCTTGGAGGGGGAATGGGGCGGGCTCAGCTGTCTGTCGGGAAGTGGGCTCTCTCATAAATAACTGCTGTGACTGAAATATTCCTGACTTTGGACAATTGATCAGGGTTGTGTCTATATATATTTTTTTCCTTTTGTATTTGTACAAAGAACAACATTGTAATTTTTGGAGAACCCTGCAAATGAAAAGGTTTTTATTCCAAGGCAGAATAAAAGTTAATTGAAATCAAAGTTTGGCTTTGTGTTTTGATTCTCGTTATGTTGTGTTAATGTTGAGTTTATATATAATCTATTAATAGAGCATTTTCCAAGATGGCCACATCCCCAAATCAATATATAGAAAGAAAGCATATGGGAGTATATATATGGGGGTGTACAGCCTTTTTATTATTTCTTATAGAGGAGGATACAGCCATGACTATGGGGGTACATCATCCTTGTGCTTTGTAGCAAATACTTGCCTGTGCTGTGACCCCCCCCCCCCCCCCCCCCCATTCACTCCATGATGGGGAAGGGTGACAGTGAGGTGCACCTGCTAGATCATACCTATGACTGCTATGAACCCAAATTTCCCCATAATGGGATGTTTTGCTCATAGTGGCTCCCAATGGTGTAAATCGCTCATACCCAGGGCAGCACATAACTGGCATGCTGGTAATCAAAAATTACACATAGCTAGTTGTACATTTTGCGTATTACTGTGCACATCTGCATACTAGCCAGAGAATAGAGATCGGCAGCACCCCTCTACCCCCATCTGGTGATGTGCTCTGTACTTTGATAGCAAGTGTTCACTAGGGACATCTTGTGGCTGAAGTTGATCCTGTGCATTGAATTGAGATGAGGGCTTGCACTTTAAACTCAATAGCTGTACAAACCACTTCACTTTATCATGTATACACTACTGTAAATTCAGTTTTTATTGTTAAATGTGTGTATATATATATATGTATATGTATATCAGCTGAATAACTGCAGGAGAACAATAACTATGAAAGGTTTCAGAAGACCAATTTTTTTTTTTTTGTATTCATGAATTACATTCCTATTTTGACACCCCTAAGGCTATGTTCCCACTTAGTTGATTAATCACCTGCGCTGGCAGTTAATCGCCTGAGGTGGCGATTTTTTTTCAATCCTATCAATGGGGACAAGCCCATTGAAAGTAATGTAGGCGATTGAAAAACGCCAGCTCAGGCGATAATTCGCCTAAGTGGAAACATAGCCTTAGGGCTTGTGTCCACTGCTGATTGCTGGGCAAATTCCCTGCTGCATGCAGACAGTGTGTTCACGGATTCACATTAGCAGCTGTGTTCGGGACTTGTTTACCCCCGTCTTGGAGACACCTCTATTGATCCTCAATAGAGGTCTCTGCGGCGGTGCTGCGTTTGAAGATAGCAGCAGCCTGCAAATTCAAAACTGCACCGCGGGCGTGCAGCTAAGAGTGGATACAGTCTCATTCAGCAAAATGGGAAGTGAATGGGATCTGGGAGTTGAAAGTCAGAGCAACAGAAATTGCAGAAAAGCACTGTGTGACAGTTGGAATATGACTATGAAAGGATGACATTTGGACTGCAGGTAGTCTCAGCGGTTAGTTAAAAACACAGAAAATCTGGGGGTTGCAATACTGAGGTTATGAGATCTGGGGGTTCAAATTTTGTAGTGAGTTACATGTGACCTAAAGCCAGCTGGTGACCTGTGGATGGAGACAGCTAATCGGAGGATCAATCAGGAACAGGGAGGTCCATCTGCAGCAGCATCTACCATGCAGGAGGCAGAGGACAGTGAGGAAGACCACCCTACATATGGGATGTGTACCCCTGACCATTCATGAACTCCATGATGGGGAAGGATAGTGAGGGGCATTTATAGTGCCCGCCAGGTCATACGTTTTAGGGTAAATCTCATGGGTTTTGGGTGTTTAAGGTTAGGGGCTTAAAACTAACCTCCCCAATCCCCTTACCCACCCGCTTGTAGGGATAAATGGGGTCACAGCCACTGTTGTTTTCTGGAGTGACAGGGTTAATCTTACGGTTTGCATGTGTTTAAGGTGTAATGTGGTGAGGGGGGTTACGGTTTTAGGATAAGGGGGTTGAAGATTAAGGTTTGGGATGGGGGGGGGGGGTGTGAGGGCACCTCTCCCCCCAACCTTAAACACCTGAAGCACGTAAGATCACCCCTTTAACTCCTGAAAACTAAGGCATGCGCAGTTGTAAGGGAAGAAAAATACCTCCTATTAACAAGTGTATCAGGTGATTCGCACTCGGGTGGGGGAGGGGCACACACAGGTGATAGTGTCACGTGACCCGTGAGAAAGTCTTTGCGCTCCGAGCTTTTTTTGGCCACAAGTAGTGGGCGGGGCAGTGAGTTGGGAAACGTAAAGACATAGGCGACGGGCAGAGTTTGTTCGTCATCACGCTTGCAGTGTACGTCCGATGACGTAGTAGCCGTGCGCCGGAAGTGGAGGGTGTGAGAAGACGAGATGTCGCTGGTGTTTGTACCGGAGCGGCTCCGTGGTCGGGCTCAGATCCCGGAGGACAATGTGCAGAGGGTGAGTACATGACATATCCTGCTAGGCGGGTTCTGGGGTATCTTACGCTGTACAGGGGAGAGGTGACGGGGGTGCAGCTGCGAGCCACAATATGGGAGAAAAGGGCTTTGTTTAGGTTATTCCTCCAATACTGGGCTTCACGTGGGTGTGATTACATGGTCCAATGTATCTGGGTATAGTGTCAGCATGGTCACATGACCCCCGTATCTGGGTATAGTGTCAGCATGGTCACATGACCCCCGTATCTGGGTATAGTGTCAGCATTGTCACATGACCCCCGTATCTGGGTATAGTGTCAGCATTGTCACATGACCCCCGTATCTTGGTATAGTGTCAGCATGGTCAAATGCCCCCCGTATCTGGGTATAGTGTCAGCATGGTCACATGACCCCCGTATCTGGGAGTGCCTCCAGTGTGGTCATGTGACTCCTTATAACTAGGAACACCATTGGTGTGGTCAAATGATGCTCAATACCTAAGAGTAGCACTGCTGTTGTCACGTGAGTATGAATGATTTCATAGAAGGGGGAGTGGGAGGGAAGTCTTACTCATGTGCCACCTTATAAGTAGTGACTTCTCTGTGTGACAGCTCCTGGAAGAAAATGACCAGCTCATCCGCTGCATCGTGGAGTATCAGAACAAGGGGCGAGCCACCGAGTGTGCCCAGTGAGTAGTCGGGGTGTCTGCACTCCTGTTACTGTCAGTCGTCACTCATCTGTCTGTTGGTGTCAATCTGTCTCTGTTGTCCGTCTGTGAGGACTCCTATTCCAGCGTTCCACAATCAAGGATTCCTTCTCATGTTAGAGAGTAAGTGAAGGAAAAAGGGGCAAACTATAGCCCAGGGGCCAGATCCAGCCCTTGTCAGCTAAGTGAAAAGACACTCTGGATCTTATCTGCTCGATTTCTGCAGTGAGATATAGTAGTCTGAACGTCAGTGATGCTGGGGACACAAGGAAGAGCAAGTACACCTTGGTCCGGCTCCTCTGTCAAATTAAAGAACATATAGCGGCCCTCAAGTCAAAAAGTTTTCCCTCCCCTGGGATAGACAAATCCTTGCATATGAGAAGCCGCTCTTCCTTATATTCCGTGTATTTAACTACTGGCTCTATTTCTAATTCCATATTTATTTAACAGGCTTCCAGGGGTTACTCCAGGTGCAATATCGCAAGTGGTCACTGGGGGATCAATAATGGTTTTCTATTGGAAAATATGTTCCATTCAGTTTAATGTAGAGCCAAGATTAGAGGTTTACCTGTCTATCTTTGTGGTGAGTTCTGGTGAGCCCAGTGGCACAAGATAGTCAGGGGCTGCGAGGGATCTTCCTTAATAACTCCTTAAAGGTGCGGGTTTTTCCCTAAGCGTCTTGTCCAGGACAGCACTTATGAGAGAAGTCCCATCCACGGAGGGAGGAAACACAACACCCCCAAGACTTTGTGTTTCCTCTGTCCGGAGGGGACCTTCACCCTTAAGGCTCCTGGGCACTCTTGGTGTCCGGTCCTGGAAAGGACTACAAACTTACCCGAATCCTGCAGCCAGTGGGGAACCAGGTCCTGCAGGTCGTCTCTCCGACGTGCCAGCTCAGTGAGAGTGGGGTCGTGTATCCAATTTCTCTCCTAGGCAGGGACTCATGAAATGATACATTTCGCTTTAAAGAAAACCCTCTGAAGGTAGATCATAAATGACTAAATATGTTTTTTTTATTTCCTTGTCTTCTCCCTCTTACAGGTACCAACAAGTTCTGCACCGGAATCTTGTCTATCTGGCAACCATCGCCGATGCCAATCCCCTCCCCCCGTCTAAACAAGAGTCCTGAGCTGTGCGTCTCTGCACACGGCCTTCATACACCATCAGCATTGATTGCAGAATCTCCATGGCAGTGTAGGTGACATCTGACTGCAGAATGACAAGATCAAGCTTTCTACTTTGGCGTTGTTCCTGTTTTGCCCACAAGGTGGGGCAGCTTCCACCATCGATCAGTCTACACAGGACTGCAGCTTACGGATCACCCCGCGCTATTGTTTTTATAGATTTCTCTGAATGAAAATCATGGACTAGAAAGGCCGGGCGGCAGCACCGTACACTTTAACGAAGATTTTATATTGAATGTATTTTACAATTTTTTTTAACTTGTGGCTGTAGATGGTGTTTGAATTTTATTGTTTTTAATTAAAGTGTAACTAGATTATTCTTGTAAGAGAAATGTTGTTGGATTGCAGTGGCTTTGCACCATCCAGGTCCAATCAGAAACATAATAACTTTAGCTTAAAGCCAAAGGAGGGAGAAAGGACACGCCAGAGCTAGAGAATTAATATTGTATTCCCTGATCACATATTCTATCCCTCATCAACTGACTATATTCTTCTAGAAATATTAAACTTTTAGTCTTTTGTTTTAAAAAATAAAGTAGGGGGAGCTTCTTTCAAGATTGTAAATAGCTTTGCACCACCCTTGTGTGATTTAAAAATGTAAACCCTTCCCCCATACACCTTACAATCTTACCATACAATTTCTTTACAATCAACCTTTGTTCTACCAAAATCATGTAATATGAGGACCTTTCTAATCCTTCCAATCACTATGTATTCTATCAGGGAAGACCCAGCACTACATAGCAGTGATATATACCTTCCAATCACTATGTATTCTATCAGGGAGGACCCAGCACTACATAGCAGTGATATATACCTTCCAATCACTATGTATTCTTTCAGGGAGGCCTCATGATCGGCTAGCAATGCAGTCTGCACTGCCTTCTGATTTATATAATTTCAATGCATGACAGCCTCACTTCACCCCCCATTTCCATGTCAGCTGCCAGCAAACCGAGCACAGCCTCAGTGGCAGTAGCGCTATAGAACAAGGTGTACCCACTGTCCCCTGTCCATAGCATCATTAAATGTCAGCGACACTGGGAGGCTAATCTCGACGGCTCACCTGTCCATAGCAGCAACGCATCATAGAGGAGTGCGTAAAAAAAACTCCTCCCCCTGAAGTCATCATATAAAGTAGATTCGGCAGCAGGAGAGGTTCAATCTGATGGAACACGGTCACGTTGTTACCTTAGTGAAAAGTCTCTCTTGCTCCCATCCACTTGTTCTCTGCAATGAAAGTGCATAATGCCTATATTATTCCCCAATTGAAGTGAACAAGCAGAGGGGAGCCAGAATATTTTGTTACTTTGTCTCCAAATTTTACCTGAGATTGGCAGGTGATTTTATTTTTCTTTAAGTGGTTCAGCTAATTGAAGATTTCAATGTCGCATTACAGGCTCTTGGCCCGACCCCCCTAAGAACACCCTGTGCCCCACGAGTCAGAAAGTTTGCCCACCCCTGTTTTAGACATTCCCTATGAAAGGAGAGACTTCACATTGAGGTCAGACCCACGTCACCACGCGTTCTGGTTTTCTGCCACGAATAGTCAAAGCAGATTTCTCTGTAAAGATCTTCACATCTTCGGCTAGTTTTCTTCCTAATAAAATCCAGACTCCCCCCCCCCAACCAATTCCACCAAAATGTTTACACAATAAAAAGCACCAAATGTCACACTATTAAATGTATCTTTAATAAAGCAAATCGTTATTTTACTTACAGAAGCTTTAGAAGTAAAATACAAAATGTACATTTCCAGTTTACAAGTAATGGCTGGAAAAAAAAAAGCGATAGGAAGGTCTCGCTGGCGAGCGATGGCCCCTCAGACTTGGCAGTGAATCAGACTTTGAGGAGCCAATCACAGCACTGCGACTCGCTCGGCGAAGGGAGGATCTTCCCTCCCCCGCAGAGCGTCCGATGGCCAGAACATACCACCTACATCATGGTCAAAGCGTGAAAAATAGAAAAACAAAGATGGTTTCCGGTTTCAGTTTCCATTAATCACAGAGATTTTTTTTTATTTTTTTTTAGAAGACTTCAAAATACGAGTAAAAAAAATATATGTTTATATAGAACGCGTGGAATAGTTACGTTGGCACTTTCCAATATCTGTGTTACAAATATATATCTACCAATTAATAAGTCCAATAATATTCTGATAAAACAGCTGGGGGGAGGGGCGGGTAAAGAGCTTCTTACAGATAAAAGGCAGATACTTCATGGATGACCGATCAGTTCGATCAGAAGTTATCAGTTACCTGACAGGTGAATTCTGACCTAATGACAGGAAGGCTTGGTATAGATCTCAGGGACTCCAGGGAGAAGGGTGGTGTCACTCTACCCTGAAGGATTCACCATAAAGTAGACCATGTACCGTATTTTTTGCTCCATAAGCACTTTTTGACCCCATAATGTCTAGAGCAAATGCCTGGCCAGTGTATTGTCTTGGCATTCGCAAAGAAAAAATGGCTGCTGCCAGCGTCTCTCAGCTCTGCGTCTCTCTCTGATCACTCCTCCGCTCCCCATTCCCTCCTGTTGATAAACAGCACCTAGGAGAAGGGAGGCGGGAGGGCAGGGAGCGACTGCTGTTAGCCCCTGCATGTCTCTCTGCTCTAAGCACTCCCTGCTCTCACTCCTCCTAAGTGACGACAGATGGCACCTAAAAGAGAGGTCGGAGAGCAGGACTTGCCTATATCTTTGCTCTGATCACTTCCTTCTCTCCTAAGTGTCGACAGATAGCACCTAAGAGAAGGGAGGCTGGAGAGCAGGACCTGTGTCTCTCTGTTCTGATCACTTCCTGCTCTCACCCCTCATAAGTGTCAAAAGATGGGAGACAGGAGAGCAGGGCATGACAGCTGTTACCAGTTGTGTCTCTGCTCTGATTACTACCTGCTCTAACTCTTCCTGTCGATAGATGGCACAAAGGAGGTTGTCAGCTGAACAGCAGGGACCTCTCTGCTCTGACCACACTCTGTTCTGCCACCTTTCTTCTTCTAGGTACCATCTATGGACATTTAGGAGGAATAAGAGCGGGAAGGAGACATGCTATATACAGGGGTGCTTCTTATCTTCTAGTGTGTCTTATGCGTGAAATATGGTAATTGGCTATACCAGTGGTTCCCAAACTTTCCTTGCAGAGCCTCCTTTTCTATTTAGGAACATTATCGAGCCCCCTCCCTATTCAAACACAGGTGAAGAATGAGGGCCCGTGCCCCCCTGGAATACCTTTACACCGCCCCCCAGTTTGAAAACCACTGTGCTATACCAACAGTTAGTGTGACACATCCATTATCGACCTCAACACTGGAGCCCTGCTTTGGGTGGTGCAGTTTACCAAACAACCCAAAACTGCCTTGAAGGTGTACCAATCGGGGAAAAGGTCTGCAGACAAAAAAGACTTTTTTTTTTATCGGGAGACTGAAAGAGAACCATATGATGAATTCGATGAAACGGAGACTGACAGAAATCCTTACAGAAACGGAAAGAGGAGGAAACAAAAAGAAGCGACAGCGCAACGTCAGTATTCAGGGCTATACACAGCACACAAGTCTCTGTAAACATAGAGGATGCATGTGGACTTGATGGGTCAGAAATATAAAAACAACGAAAAAAACCAAAAACATATAAATACAGTAATGTCAGATTTATCACACAACGCAAAAAAAAAAAAAAACGGTAACATCTGGGCTATAAAATACATCACTGTACAAAGGGGGGAGGGGCAGAACAAAAAAAAACACGGGCGTCAAATGCCCCCCGGTTACCAATCGTATATAGTTTAGTGTTTTATACATATTTTTGGTATAATTAGATAAAGTTTAATAAAAAAAAAAATAATGTGCTTCAGTGTGTAGGTCCAAAGAAACACGACTTTTTTCGTTTCTCAAGGTTCCGCTACGTAAAGTCAGCCAGCTCGGAGCCGGAGTCTATTCGTGATATATAACAAGATACGAAAATAGAAAAATAAGATTAATACTGTCAATAGTTCTTTTTTTCCGAAACTAGAAAACATGGGAGGTGGGGGGGGGGGGGGGGGGGGGGGGGGGGGGTGATGGGGCTCTTTTCAAAAGACGAAATAACTTTTTTTTTAAACTTTTTTTTTTTTTTTTAAATACATATAAACTATATATATATAATAGAATATATATATATAGATATAAAGAATATTCTGTAACATCGATCCGGATAAAACGGGGAGATCTGTACACAAACTATGGAAATTTCTAGATCATAAGCACCATTTTTTTCTCTGCGGCCACTTTGGTTGGAAGAAGCGCGACTCCTCGAGCGTCGGAGGTCATGGCACGGCTGTTTTGTGACATTATGCTGCATTCTTTAAAAATATATATATTTTCTTCTTATTATTTCATCTACCTGCTAATTAATTTAGTTATTTCGGAGCCAGCTCACATTATATATATTTTTATATCTTTTTTTTTATCTTTTAATATATAATTCATTTTTAAAGAATATTGAAAGACTTACTATCTCAGAAGTTTGTATCTTCTGGCGGATTGTGTGCATAATGCCTTTGGCCGCAAGGAACAGGATACGTCATAGTCAAGGATACAAAAATAATAATAGTTGGCGGCAATGGACATGAGACTGCGACGCGACTTGCATTCACCTTTAGGGGAGGGGGGGGTGTCTCTTATATGAAACAAACAGACCACATGTCACAACACTGACCCTCCGCGTTTGTTAGATGGGATGTCCTGTAGGGCGGTCATAGAGGCACGATGCTGCCGGGAGTGGCAGGATCTTTAGCGGTTGGGGGAGGGTATGTAAAATATTTCACGCAGTAGCCTCTCGGCCCTAGACATTCATTCACTAACTGGAACGAAGCTTCTACAGCGATTGAATATGGTTTCACAGACATTGGTGACGGTGGCCCTGGGTCCGGTATACTGGGGTGAAGGGGGTCCTGGGAAACCATTCATGGAAGAGACTGAGGCCTTCTATTACAGCCAGACAAAGCCTCAGGACAAAGTAGAACTGGTGCATAACTGATCCATTTCATGGATGTCAGCCAACAAACCGAACTAAGGAAGCCTTTAAAAACTTTCCATATTGTGAGGTGAGAAGTTGGAGTATACTCCTATGGTGATGGCTTCTTCTCTGAAATCCACCATGCTGAGTTAGGCTTAGTTTCCACGGGGTAAGTGGCTGCCCTGATACCCCCTGTGTTAATCGCATGCCTTGACAGTGATGTCGAAGCAGCCCATAAATATACATCCTGCCCCACCTGTTTCCACAGCGTGCAGCGGGTCCGCCAGCGGAGGTTGACGCAGTGCCATGCATTAGGCTTAGGCTCCACTATGCGTTAAAACCCTGAGTTTGACTTATGTCAAACACAGAGGTGTTGACGCATCCATTGAAAGTCAATAGGTGTGTCTACACATCCATTGGTGTGATCTTTCACACCGTGCAATGTAAGCCGACGCAAGTATGGGTGCGTTGATGCACTCATAGAACATTTAGCAATGGTACGCGTTGTTCAATGTGTTCATGGTAAAAATGCCACAAACCCATGGGTTGCTTTTTTGGATCCGTTAACACAGCGTATCCTTAACGCATAGTGGATCCTAAGGGTATGTTTCCACAGCAAGGTGGGCTCTGCTGACATCCCCTGTGCTAAACGCATTCCTTGATGGGGGCCCATCCAGATACCCACCCACCACATCGGCTGTCTCCACGGCATGGAGCTGGTCTGCTGGCCGGTGTGGTTGGCGGGTATCTGTATGGGTTCTGTCGCCATTGAAACATACCCTAAGCCTTAACCTCTTGGCCAACGGACCCAATGAACGCCACGGAAACATGCCTTATATGTAAGTATGCCATTAACACAGGGGGTATTTGTGCAGCCCTCAACGCCATGGAAACTTAGCCTAATGTAGCTCCTAAAATGGAGGTTGCAATAGTTGGCAATGTGAACACATTTCCACATCTCCCGACCGCCACAGGAATCCGGCGGTCTCTAGAGCGTCGCTCTAGTTAACTGGGGCTGAGTTTAGGTTAAAGGCTTCAACTAACAACCAACCAGCATTGGCTTCAGACATTTCCACAGCCAGAGGTTCTCCTGCAAAGGCTAATGAGCCGTATATTCCCAAACAGCCTCCTCCATAGGAACAAAGAGTTCCTTTCACCCCTGGAGGACTCTACTAAACATCTCCTAGATTTGGCTGGCCTGCTGCCTAAGTTCTTCATCTTAATGTCCACTCTGAAGGGAGACAAAATATCGAACATAATAAGGGATGCAATTTACAAACATACAAGTGTTGGGGTAATGTGCTCAGCAAAACGTAAAGAACCTGCCAATTATTTAGGGAAGGCAGCAATGGGGGAAACTGGGAGGTCCTGGCCCTATCAGTCACCTGACCCAGGCAATGATGGTCTAGGACAGATCAAGAGACTAAGGCTTAAGCTACACTTGCGCTAAAATACCTGCGCTGAACGCATGGATTCTAGTGCAGTGCACAAGCCCGCCATTGACGGCAATGGGGCTATGACAGGGGTTTCTACACAGCTCATCATATCCCCCGATCCGTCGGTCTGAGTTTCCGTTGCATTGATGTCATACGTCAGCCCATTGACTTAAAGTGGCACTATGTAGCACAGACCATACTGTGGCCCTAACAGAGGGGGACTTGCGCTCCTAGCCTAAGCAGCCTTGATCCGACCACTTTTCTCAGTAAATACACTGCTACTGATGTGAAAGAACATCACAGGGACAGCTGCAGGTCCAGAGGCCCTGTGCAAAAGAAGCAGAACTGAATAGATGTGCTGCCCAGGTCCTTCTCCAGCAGTGATTTGGGGTAAAGGGACCACAGATCCAGCTCTGCAGATGAGCCCGAGCCGGACAGTCCCCATACACAAGGACACCATTGCTTCAGACACGCAAGAGAAGCTCACTGCTGGACAGTCAATAAGAAGTGTCTGTCATGCGGGAGAAGGCCCTTTCCACTGTGCATAAGAAGGAATGGCTGAGGACCGGAACCTCCCATGGTGGTAGCGGAAGGTGCAGGAAGTGAGAGTGGAAATAGGGAGCCTGGAGCTCTATAGGGAAGAACTCAAAAGGCAGTCAGCCCAATCTAGAAACCAGAAGGAAGTTTAGGATTCCACGATCGATGAATACATCAGCCTAGAACATGACAGCCCGGCTGTAATATCGGGTGTATGGATTTACGGCTCCCGGGACCCATCGGATACAACAAAGAACATGGATCGCCTACAAATCTAAATGCTGACCGTAGAGGATGAGAGCTACCAGGGCCACTTGTTGAGTGGGTTGAGGGTTCGCTGCAGGAGGTGAAAGTTATCACAACGGACGCATACAGCACAACAGACCCCAGAAACATGAGCCAGTGAAGGTGTAGAAGTAAGTTTAGGAATCGTCACTGTCAAAAAGTTAAAAATCTATTTTGTTTTTAAATCTCACCACAGATTAGAACCGAAACACCCCAAACTGTTTGTAACTCAAATCCAAAACTTTTAGTGCTGGGCACTGTCCCTTAAATTCAGAGACCCGGGTCAGAACTGGTGCAGGTAGGAGGGTCTGCGCTCATGCTTCATCTGGAAGGATTTAAAGCCCTTGTTTGTCTGCTGAGACGGCTGCTGTGCGTACGCAAAGGTCGAGGAGATTCCGGCGGTTGGAGCGCAGTCATTGGCTGTGGACCAGACAGGTGATTGGAGGATCTGCATTGTATCGTTCCATTGGCTCACAGGATTTGTCATGTGGTACAAAGAGGAGTTCTGGCTGGGCAGTGTATTGGAGAGAGGGGACGAGTGCTGCCAAGGAGCTTTAGGTGGCCATGTTTTGGTTTTGTTTTCCTGCAACAGAAAGAGAAACCGGACCTCAGGAGTAAGAAAAATTGTGTCAGGAATGGTCGCCATAACCAAACTTTTATGTAGCTTCCAAGATCACGACTATTCAACAAATGCAACATTTCAGATCTTATTTAGTGTGTCCATAAAATGGCTTTACCACAAAGGAACACCCACTACCTCATTTTCAAAAAAAAAATGACAATAAACATTGACAATTGGCAGTTCTGGAGACAGTGACACAATACACTGCAAGATACAGATTGCCTTGGAAGTAAAAGTGTTGGTCTATGGGTTTCACATTTAGACTTGCCCATTACTTTCCAGGGGAAGATCATAAGACTTGGGAGTATTTATATTTTATTAGTTGAAAATGTAACCCCAGCACACAAGCTGGAATAAAGGTGTGTTAAGGACACCAAGCAATGGCGAGAGGAGAAGCCGGACTAATTGGGCCAATCCAGAGGGCTCAAGGACAAAAGGTGATGGAGGAAAGAAACTAGGACTGACCCAAAAACAGGCAAACAATGGAGAGAAGTTATAGTGGACTAGGGCAGGACAGAGGACTAGAAAACATGTCTGCCATCCCTGGCCGTTTCATACTTCATGCCTACAGTCCCTAGCCTCCTACTACTGAATGGCTGCAGTCTTACCTGGTTGAGATCATCTACTGTGGAGAGGAGTGGTGGTGATGGTAACATGTTTGCTTCTTGTTCACCACTGCTGTGTTTTCTGGTGGAAAGACCAAAAGCAAGAACTCATTAATATAAAAGAATAGAATGAGAGGGAAGAAATACAGCGAGAATCATCCAATGGGGAAACATTTTAAATATCTCCTACTTCATCTTCCCAAAAACAACAAGTAATCTGCCAATATCTTGAACACTTCTGACCCATTTGAACCTCCCTATAGGCATATGTATTCCAGAACTTCTGTTCCAAAAGCAGTACAGGAATGTGTACAGATTATGACAACACTCGGGACACCTATGCCCCTATTATAACAGTCATAAAGCGAGGGCAGCCCCCCCATTATCATCACTGACGTCTGTTAGGTGGAACCAGGAAGAAGAGTCAAGGACTTCCATGCTGGATGATGCTGTGGGCTGATCTTGAGCAGGTAAACTACCTCGGGTTAGGCTATGTTCCTACATAGGCGATTAATCGCCTCTGCTCGCGATTGTTTTTTTTTTCCCGATTGAGCCCATTGACATGAATGGACACAATTTTTGATTGCATGTGGACGCGATAGAAAAATCTTGCCCATTCATTCTCTACGGATGCAAATTATTTTTTTTAAACATCGCGGGTAAAAATCGCGAGGCGATAAATCACCTATGTGGGACCATAGCCTTACAGATATTAATAAATAAAATCTCACCGCTGAGAACTGTGTGCTGGTGTCACTATTGCAGGCGTACATTCAAAAGTATGCCAGAATATATTTTAAGTGTTCTCCTTAATAAAGATTTGACACTATGTTATGAAAACTTCTAAATGTTACGGAAAAACATGGAACTGAGGAGAAAGCCTCTAACATTATTCAGACTCCCCCCGGAGATACAGCAAAGGAGGTCAGCCTATAAAGCCAGAGAAAGAATCCACTTTCTTCAACAAATTCCAAAAATGAATTCACAATGCAGCAAAACAAGGGGGAATAATGCGTGCCACAATGTCATCACATGTACTCCTGAAAAGTGTTGTTTTATCTCTTTTATTGTCTGTACTGTTAAAGAAGAATACCAACAGTAAGATAAAAAAACATTGTATCCAAAGAATCCCACATTGTCTCTATTTGACAGTTAAGTAAATGAAGATGTAGCAGTCATGTCGCTCACCTCCTTTGTTTGACGGCAGCAACAAGATCTGGACCTGAGAACATAGAGAACAGGCTGTCTCCATTAGCAGATGAGGTCTCGTCACTGGAACTGGCCGAATCCCCCTGAGCACCCGTCCAACTGCTGTTCATCACATCACTGAAAAACAAGAGATCTTGTGGGTTAGACAAACCCTAAATGATGACATGAGGCCCTGGTTACATTGTGTATAAGAAACGCATTTCTTTTGTGGAGGCTTGGCTGGAGATGACCTGTTAAGGTCACTTTTACCTTATAGCTCTAAGCCCTGTAAGGGCTCTCTCACACTAGATGTATTGTGTAACATTTTCCGTAACATGCGTTTCTTTTTGTTTGTTTTTTAAACATGCAATGGTCAAGGGATCACAGTTTTGCATAGAACAACACTGTATCTTTCACACCTAAGGCTGGCCATACACCTTTAGAGCTCACCGTCAGATATCCTTTAGATCTACCAACAACTATGTAGTGCCAGGTCCTCTGTAATTGAACACAGGTAGACTTGATGGCTTAGAAAGTCCCTCATATTACATGGTTTTGGTAAAAAAGGAGATCTAAAAGAAATCTGACAAAGAAATCTAAAAGGTGTATGGGGACCCCAAGTGTCCCCACACACATTACGAGCCACGGCAGATCAGCTGTGAATTGTTGGTGCCCACATGGGGCAGCAGGGTGAACTGCCAGGTCTGTAAATCTCCGGCCAATGCGATTAGTTTGAATGGGGACCGGCGTCCCCGCCGATACTGTGAGCGATGGAGAGCAGCCTGATGATGTCATCAAGTTGCTCTCCACAGCTCATCTGTTGGTCCCTGCTCGTAACTTGTGTGGGGTCCTTAAGGGCCCCCCCTTACACCTTTAGCTCACTCCATATAATTTTCATTAATCTACCAACAACTATGTAGTGCTGGGTCCTCCCCGATAGAATACACAGTAATTGGAGGGTTAAAAAAGTCCTCATATTACATGGTTTTGGTAGGACAAAAGTGGAGCACAAATTGTAAGATTGTAAGTTGTATGGGGACCATAAATAATGGACAATTTTCACAACGCCCTACCGCATGCATTTTTGCGCTGTAGTGAAAAAAATCTGGTGACATAAATGTGAACCTGATACATAAACATTAATTTTCGACTGTATATACATATGACCAATAATTCCCACGATCACCCAAGAACCGGCCACATTACGCAAAGTCACCCAGCAACATTCCCCCGTTCCCCAGGCCACTGCCCATTATGATTACATGGTGGTGTGTACTACTTTTTGGAAGGCTCTTTTTATTGCAAAGAAACACGCAAACATACTTGTTTAAAAATAGCATTTATGCATTGTGCACGACACAAGCGGCAGTGTGTTTAACATGCACCTTTAAAAATAATGTATAGCGTGAAAGAGCGCTGGAAAAAAAAAAGATGGAATTCATGCAGCCCAAAAGTTACACACATCCACTTCTCATGAATAAGTTGTTGCATAAATGGAATGTCCATTCCACCCACCACTGCGGTTCTCACCGGCTCATAACAATTATATTAATGCTTTAACAGGTAACCAATTGGACGGGTTCTAAGAAGGTGACGGGGTCCGTTAGGTTTCATCATGCGTTGTTTGGCCTCTAGATGGCGCTACTATTGCAGCTAACTTACCAAGAATTTCCTACACTTTACATCTAGCTGCACACAGTCACTGCAGTTCAACCTCAAAAACCCACATTTCATTAATAGCAATAATATTAAAAATCTATTAGAAATTCCAATGTCAACATTTCCTAATAAAGAAATATTTGACTTTTTTTTGTACATACTGCAACTATCTTAACACTCGTACTTTAAGAAAATAGTTTGGCAGTCTATTTTAAAACAAAAAAGAAAAAGTTTGGTGTCTAGTTTTCTTAAAATCCAATTTCAAAGCTCCCTGTCAACTTCTGCCATGCAGAAAGATACTCCTTTTCCCAAGGACTATATCTTCCTAAAGTCTAAGTGAATGTTTCCACTGCGCGCCATGGACACATCAGCGGGATGCGTCTAAACGGGCATACCAGCAGACTTCCTGTGGATTTGAATAGCAAAGACGTGGAAATGGAGATTCAGTGGAAACAAGTTCTTAGTTAGTCACATGATGCTGGGCCCACAACTCCAGTAGGCTGGCCCTCGAGAATGCAAAGAGCAGGGCTGTGAAGCGACAGTGTGCTGTGGTCATGTGATAGTGTGCTGTGGTCATGTACCCGATAGCTCTGTATTTACAGTAAAAAGACTTCCAATATCACTCACTCAATTTAAAAGACAGCCCCCAGTCTTCTAAACTGTATGGCATGGTGTCCTAGGTTTGAATGGCAGTCTGGGCACTGTTTGCATCTTCTCCCCGTGTCTGCGTGGGTTTCCTCCCACACTCCAAAGACACACTGATAAGTTGATTTGCTTCCCCCCAAAAATAACCACCTAGGTTAGTTACACATGACTTCGACTGTGACATATGTGTTAGTTACATATACATGACTATGGTAGGGACATTAGATTGTGAGCTCTTCTGAGCTCTCATCTAAAAGACAGTTAGTGAAATGACTATATATACTCTGTACAGCGCTGCGTAATATGTGGCCGGGATACAAATACAAGAAAATAATATGTCTTTTGATTGAGGAGACTCTGGACCTCTCCTGATGAAGAGCCTACTGCATGGGTTCACTTCAAAATGTTTAAAGGGGAAGTACTGCAGTTTGAACACATTTAGCCCGGAGTTGTGCTTTAACAATATAACAGGAAGAACTGTAGTAGAGATGTTAATGAGATCTTCTGATGAATCCAGGAAGTTCAGTTCATCCTTAATTTTAAAATAAAAAATCTCCGCAGCCAATTACATATGCTTCAACTGGATATATCATGTATCACACTTCAACAGCACTCATCCAGAATGCATTCATACCGACCATATCATAGCTTAGGTGTAGACTCTTAGGATGCTCTCTTACCCCTCAGTGAAATATTCCGGGAAGGGCCAAGTTCTGTGCGAATCCTCAGGATGGGGCCAGTTGCTACGTGTGGTGCTCGGACGGCGGACATGCTGCGCTTGCCTTTTTTGTTGCATAGCTTGGTTGACCCCGGCCACATACCGGGCAAATTCTGGGTCCGAGCCAACTACAAGAGGGGAAGAGAATCAGAGAACAGAGTCAGCCTGTTTGTGACCCGTTATCCCAGACACTAATCTCTTAAGCCTGACTGTCTTCTACCCCTGAATAGAACACAATAAGTCAGCCAATGGCAGTCAGCAGCCCATGATACTTTTGTTTATCGGATAAACTCCTGTGTATTGACTGAAAATAACACATTATGTTAATTGAGCTTAAATGGGCAGACAAGGCTAATTTAGTCTTGTAGTTAATGCGGTTGTCAGCACAAGATTATCACATGGGTATCATTTTGGCCTCCGTCCTAGCTTGTGCAACGAAAGTTTCATATTTGTTGGCTGTTAGGACTGTACCATGCAGACATAAATAATTAAAAGTGTGTATAAACCAAAGCACAAAGGTTTAATATGCATTAGTTTTCTTTTTACATTTTGTACCATAATTCTCAGGTAAGCTCAGTTCTTGGGAATCAAGCATCAGGCCTCAATGCTGATGCTAGTGAGGGTTTACATAATGTGAAATCAAATTGGTGATTGCAGTCAGCCTGTTTAATTTTCTGAATGTTTAATATTTAGAATTAAAGCAGATTTCAAGTTTTTAAACCCAGCTGCCACCAGATGCTTTCACATTGAAAAACACTATTTAAAAAAGTAGAAATAAACCCCCCCAAACCTTTTGTTTTGCATACACCTTGGTGAAGGTGAGGGAGAAATGCAGTAATACCATAGTGCAAAAAGGATTTCACAGCAAGACCAACAGACTTATTACCTGCTGGATCAAAAGGCAGAATATCTCCTAACATCCCAAATACGCCCTCGCTCTGGTCCCGGTTTGGCCAGGTGTTATTACGAGGTCCTTGTGACTTCTGTCCCAGCATCTCAGACATCATGTTGTCCATGAAACTGCTGACCAGACCCATGCTGTACAAGTCGGAACTGAGATCGGAGACCCCCTGGCCACTCCATTGGTTCATTTGACCGATAGGAGACAGGCCACTGCCTACCGCCTGTGATGACTGTTGGCTGGAGCTATTCAGCCATTTTCCTGGAGCATGCTGTGGCGGTGGTGGATGTTGTTGCTGCTGCTGCTGTTGCCCGATTGGTTGGAACAAGTGTTGATAATACTGCAGTTGCTGCTTTTGTGACAGCTGCAGCGAAGGCGTCTGTTGTAGCAGTCCCTGTTGCTGCTGAGGTTGGGTTTGCTGCTGCTGTGGAGGAGGAGGAGGGTGAACAGGCGGATGGATTGCCGGTTGTGTTGGTGGTTTTACGGTTCCTTGTTTTTGCTCAGGGACAACAGTAGCAGTGGAGGAGTTTCTCCTCTTGACCACAGGTGAAGTCTGCTGTGATTTGCCCATGTTAAAACCAGACAGGAAATCAATGACATCCTGCATTTCCTGGTCAGAGGGCAAGTTCATTCCTTTCTCGTCCTTTAGCTCTTCCCCTTTAAACAAGTCATCTCTGCGCTCCACAAGGAATCCATTGACCAGATGGCTGTTGGAGTTCTGAATGGAGTGCGGAGTATCCATTGATCTGGAGAAGCTGCCAATGGACAGCATACTCTGTAACTTGGAATCTGTGTGATTGGGGAGTTTTACTTTCTCCTCTGAGTTGCTAGTGGTTAAGACATGTTTGGAGGGGGTATGGGGAACAGAGTAGCTCCCACTGTGGCCTGAGCCACTGCAGGAGACTTTCTTAGTGAACCTTGAAGTCAGTTTAGAAAAAGTCTTTTGCAGGCCTCCAGATGACTTGCTGCCGTTCCCATGAGGAAGATCAATCTGGTTTCCAAAGTCGGAGGTGTCCCGCTGTAGCTGGATTTGGATGATTGGCAAGGCTTGTTCACTGAAATCAACACAAGGACTTCATCAGTATCATCAGAGCAGGTAGACAACAAGTCCTTACACAATATAGAAAAGGGAATGTGGACATTGCTGATGTAAGGGTTATGTAAATGTTCAAAAGTAAACTCTAAGCGAAATATTCTGTGTTGTGTTACTGAAAATAATACTGGTAGTTCCTGGTCCAAAATCCTACATTATACCTGTTTATATAAAGTTCAATAATAGACTGCACAAAAATGAAAGGATCACCTTTAAATCAGAGTATAGTAATAAGAAGTTTAACATTCTAGAATATTAATCCAGTCATTTAAGAGGGGGTTGTCAGTGACAACTGTTTTGGTGCTAAAGGTATTAACAAGTGTACCAAAGGGCCAACACGGATGTTCTCCAAAAACAGGAATGGTTTTGCAGGCCTTATTTTTTCTCACCTGACTGCTTTTTAGCAGTTTTGCATTTGAAAATTGTTTCTAGTAACATGAGACAATACCTGGACACTATAGAGTTTGCACAGGTAGTCCAACTTCACCAGGACAGCTAGTCAATAAACAGAATAATTGTCAAAAGTCTGGAGGAGATTCCAGGCAGTTAGTCTAGAAGAGTTAAGGTCCTCACACACGTAACGAGTGGCAGACGATTTTGCCGCCGACCGATGTGTGTGTGTGCTCACGGCCATCAGCAAAAACGGCCGCCGATCGCAGGTACCCACATGGGGTGACAGGACATGTCCGTAAATCTCTGACTGATGCCATTAGTTTCAATGGGGACCAGCGTCCCCATTTTCTAGAGAACACCACAATTGGCAGGTCTAGCACAGGCTCCCTGTGCGTCTCACAGATGACAGCAGGTACACTCTTAGCTCATGTGACCAACTTAAAAGGGTCCCAAGAAGCCACAGTAAATGTCATGCTGCCTGCAGCATTATTGGGATGCACATACCTGTACAGGATACATTCGGTATTTTTATAAAATCCTTAGACCCATTATTAAACCCTACGCTGGTAAAGTGGGTCATGGGTTCTATCTGCTGCATGATAATGCCTGGCCTCATGTGGAAGGCCATTCCTAGGGGTTGAAGAATTCCAATATCATGTTTAGAAACATCTGATTTCGCCACCTTATACTGTTCAGGATCTTAGGGGTGCCCAAGGACATCATCCACCATTTTTAAAAGAAGCATGCCCTGATTTTGTGAGGCATGAATACATGTACATGGGGGCCAGTATAATTTTTAGTTGCTGTAATAACATTTTAGCAAATGTCACAGCTTCGGCCTAAATTCAAACTAACTCATGTAATTTAAGCATTCGTTAAACTTTTTTGAGCAATGTATGTTATAAGACAAATAGCTGTAAAGTCTTAAAACAGAAATAACTATTGCTGACATAATAGTCAATATAAATGATGCACAAGGCCTAACGTCCCCCATACACCTTTAGATCACTTCATACAATTTCCTTTAGATCTGTGTAGTGCCGGGTCCTCCCTGATAGAATACATAGTGATTGGAAGGTTTAGAAAGGTCCTTATACTACATGGTTTTGGTAGAAGAAAAGTAGATTGTACAGAAATTTTATGGTAAGGTGTTGGGGGGGCTTAAGAGGCTATGGCTACCTTCGACTTTTACACTATATGCGTTTTTTTTTTTTTAAAGGCATGCGTTTCTGCATATATACAAAACCGCATGCATTTTTCACATTACATATGCGTTTCAGTTTCGCATTTGCGCTTTTGAACAAATCAATGAAAAATGTATTTATTTCTTTAAAAAAAACGCATACAGAAACGTTGCATTTTTTTTTTTTTAAACGCGACACATGCAGTATAAATGGTAACATTGGTTGTCTAAAAACGCTTGCATTAAAAAACAGGGACATTTTTAAACTGCAATGCAACGCATATATAGTCTGAAAGGACCGTGAGTATTTGTGAAATAAATAGGAGTACACACCGGCCTTCCTTCCAGCGAGTGATATCAAAGACTGCTGTGTACAAGACATCAACCAGTCCCAAGGTCTTCTCTGGGTCCAGGCTTCTCTGTAAAAGCGACATGGTCGCTGGGTCCTCCTTTAGACACCTGAATATATAAAAAAAATGTATACAATGAAGAACAAGGATTATATTTTCATAATATACTAAATTGTACATGTAAACTCTGTCGTGGTGCAATATGAGCTTGGCATTGAAACACCTCACTTCAAAATAAGCTTTGCAACAAACAAAAAGTGTATCTTCATTATTGGAAAGAAAAGCAAGGACATACATGCGGAATAAAGAGACTTCGGTCTCATTGTGGCTCGATCCCACATGAAAAGATTTATAATGCTGCTTTATTTTAGTATCACGCCAAACCTTGACTCCCTGCCAAAGATATTTCCAAAAGAAGTAGCAATGCTGATATGCTTCTACAGGTTTAACACTTTGTAACATCTGGCCACGCAAGCACAACCACTATGTCAAAAAGCAAAAGATGACGGATTATAAAATTGTTTTAATGAAATAAGAAAATGACTTACCAAGTAGATGGAACTTGCACAATAACCCTGGACCCCTCCAGACTAATCTGTGGTGCGTATGCTTCCTTATTCTCAATCTGTGCTGTATCAACGACCACCTTGGTAACCGAAAACAATATATTATCATCAGAAACATTTTATAAGCAACTCTGACTACACTTATTGAACAGTGTCCTTGCTCTTTCACTCCAGTCAGTAACTGCAAATAATAAAAAAATAAATTTAAAAAAAATAAAAAAAGGGAGGGGGGGATTTTTCTCTCCTCAATGGCAACTCACTACTCTAGAATCTTTAGCCCTCATCAGACACATCTGCTCTGCCAGTGTACAGATCAGAGATATGGTGCATCAGAGATATGTGAGCTGGACAGCCAACTCGCATACAGTGCCTGTGGGTGTCTCTCCCATCTGTCTCTGATTTGGGCTCACATTGCCCAGCTGACCTTGACTGTGTCTGAGAGCTGCCAGCCTGAGTCCAACTCTCTCACTCACAGGCAGGGCTGGAAGGGAGAGCTACGGACTGACAGCTCTTTCATCTGGCTCTGCTCTTCATTGTTTATGCCAGCAGGGCTCCACTAACATAAGCAATGAACTACAGATGTTTGTCTTACTGTGCGAAAAATACAGTACATAAAAAGGTTTCGACATTTTGATATGTAACAATTGCAGTCTAAGGATGGTGCAATTTTGTATAGGACGTTCATCACATTTTCATTTGCTATTGAAAAACAGGGCTGCTTGTAGAGATTTCCAGTAAGCAGTTTGCCCACAGCTTAGAATGCACTCCTGCCTTTTAATTTAGCATACCAAAAGACATGGAAAAACAGCGCCCAAACTGCATCGGGCACTGCTTTTCTGCATCTTGGAAACACGTTCATTGATCTGGAATCTCTGGCAGTGTGGGGAAAATGAAGCAGTGGACACAAGCCCTTACGTCTTTGTGATTTTTAGGCCATATTTTTAGATTTCATTATGTGTACACCAGTGTCAGACAACTGAATGACCTGTTGTAAAAACATTACTTTCACACAACCAGCCTACGCATGGCTTCTGTCCTTGAGGACAGGTGTTTCCTTTCATCTTATCACAAGAGAATGACTGATCTATCACAAGTAAACAAAGTCCTATGAGATCATCACCCTACGCTGCCAGCATGCCCTCCCCAACGATATACCTTGATAAGTCATCAAGAACTTGTCATCTCAGCCTTACGCTAGGTGTAAACAAGGTCCTGGCTCAATAGAAGTGTGTGGGATGAAGACAGCAAGTGATAACTTGCTGTGCCGGGAGAGCGACGCATAATATAGGCTGTGACAGACCGTGATTGTGTCATAGAGAGATGGCACTGGGAGGCAGCTTCTCACAGCTGTGAAAATCAATGTCCTTTCTGATATTTCTAAATCAGAGTACAGTGGATACATTATTACATATAGAGAAGCATTCAAAGGGCTTATATACTATAGGGTTCTAACAAAAGTACTTAAATTGCCAAAAATGATTATGTCTGGATTTTGTTTTTTTTTTATTACTTGAAGTGGACTGCACTGTTGTATATGATCCATTCCTGCTCTGAAAGTGCTTACTACAATTTTACCAGATGCTGCGACATAAGACCAGCGAAGGCCAAGTTACTTTATGGCTAGAGAAAGGCCAGCATTATTTAATCTTTTCCTCCCCAGCTAGACACTTGTTAGTTAGCCACCTTTCATTTAGTAGGAATTCAGCCTTTTCAATGATGGAGGCTCAACATCACATCTTTACGTAACCTACAAAAGTCTTAATGCAAATGCAGTCTGCCTAGGAACCAGCACTGCTCAAAATAGGGGTCAATTATTAAAACAGTTTTGGAGATTTGGATATTTGAAAATACCCCTTTATTAAAGTAGTTCTCTCATTAATCACATCTTTCACTTTATCTATTCTATTCTAAATCTAGAGATTATTAAGCCCAACATCAAGTGACAGTAGGACAGACCAGAGAATGCCACTTGATGACTTACTAGACCAGCCTGGCCGAACAGCAACTGCACTGCAGTTTTACATGCCCCCCGCCATGTGGAAGGACACACTTGATTGAGAATTTCTGTTACTGGCGTTTCCTCTCGGTCAGTCATTCCGTTATGTCCATCAGCTTCCTTTATCAGCTGCAGCATTGCATGCTAAAAAAAAAAGCATTATTATTAGATTATAGAACTAAATTGAGCGCTAGAGATAAACATGAAAAACAGAGTAGGTAGGTTCCTTTACTGTTGACTCCAGAAAGGATTTTAATTAAAGTGTCATGAAATTCTAATTTTTATATGTTGGATCATAAGTGATAAAACGAACCACAACATAAAATACAGCAGGGAAAGTACCGTTTTCAGCTTCAGGTTATCAGTGGAGGACTCATTAAATGAGGTTCCCTTCAAGAAGTGAGGGCCAATCTGGACTGGCACAGTCGGGAGCTCACACTGGATTGGCTGCGGTGGCGTCTGCCTCCTTCCCGCTTGTTGAGCCTCTGCATCGCTACAGCAGCCCTGACAGAACAAAAAAAAAGTAAATTCCATAAACATTCCATAAACATTAAATAGGGACATCATGATCACCTTCAGATCATATCTTTAAAGCTTGTAACCAAGAGAGGATTATAAATATCCCTGACTGGCTGTACCACACATTGACCTCATTTTCACCAAGAGCATCTGAAATGAGATTATCCACAGGGGTGGGGCTGAGAGGGGGATTTTCTATAGAAGCAAGGCTCCTATAAGCAGGTTCACTAGAAAAGAGTTATACTTTCAGCAGTGGTCCTACACTGTGTTGAAAGAAAAACCGAATAAGCCAAGTTTCTGCTTTGACTAATTTAGATTTGCATGTGAGAATTTAAGGTACCGTATAAGGTGTCTAATGGAGGATGAACCTAGACTATACTAAGACCCGGAGCCAAAAGTGGCCCTTTAGTCTTCCGGCTCTTGGTCAGGATGTCCCATTTAAAAACCCATTGTGGCCCACAAGTTAAAAGGTTTGCCCTGACCTCGACTGACTTTCAAGTCATTCTACAGAAAATAGATATCATAAAATATACATTTCACAGATTTTTATTTTTTTAAGAAATACCATTGTTTTTTTTTTATACCTTCAGACAGTCCTCAATAGCCTTTGGATTAAGTTGGAACCCGACCTTCATTGCATATTCACAGTGACCCAAACTTTCCAGAGCTATTTTGTATGCCTAAATCAAAAGGAAAAGAAAATCAGGTTCTCTGGTTTTAACTTTTATAGGTGATCATATTTACACTGTGCTTGTTCATATTGCTGTTGGGTAACTTTTGTACCGCTTTGTTGATGGTTTGTCACCATCAATCTTTCTCTTGATAGAATTTCAGAACTTTTCAATCAGGGTCTCAGCTGGACTCCCCTGGTTGTGTGGCATGGAGCTGTGGTGTTATGGTCTTGGCATAGACTTACCTGTTCGGCAGATGCTGTGTCTTCACTGCGCCGAGCCGTTCTGCCGATGCAAGGCTCAACGTAGTTTAGTACACTGAGCCTCTGTGAGCCCACTTTGTTTATAAACAACATCCAAGCCACACCACAAAAACAATTTTTTAAGAATGCCTGAGACAGCTCTGGATATTTTATGTTTATACTTATATAGTTGCTGATGAATGAGGTAACAAATTAGGTGAAAAATAAACGTATTCGATCGAAGATCAAGGTTTCTTTGTGATGCAGTTCTAATGCAGACTTACAGCATTAAATCATGTAATAGTGATACAGGCTTAAACACCCATTAAAATTTCTTACAAAAGAACTGACCTGTAAGGTACTGTCAATCTTCATGTTCAGCTCCTTTAGGTGATGCTCTGGGATGGCAAGACTCTGAGAACAGAACAGCTGCTGGACCTCCAACCCGGCCAGGCAGCCATCGCATCCTCTCTCCCGCAGACGACTGGTGGCCTGAAAAGTAAATGGTAAAACAGGTTACTACATAACAAACACAAGTTCACAAACAATTACAGCACCATCAGCATTGCATCAGCAGAGTGGCTCGGCGCAGTGAAGACAGATCCTTCGCCGAGCAGGTAAGTCTGTGTGCTACGAATGAGGCATGGAGGAGGAAGGCTACTGTAACGTGCGCTCAGTGTGTACTTCTGCCAGTATTAAATTGCGTGTTTTAGGCGTCATACATTTACATGACCCTTCGCTTTATGTGAGATTATCCAGGCTTGGATAACGTCAACAATAGAAACAATATGGTGTAGTCAGCCTGATACCAGGACTGGCAGGAAGGACACAAAATTGCCATACAAGACTCCTGAAACTTTAACATGACATTTCATACAAAGTAATAAAAGAGAATGGAGCAGACTACCTTTCAATAAGCTCACTAAATGTCCAGCCATACAGCGAGCCTAACATTTAATAATTCATTCAGTATGCAACCATTGACAAGATCTGCAGGAAAGCAAATCCTCATGAATTAAGGATGATGACGTACATCAACAAAACTTCAGCCATGTTATTATGGCAACTTTGCATCCTTATTTGCCATTCATTGCGAGGGAGGTCATGTGACGAGCGAATAAGCTGTACTACAAAGACGTGCTTTGTCCGAGGCATGCGAATGCAAGTCCTGTTAAAGAATGCCAGATTGACAGATTGGACGCCCATAGCGGCGGCGCTGTCCCGGCAGTTTCCCTGAATACAGTCTGCTACAAGCTTGTTTGGGCTCTTCAGCGAGATCACATTTCACCCAGCTGCAGACAAGTCAATTCTCACACCGCTTCTCCCCCCCCATGTGACAGGAACACGATTATTGGAAAAGCATCTGCTGGAATATTATAGATGTTGCCTTACTGTAACCCTTGCTAGCCAGAGCAACCTCTGTCCTCTTTAAACTAAAATATGTAACTTAAGTCCTGATCTGTATAATGTCTGGGCTGGGACCTATGTTAGAGCATTCACAATGGACAGTTGGCTGAATTTAGCTTTAAGGGTATGTTTCCACGGCATGGAGGGCTCCGTGGGCACCTGGTGCGGTGAGGAGATATCTGGATGGGCTCCGTCACAGGGGGTGCTGATGGAGCCCTCCACGCCGTGGAAACATACCCTAAAAAAGGAATCAGTCTAATAAAATGGCTTCACTCAAAAGAAAAGATTTAGGGCTCATTTACACAGGCAGTTATTCATTGCCCGATGAACTGCAGCAACCGCCCAGGGAATGGGGCATTTCCCAGGCAGTAATCTGTCTTTTGCACCATAGGGGTAAAATGGGATCATTTATAAATGACCCCCGAGCACCTGCACATTGTGTACAGACGCCTGGCCCCAGGGGTTTCAGAGCTGCTGCCGACTGACCGGGAATCCCAGGCGAAGACGCATCGGTGTGCTATGCATTTTAGAGGCTGCAAGTGGAGGACCAAGGGGACACACCGAAGGGCCACATGCGGCATGTGGACTGTAGGTTGGGCCACAACCCTAGCAGACCATGTGTAAAATCAATTTTGAATAGATGTACCCCCAGCGTGCACTGATCCCATCGCAGAACGATTTCTAGAAAGTGTCTTGCAATGGGACGCGAGCAAATCACAGGTACACACCCATTTTTAAAAAATGGGATGCGCACAAAAGACATGTCCTCTATATTTTGGCATATATGTGGCAATACGTAGTAGGGCCTCAACCTCACTTCGAGCTGTGTCTACAGGACTCAAAATTAAGCACAAATCCTTTTTTACCACAACAGGTATACTACAGTGTTTGGATACATTACATCTGAAAGATTATAATAACTTGTACAGAAATATAAAACCTTTGGCAGCTAAACCAGCTCCCATCTATATATTTTATTTGTATTTAGTGGTTCATCCGATTGAGTCCTATATGAAGCCACCCAAAGACCTCTCAGATTGTACACAAGAAGAAGATGAGGGGTGACTGTCTGAGATCTCTGCATTAGAGAAGATGTAAATGCTGCAATGACACAACAACACACCACACAATGCATCAAAACTCCAGAAAGCTTCCAAGGATATCTAGCTTGGCTCCAAACACAAAAAGGTTCAAACCACAAAACCAGGGGAACGCAGACGCATCTATTTTCTGATGGCCCGAAAATGTGCGTAGAAGTCACACACGCTCCCGACCTGACCTAGATTTCAGGATTAACCTGATGAAAGCATTACTGGAGACACTACCACGAATCTGCGTAACCTCAGTTCACAGCTCTGACAGGCGGCAGCGAGCAGTGTTACTGCAGGTTAATTGTTGCGGAGGTGGGAGAGAGTATCACACGGATCAGGTGCGGCTCTAACGCTAGAGGAGGGAGGATAGGCCCTGGGCATGAGAACCCAGTGTGTCAGCCAACTCTGGAACTTGCAGGATCACAAGCCATTCAAGCTTCGGCTCCATGTAGCAGTAAACAAATGACGTCGTATTGTGGAGCCGGGCCCTCCTCTTCTGAATGGAGGCCAGACAGACTCCCACAATCTGCTGCAGTCACTCCCACGGACAGTGTGCACTCCCTGCTCAGGTTCCCAATCTTCACAAACACTCCATTGGTCTGCTCTATCCCTCCCTTGCATACTTTAAACTCCAGAAAAAGAAGTAGAAGAGGAAAACATTTATTTATTTATTTATTTTAACAGAAGAGAAATATCGTTGTGAAAAAAAATGTGCACCACTTCTTAAATCCAAACTTCGCCCCTAGGCAGTTCTTCCCTATGTTTCTACACCTCAATGAACTCAAGTTCAGCAGGTTGCATTACCAGCTTAGGAATCACCTCCTCCTGTAGTGGTCAAAGCAAGCAACCCGCCCGAAACAACACTCGCCTCTCTATACAGTAAAGCAGAGGTGAGCAACCTAGATGATATTGAGTGGCACAAGTGAGGCTCTTGGCATCACCAAAGGGCCGCACATAACATTTTAAATTTATACCTTCAAAGGTTATGTGCCACAATATATATTATACAATCATCCCCCGGTCATTGAGGGGATATTGGTAGCATAGGCACTCACCTGTCTGCCCATCCTCTGCCAACATGTCTTTGCCTGGGATCTTCTAAGAGCAGGGAGAAGGGAATCGGTGGCCAGATGAGTTCCTATGCATTAACAGTTATGTTTCATGGGCCAAAAGTGGAGGGCCAAGGGGGCCGTCCAAAGGGCCGCAGGTTGGGCACCTGGGCAGTAAAGTATATAGAGGTGCGTCTCCTAGCCCACAAATATGATAAATCTCAAAATGCCTTGATGGGCGATCCAAAGAAATGGGCTCTCATTTGCAGACTGCGTGGGCCTCCATTACTGTGAGAGAGCGGAAATTCAGTGAATAAAAGGGGCAGCCATGGACTTACTGGAAAGGGCTAGAACAGACATGTGCAAACTACGGCCCGCAGGCCATGTGCAGCCCATTTAGCTGTTTATTTCGGCCCTGTCACCTTGTTAACAAGACACAGTGGCTCCCCTCTGCTCATTCACTGCAATGGAAGGAGATAATGCCTAGTGACATCACCATGGGGTTGATGCAGCAGCGTGATCACGTGAAGTGTGATTGGCCAAATTTTGTCAAACACAGTTTTTGTTATAGTTCTTTTTTTTTCCCCCCATTTCTAATCAGGTCTCCAGTAATCTGGTCATAAATGGCACCTGGCATACAAGGATTTGGGACTCCTATGCTGGGCGGTTCTTACAGGCTTTTGGTCTGGCCCCTCTGTCAAATTTAAGTGCACATGAGTAAAAAGTTTGCACAGGAAAGAAGGAGACTTGCTGCGGCTTCTAAAGTTCTTGTAATTTTTAGGAAAACTCCCTTGTTCCGTTTGACATGGCAATTTCAGACAAATACCGGAACAGAAAGTCACCGGTAATAACATTGTACAATTCTTACTGTGAAAAGGACAAGGAGAAGTCTTCTGATGGGGATTTTTGATGAAGGAAATTTTCCTCACAAGTGGTTTCATTTCACTTGTCATACACCTTTAGATTTCTCTGTCAGATTTCCTTTAGCTCTCCTTTTATTTTACCAAAACCATGTAATATGAGGGACTTTCTAATCCTTCCAATCACTATGTATTCTATCA
>CM070041.1:47465186-47492023 GCA_036250615.1 Ptychadena robeensis | reverse complement strand
TGGGTTTCTGGGCTGCTGCTATAAAACGGCTCTAAAGCCCGAGCTGAGCAGCTGATTGGTTTAGAAGACTTGACAGGACACCTCCTGTTGTGTCCTCCTGTAAGTCCTGGGTAGGACATATTTTCATGAGATGGCTTATGTTAGAACTGCAGGGGAAAATGCAGCAAGGTTTTAATTTAGGGGTAGGTCTTATTTTCAGGCTCGCGTTAGCTGGCTGTTAACTTTGTGTACTATTCTTTTGCAGTGCTGCCATCAGAATTATGGTAGAACTATGGCCAAATCATGGGTAGAGGGAGGAGCATAATGCATGGTGTCCACTTAAACAGATGCTGAAAAATGACAGCACTAATATGCAGATTACATGCAAATTGACGCTGAGCCAATCAAGAGCAGCAAGTGCAGATTCCATTGGCTCTAGCTTTGGTCCAACTGTATTTTGCATCTAAATGTAGTAACTTGGCATCTCACTAAGAATCTCTAGAGTCCATTTTTGTTTGGTTTTGATTGGATAACATGGATTTGAATCCCGTCCTGAGTGCAGAATATTCCCTATGTATTCGCTGTATATGGAAATAGGTGTCTGTGAAGACTGGGGGCTCTTGTTCAGTACAAAGCACTTGGCCTTCATTAGAAAGAAGCGGAAACCTTCTCACTGAGTAAACTCAGTATATTCCAACCATGTTTACAGAAACCGTGTTGTATTTGTACAGGTAAATAAACATTACACAATGGAGACAGGTGAGTCTCAAACTCACTACTCATGCCTCTAAAGCATTTTACAGGAAAACTACTGAGGTTTGTTGTTGGTTTTATTTTTTTAAGTTGATGACTGCGATTTCTCTGCACACGATGTGCAAATTAGAGGCTAGAGGATCCTCCCATACACCTTGACTAAAAAGCATCATCTAGATCAGACGTGGGCAAACTACGGCCAAGGGGCCATACCCGGCCCGTTTAGACTTTAAAAAGGTACCCATGCATAGCTAAATTTTTCACTGATCGATCGTTCTGGAATTAAATGCAGCCACCCTTTCCTCAAGCTTTCATCCAAAACACAAAGTGGTACACAGCGTGGTGACGAACTATCCATGACGTCACCACGCTGCGATTGATCATGGGTGTGTGGCCACCTTTAATCTGGCACTATGTAACCTTGGTGTCAAAATACTATGGCTCCCCTCTCCTTGTTTCCTGCAATAAATGGAGATGATGTCTAGAGAAGTGGTTCCCAAACTTTCCTTGCAGGCCCCCCCCCCCCCCCTTCTATTTAGGAACATTATCAAGCCCCCCCTCCCTATTCAAACACAAGTTAAGAATGAGGGCCAGCTCCCCCCTGGAATACCTTTGTGCCCCCCCTAGTTTGGGAACCCCTGGTCCAGAGGATAATTGTAATGGTCTCCTTCTCGAGGTCATTGATTTCATATGTCTGCAAAAGAATGTTTAAGTTGACTACTTAAAGCCTTTTCTTTTTGTAATATATTTATATCTTTTAGGTTCTCCTTTTTAAACATCCCCTTATTAATTTTTTTTATTTTGATTTAAGCGGTATGGAAAATGTATCAGTATAATTTGTCTAAATTTTCCACAGTTTGGGAGTGCTTTGGACTTAACAGTCCTTACAGGTTCTGTGTCCAATTTCAAAAACCTATTGTGGGCCACGAGTCAAAAAGTTTGCCTACCCCTTGTCCAGATCCACCCTAACTGTCTTTGGTCCCTTTTCCTTTACAATATTTCAGTTCTGTTCGTGTGTAGAAAAAGACAGTGGTAGTAAATATGCCAATTCAGAATTCCTTGAAACTCCTATTCTTCCATGATAGACCCCAAAAATTCCAACTTGAGGGGGCAGACTCCTTATCCGCACCAGACAAAACGAAGTTAAGAGCCAATTATATATATAAGATATTACAACTACTAGTCCAATTTAGCTTTACTACCAGAAGTAGACACTCCGTACACAACAAATTTTAGGGCCTCAACTGTCCCACTTCACCAGGGACAACAGTGACAGATAAAATTGTAGGATCCGATTACAATGGACTAGTATTTATGTTTCCAAAAAGTTTTGCAGTCCACCGACCATTCAGCGAGTATGTAGATCCTGCAGGAAGACCGCTTGGTTTGGTAGCCAAGTGCTTCAGCTAAGAAATCTATTCGGGGACACAAGGGCTGTCATAATGGCTGTACATACCGCTATTTAATCCTTTAAAACTAAATTATGGAATTCAATACAAACAAATGCATCAGTGGGGTAATTCGAAGCTGCCACCTCCAATTCAATAATAGAGCAGATTGGAGGTCAAATGTGAAAAATAAATACTTACCCAATAAATCCCACGTATCTCTACCTACTCAGTTACTTGCGGGGAGGAGCATTACCAGATGCAGATCTGAATAGGTGGATGGATAGTCTCGCTCCTCCATCTTGAAGCCTGGACACTCCAGGTATAGCGGCATGGGAGTGAGCAGCCAGGAAAGGCATTTATTTTTTCAATTTAGGAGTCGCTGTCCCTGGACGAAGACCCAATATAGGCCAGTAATGTGTATGCTAATTTTGTTTTTATGGTTTTTTTTTAGTTTACATCCACTTTAAGCTGGGCATACACACCTTGATTTCCGCTCGATTGCTCTAAAATGGAAAAAATTACTGAAATTTACTAACATGTTCAATTACATTTCGATCTTTGTTTCTTTAGATTTTGATCGCTTCTGGACGATACAAAAGGAATCCTTTTGAAAACGATCGGCTTAAAATGAAGGGTTTTTTTTAGTTGTTCGAACGCAAAAATCGAACCGTGTATAGCCACCTTTATACTTTAATAGGGAAGCAGATCCCTAGTTGGGTAAAGCTCTATCACGCGATCACAGATGAGAGATGACATAGGTACCCTTTCTTACTATACAGTCATTGTAAAGCTGGCCATACACCTTAAGATTTCTTTGTCAGATCTACTAACAACTATGTAGTGCTGGGTCCTCTGCGATTAAACACAGGTAGACTTGATGATTTAGAAAGTCCCTCATATCACATGGTTTTGGTAAAACAAAAGGAGATCTAAAGGAAATCTGATAGAGAAATCTAAAGGTGTATGGGGCCCCTAAGGTGGTTTGCCTGGACTGGTCTTTAAATGTAATAAATCCCTTATTTTCTCCTGATAAATTACTGTTTCGCGTTTCATCAAAAAAGCTTTTCTTAGTAAACAATATGGATTCCACATAATGACATTACACAATTGGATAAGTCACTATTATGAAGAAGGGTAAGTCTGCTGAGCGCATTAAACCCTGGAACAATGCAAAAACAACTGTGCCTAATCGTATTAAAGATATTCCTGGCACAGGACACGCATTTTTTGGGAATGACTACATAAGCAAACATTCGAGGTAGTCATATAAAGAGTTGGTATCAGAAATGCTTCAAAATACACCGCAGGATTGCCTTTAAAAGGAAATTGACCTAAAGCCCAAAATTGTGTTTATCCGAGGAAAGCGGGTTCCGATTTCAGAGAATATTCGAAAACAAGTGTGAGAGATGCTTTATATGTCAAGTTACGGACCACATTACTAACTAACAGAAATGGAAACAGTCTGCAAAAGCATTATTCCTGTTATAGGTGGAAACTGGTGGGATAAATTGTCTAAATAACGTGCATACTTGAGATCACTAATATTATCTACACAAACTGGGAAAACATAATGACTCTAGTATAAGCCTAGGGGGCAAATGCAGCAGCTATTTGCAAAGTCAGTTAGTGGAGTTTTCAAAATTAAATTCCACTATCATGTGAAAATGTCCACAAGATGGCGCTATCCTCCAAGTTAGGTGGGATCCCAACTCTGTTGCAAGCATAAGCCGAGGGGGGCTTATTGAGCACATTTTTGGTGTTTAAAAACTTGGCTTATACTTGAATATATACTGTAGGTCTCACAGGGGTAGCCACAGTCCTGATCAGTTTATCTCCCCCATCATTATTATCAGGTTTTCTCTATGACTTGGGGGTGTTTTACTTTTCTTCTTTTACTTCCGGTTGAAGATTTTGCCCTAATTCCTGTCTCGTACAGCTTGGTCCCTATTGACAGGTAGTGAGGGAGAAATATGTCTCCACTGCATGTGTGCTCCATCAGGACCCCCTATGTTAAGCACAGGGGTCCCAACAGAGAACATACACGTGTGAATAGAGAATTTGAAACGCAGGTAATGTGTGTGTGCTCCGTCGGGACCCCACCAAGAACTGTGCTTAACGTAGGGGGTCCTGGTATGAAAAAGTTAAATTTAACATGTCACAATGGTTCATAATGCTACAAAAGCCTGTCAGGGGTTATAGAACTGCAGTGACGCATATAGTTACTAAAAGGTTGCCAGATATATCTTTCTCAATGGGGAAAAATATTCTCCATACACTTGTATATAGCCCGTTATTGAGTGAGAGAAGAGGACTGCAGTCCTCTTCTGGGGAGAGAGGAGAGGCAATGAGGGACATGAAGGATTATATCACTACAGGTAAGGACATTTTTTTTTTTTTACTTTTCCCAATAATGAGAAGTTTGCCAATGAGGTACGAAGTACACAAGGTGAGCTTATGTGCACGAGTCGATCTACTTGGAGATTGTTACAGCAGAAGTTATGGAGTGTGTCTAGCTATATAAAGTTAAAGGTAACAGGATACTGCAGGGGCTGATCTGTATCAGATCCCTTTTACATTGCAGCTGATGCGGCATGATTTCTGGCCAGTAACGGACACGCTAGCAGCAATGCTACCACGAGCGCTAACCGCATCAGTTAGCTGCGACAACCCGCAGTACAGAGGTGTTTTGGAGAAGCTTGACGCATAAAAAAAAAAAGGAGGACAGCAGGTAACTCGCAGCATTGTGCAGTACCAGAAACACAAGTGCAGGGCTACCTTCTGAAAGGTATGGAAACCTTGTGGTAATGCTAAACACGCTACGTTGCGGTACTGTACCACACTGCAGCGCGGCCAATGTGAATGGGCCCTCAGACATTTGTGAACACAGATAAGAACATCACAGATAGATTAGTCCATAACGCCAGTGAAGTTCAGGTATAATTTTTTGTATGCTATCTGAACAAAGTTTGGCCATGTCTGAAAGTAGTCCTAAAGAGATCACCACATGGTGAGATTATGTTAGACAAACTTTTCATTCTTCCCTTAGCCGTAAAGCCTTTGTGCAGTTACAGCTCCTTCGTGTGTTTACAACGTCTCATCAAAAGGCAGAAACCAAACTTTGTATTGTTTGACAGACAAATCCGATTTATAACTTGCAGAATAAACAGAAGACACACAATCCCACTGGCATTTCCTTAGTCGGAGGCGGCTCAGTTAAATATAGCTGCTGAAAATTAAAATTAGATCTTTACTTGCCTCTAGCTCACCTTATTGTAACTTTTATGTAATAAAAACAGACAGCAGGGCCAACGACACAAATAACCAGAGGAGAAAAACTTGTACAATGACTTCACAGTGTATAAAGCAGATATAGGGGGGGGGCTCACACCCTAAGCGGCTTCTATTCCAGCTACTGGGACACTTGATACAAAAAGTGAATTGTACATTGTTATTAATAACCATTTGGGAAAAGAATGAAAAAACGTTTTATTTTCACTAACACACCCAATCCATTTGTTGAGTATTAAGTCACAAAAGGGGTAGTTACTCTCCCATGACCCCATAGATAGGCAATTTTCGGCCCCTATGGACACCTTTGTAGCAGCAGTCCTATGCAAAGCTTAGCTGTTCACAAGAAGGTCAGAACATGGTAGTCCCCACTCCATCCCTCCGCCACACATTTCCTTCACTTCCCTGCCAACCTATTCAAGTGCTGGAGGCAAAGAAGATTCTCTGCACTTTCATCTATGGAGGAGCATGTGAATAACTCCATGTGACAGAGCCGGAGCGAGCACCGATGCGAACACAACACTGCTTCCTAAAAACATGTAAAAGAGAATCAGAATGCAATAATAATGCAAAAAAAAAGGCAAAGGCAAAAGTCTCACTTTCTGCCCAATATAGAATCTCATTGATTTAAATCTCGTTTGTCCTATTTTTGGTTCCCTTATGCATGGAGGGGTAATGCAGTGATGTGAACCTATTCACTTAAAATAAATAAATTAATCTTGCTTATTAAAGTTATGAGGAAGTAGCATACCAGAACCATCAACCGGCCAATCATTAATGACTTAGCTGGAAGCAATACTATTGCACTAAATTAGAATACATATACATGTTGTGTTTAGACAATATTTGCTGATCTCGGTGTAATCTCGGTGACCCAAAAAAGCAGCGGACTTGCGGGAAGTGTCCGTTACCCATCACAGAATGCAGGATTTAGCCAGACACAACTGAGACACCAAGGCTGGCGGTCTCAGCTGTTTCAAACAGGTGACAACATATCTCAGATGATGTGACCTCCTTTGAGAGGTGTAAGGAGCAGCTGTCAGGGATATATGGACAGGAGGAACGCCTGGCCACAGACAGCAATCCTGGCCCTTCATGTGTCACATATCACACGCTAGGTACGCTGGCTTGTCTGATAGAACATGACATCAAATGTATTAGAAACCACAATGAGAAAAATGTTTTCTAGGCCGCCCGAGGTTTGTACACAACAACGCTCTGCAACTATAGAAGCCAACCTTGTTCTCTTTTACTTCCTGGTACATTAACAAGAAGTCTGGGAGTGAGGTCATAGGAAAATACTTTTTATTTTTACTTACTAATAATAGTACTGTCAACACTAAAACCAAACATAAAAAAACAATGCGTTGCTTAGATAGGAAGGAATGGCCCAACTAGTATAATTATCACCGCGTTTCCCTAAAAGCAGGGAGCAGAATACGCAATAAGCCCAAATGTATCTGGAGTTCTGGTGTTACCGGGGAAGGTTACTAATATTACAGCATATAAAAGATACTTTAGACAATTTCATCTTACATATTCAAAAAAGGGTCTTTAAGGGTGTCACCATCAATATTACAACATTATAAATGTTATTACCTGTGGTTTGATTTGCCAAGCGATCTTCCGCAGTCTCCGGCGATTCAAACCACGGATCGGCAGGCAGGAAGTGTGGGGGCAAGATGTTCTGTCCGACCCCCGCCACTTCTATCTGATCGCGCCCATAGACAGTAAATGGGCGCGGGTAAATCCATGGATGGAGATGCAAATTTTAATACAGTAAAAACCAGTTGGGCAATTGGCCATAGACAACACAGGACAGCGTCAACGTGCTAACCCTGCTTTAACGCAAATGTGCCGCATATAGTGTGAAGGGGCCTGACACTATTAGCCTGCTGCCACTGAAGAATGGGGCTTGACCCTTCAGTAAAGTGATTGGGTTGGCATCTCATTCCCTAAATGGCAAAAGCAACCAGGAGGGAAAATTACATGGTCCCTGATATTCTCTCAAACACTATTCTATTTACTGAACTTCTTGAAACCTAGCACTGAAGCGGTTGATTCTGTATTGTTAGGTTTGTAGAATAGGATTAAGGTTCTTTCTCAACTCTGTTCATGTTATTTTTAAAATTTTTGCTGTGAAGAAGAGGCATGTAATATCTGCCGAGTCAAATTTAGTTTTGAGAACTGCAAAAAGTAATCCAAGTATCTGTGATAATATATTGTAGGCAAAGAAACTGCCCAATAATCTTACAAAAACCTCTGGAAGAGCATGACATTGTGAATGGATTTATGGGATTTATTTACCAAAAAATTAAAACATATACAGCCTTATTCTACATCAATTAAAAAACGAATCTTTATTTCATGATGAAATAACCTCTGGATGGTACAAAAAAAATGTAAATAAAAAAAATCATTGATTTTTATTCACCCTGCCTGAGCGTCACAAAACACGATGCTTTCGTTTTTACATGCCAAAAAAAAGAAGAATAAAACCATAAGACAGGCGCCTCCCTCTGAACCTTTTCCTGGAGATTCTACACAAAAAAAATTACATTTGACCTAGTACCCCAAAGGTCCATTAGGGACCAGGCCTATCATGGTTACATCAAAGTAATAGCAGATTTCCCACTCTTGATCTATAACTCTGGTTCCCTATAGGTGCTGGCTGAGAACTGACATAAACCCTTACCTTAATTAATACAGCTTGCCTTCACTTTGAATGGTCCCAATGTACACCAGAATGTATTTATAACCTCCTGTAGGACAGACACAAAGGCACCTAATATTAGGTAATTTCTTTTACATACTGTGCCCAACCACTTAAGCCGGAACTCTATCTGACTGCTGATAAAACTACAGATCCCCTGAAAAGGCATTGAAAAACTTGTCAAAACACAAGAGCCGCCCTGTGGAGGCACAAGTCCTCATACACGCTAAAAAGAAAACTCATGCATTTCACAATTGTCAAGGGAACGATAAAGGTGCTGCGTGTGTTAGGGGTCACATAGCTGAACCACCAGTGCGCCTATTATTTTTAGAGAGCACAACTGTAGGGAAGGAGGAGAAAGATAGCATGACATCTGTTAACAGGCAACTGTGCTCCTAACACTACAATCACTTCCTGCACTCTGGGGTTCCCTTATCCCCTACTTCTTCGATTTGAAAGGAGACCAAAAAATATAAAAGTATTGTAAGAATAAATTAGATTTTTTGTTGATAAGTTTAATATTAGAGAGAACAGGAAACATCTGCAAATTCAACAAACCTGAATTTCTGGCAAAATAATTTACAAATCCCCATCACAACATTCAGAGGTTGGTTATCTTCCAACCATCCTTGATCTGTGGCAGACAGATTTCATTGTCTTTTATATATCACAGAGAGGGTAAAAAAAATACAGAAAATGGTAAAAGACCACCATCAAGCAACCAGATATTTTACTTACTTAAGCCTGCCATACACACGACGATGTGTGTAGGCAGACTAGTCCCGATATCTTTCTGGGAGGCTAACGTGATGACATCATCACGTTAGCCCCCCGTTGCATTCTGGGGCCCCTTCAATCGGCTGGGCACCCTTTGTGTGCCGGCCATAAGCTGCAATGAAGACGCCACTTCATTGCAGCTTTTGGCATCGGCTTTCATTGGCTCCCATCGGCCAGAGAAGATCGGACATGTCCGTTCTCTGGCCGGCCGAGAAGTGGGGTGACAGGGATCTGTCGCCCCATGTTATCGGCATGTGTATGGCTAGCATAACATAAAAATCATTGTGATGTCACCACACCCTACTGTTGAAGTCTTCATCAACATGTAAGGAACCCCCCCCCCCCCTCTGCTGATTGACATTCAACATGAAGAGTGGGCATTATAAGCCCCCATAGAACTCACCTATTCTGCATTTACGATGAGAGATATAGTCCATGGGCAAGATAGATAGGAGATCATAGGAAAGGTGTCAAATACATGTAAAATTTTGTACTAATCGCCAGCAGGCGATCGCCAGGAAATTGACCAGGCAATTAAAAAAAACGAAAAAACGCCTCCATTATAAAAAATAAAAAAAAATCACCTCCATAGAAAATGAATGGACACGATTTGTGATCGCCTGCACGCACAATCGCAAATCACCTCCATTAATGTCTATGGGCACGATTAGAGGACAATAATTGGGCGCGATCCTATCAATGGGGACAAGCCCATTGAAAGTAGTTTAGGCGATTTGCAGGCGATTCTGCCAGCGATTGAAACTGCGAGCACAGGCGATTAATCGTGGAGTGGAAACATAGCCTTACATGCTGGAGGACAGGGCACTGTAGGCATGGCGGCACTGGAAAAATGGAAGCGGGGAAGGTAATTAAGGGATTTTTCTCTACAGAGATTGCTGTGCTTGGATTAAGGCTGTGTCTCCACTACCGAACCCTGCATGGTTTTCCCACGTGTAGACCGTGGGGAAAACCGTGCTGTGCAGCCGCCCCCCTGTAATCCCCTATGGAGAATGACGTGCCAGTCTATACTGGCGCGCCATGCCCATGGTTGGGTGCAGTGCGACAGCCGATTCACAACGCCTGCCCGGATGTTGGGGATCCAAGGGTATCCCACGGATGCACTGGAAACACATACGCCTGAACAATAGGCATGGTGTTCAGCGCATGTAGACCGGCCCGGAAACACTAATAGAAATCGCTAATAGAAATGGATAGAACGTAGTATTGCTGACACAGCGAATACCGCGCCCAAACAGCGAGTGGGCACTATGGATAGTGCCCCCCCGCGGTTTATGTTTTACGTTTAAAACCACTTTTAGACAAATCATTTTTGGTTCCACGCACCTGATCACCTGAGTTACATTAGGTTACATCACGTGAGAGGGAAATCTTTAAGTCAGCATTGTCTAAAACCAACAAATGTTCATTCCAAAACCTGGCATGCATGTGGCCAGCAATTATATAAGAGAACTGGACAACGTTTCTTTGAACAAAAGTTTGCTTTGTTATTGAACATCAGTTTATGCTTTGCTGCAGAAATACTGTTGGTTGACTATGACCAAACCATCATTTTGCTGTAAGTGACAAGAGGGGAGAACCCAGTTATCTGCCTAACTGGCATAAAGCTGGGCATAGACGTTTCGATTTTCCAGCTCTATCTTCTTAAACTATTGTTTTAAATCGATTGTTCGGAAAAAGATGTCTTCTTACAACCCCATAATGTCATAATTTCAATTCCTTTCCAAAGCCCTGTGTGCACGCTCCATTGTACAATCAGATACAAATGGATGGAAATACCTAGAAACTCAAAGGATCGACGGAAATTTTCCAAAATGTACAATCACTAATTGATCAGTTTTTGATTTGGATCACTTTTGGTCGATGGATTCAGCGATCCAACTTGAAATTTTGAGTTTTAGGTTGATCATTTTAAAATAATTGAATGAAAAAAAATGTAACCTTAAAGCAGTCGCTGTGTCACTGATTGAAACCGAATCATGAGTTAACCTATCTCTTCCTGACACACTATCACAGTCTGATGAGCTAATGGAAAAAGCTGGACAGTCCAGAACCACTCCTCTGTATCTGGATCATAGAAGTCACATCTCTGTCTGTTGATGGCTGCTGGTCTGTGTGTACAACTGCATTACAAGCCATTTCCAGAGCTGTCTGCGGTTATCTCCTTGTAAACAAATAGTGAGTCTCAGGGGGCGCAGGCTGTAAAGACATAATGTGTTAGATGCCTGTGTAAAGCTCCTACTGAACAAGGAGAGATCCGGCTTCAGCATTGGAGCTATGGACAGGGGTCACATCTTGGCTACGCAAATAGAGTTTTATCAGAACAGTCCCTGACAGTGTGAACTCTCCGCTCATTAAAGTAGGGCTCTGTACTAACTATACTATCTAAAGGTGGCCATTCCTGAACAATCTATCGTCTTACAAGTTGTGTATGGGCACCCTCAGGAGCTAGGCATACACTGTGAAATTTTAGCAGTATCAAAATCGATTGGATTTTAGATTATGATCTTTTCATCGGACACCGAATCCAAAGTAGTACCACATGGAGGGTTCGATCATAATACAACCAAAATTGACCATTTTAGTTTCAATCAAGTAGCACAGTAAAACGTCATATAGAGACGTTTTCATTGAATACAATCGCCCCAACCAACAAACACAACGCTACGATTTTAGTAAGATCGTTGTACAATCGATGAGAATTTTCCAACATGTCCGATCAAGTTTTTGATCAGTATCGAACAATTTCTGCCAATCGAACCGTGTGTGCAGTATACGATTTTAATTCGATCGACTTTGATCGTAGTAGGTCGATTGAATGCTAAAATTGAACCGTGTACGCTTAGCTTTAAGGCCCCCATACACATTTAAATTTCCCTACAATCAATGTCAGATTCGATCATAATTTATGATTGCCATTGGTTCGATCGAACAAAGTATGATCGAACTACCTCCCACATGAAGAAACCGATATTTGATAGATGTTGATTTGATTGATCAAAAGAATAATTGAAGGAAGACCAATGGATGCATAGATATGCTTATTATTTAAATTGAATCAAAAATTGGTCGGGCACAACAAAATAACATTCAATGTACATTCGATCGATCAAAATTTTCTGTCATGTCCGATCATTTATCAATCGAACTTTTGTCCAATTTTGATCGAACAAGGTCGATTGAACCATGTGGACAGGCGTCGATTTTTGATCGATCGACTTTGATCAATCAGCTTAGGTCAATCGAACGGGAAAATCAAAATGTGTATGGGGGGGCTCTAGAATAAAAAAGCTTTCTGCTGTCAGTCTAAAGGCCCCCATACATGGGTCCGATTCCCATCGGAATCCGGGACGATCGATTCCGGGCGCGTGCACGCGAAACGATCGTGCCGGAATCGCGTGCAGCCCACCTTGTCCGATCGATCATGTCCGATTGATCAGGGGCCCAGAATCGGATCCGACAGAGAACCAACATGTTGGTCTTTCTGATCCGATTCTGCACACATCAGGGGGAGTTGCCATTTGGGAAGTAAGCGATCGGACACGGAATTGTCCAGGAATCTGTGGGACAAGGTGGTATGTAGCGATCGGACAGACTTAATTGGCCGATCGATCAGACCTCCGATCCTTTAGATCTACCAACAACTATGTAGTGCCGGGTCCTCTGTGATTGAATACAGACATGATTGTTTAGAAATGTCCGATCACTGCTCTATCAATTTTATGTTTGATTTATATCATTTTTGGTGAATTGATCAAACAATTGACATTTTTTAATGTCGGTTGAGCAAAGTAAATAAACAAATATCGAACTCGGTTTGCTCACATCAAAGAACAGAAAGGTAAATCCTACGTAAGGGCTCATTCACACCAGCTGTATAATACTGCAGCGAAGCTAGGGTCAACGCATAGGAAACCTGTTCCTTTCACACTAGACCTGCACTTGCATTTGTGGTAATGCACAATGACGCACATTTCATAAAACGCATTGCGCCCCTTATTTTTTAAACATTATGAGGGGGTTTTTTCAGTAAAGAATGAATTTAGTGTCAAAAACCACAACTGCCGTCATATACAACATTGTATTGGAGTTTAGTACCAGTACAATGGCTATTTAATATCCAATATGAAATCCTGTCACTTCTAACATATCTGATCTTTCTCATTTCAGATACAAAAGGTTCCCATTGAGAACTTCAGCACAAAGTAGAAGTTACAATGTAAAGAAGAGATAAGTTGATTATATAAAGAAGGTCAAACAAGGAAAGGTGGTTAGAAATTCTATAAATAGCAGAGAAATGTTTCACACACTATGATGTGATGTAGATTCGCTCAGGGTTATACCGTCACTTTGCCCTCAGATTATCCCAAACTAAACGTGCCCCAGGCATTGCGGCAATCACAGGTTACAATGCTGAATCACAACTACACAGGGTTTTATTTTAGCACTTTTCAGATCAGCATCTATTACTGGATGTCAGCGACCACACAAGTACAGTGGAAGACAACTTTTGTAATCATCATCAGAAGGAATTAATGCATTGTGTATTTTAAATATACCGATACCAATGGCCTTCACCAAGGCACACCAACAACACTCATCATTGTTGCCTATCCAGTGCTATGATAAAAGGACAAGTACAGACATAATAAAAGGTGGGCATAAACTATAGCTGGTAACACATGTATAGATATGGGCCCGATAGATGGCCACTTCGAGCGCCGTGCGCGCTCACGACCATCTATCTGGCCCATATTTAATGCGGCCATCCCTGTTTTCAAAACAGGGATATCGGACATGGCCGTAAATTTCAGTCGATGTCCGTTGCTTTGAATGGAAACCGCGGGGTCTCCATGCAAAGCATCCGCTGAGCTGGAGACACAGCAGTGCTGGTATGATCGATCAATAGTAGACTGAACTACGATATTTAAATTGCACAAGCCAATCGAACTGAAGATCAAATTAACCAAAAGTAAAGGTGTATAGCTAGCTTTAGTTGTACTTGAATATAACTTTTTGAGGTGGCTTGTCTTGTGTTAACATCCTAAAGTGTCCATTGAGAATGCATTAAGTGTGTCCTTAGAGCAGTGGATGCGTTTTTGAGGAGTTTGGCATGTTTGCTTTCAATAACACAACACAGGTCCTTTTTTTTTTAAAAAACACAAGAATAGGTGCCAAACTGCCCAGGGGCCTATTTTGGCCTGCCGACCAAATATTTCTGGCCCGCAGTAGATGTGGCAAATATATTAGATCTGCCGTGTCTGCTTGCCCTCTGCTGGCTATACTCACTCAGCTTTTGTACTCCCACAGGGTGCCCATGGGTCGGTACCGGCTCGATTGAGGAGTGTAGCAGACAGGGGGGTTGTGAAGGAGGCACATTTCTGCCACATCTACCGAGGGAGGAAGGAGCACAGCAAAGTAACGCAGATGCGCCTGTGTGCACGTGTTCAAAATATGTGGTTGACCCTCGCCTATGTCCAAGGTTTTAATTTTGGCCTGCCGTGTTTCTGAGTTTGACATCCCTCTGTTGGAGCTTGCAGCTTTAGCGAAGCTAGTGGAGCCACCATCCTCTAACCTGCGCCATGATGACCTCTGCAATAACCTTTTAGGGTTAGAACTCTTGAAGTGTTGGCATCCAAACCCACTTCAAAGGATGATTTCTCTTTAAAACAAACACATTTTAGCATTAAAAACAATTGTATTTAATCTCCTTTAAGGTAGCCCTACGTACTGATGTCTGCCAGCCCACCCCACCGAGAACGCACACTTCGGTCGATCGGCCGGGAATTGCCCCGTGTATGTGTAGGCCAGTTCAATACGGGAAGCTTCACAATCCAAGAATATTTGGGTCTACTGTCCTGCCAGACGAAGTAGCAGAGATGTGTAAATTCCAGGACTGGACGAATTACATATCCCACGGGAGGCAAAACAGTTCCCATCTAATTAAACACTGTGTCGATATCTAACCTTAAATTACCCTTCCACACAACTTCATCTGGCAAGAGAGGCCAGACCATTCTTTCACTGGTAAGCCTGACACAGAATGAAGCAATTAGGACACTTCCTATAACGAGACAGCGAATTACACCGCCCAAAACCCCAGCAGATGTTCGCCGTTTTCCCATCAGAACTCTTCCCCACAAGAATGCACAATTCTCAAAAAACAAAAACGCTCTCCTCATTAGTGGCTACAGATCCGCAGGGACGACCCTTTCACAGACAAGGGGTAAACCGCTTTGTGTCATGATTATTCCGCGCCGCTATGGCGTGCTTTTCATTTACACCCAACGAGTATGAGGAATTCCACAGGAAAGATTGCTTGTGACGTATCCCAGGGATGAAAGAGAGGGGAACACTGCAAAGCAGAATGGAAGCGCAGCGTCCTCTTTGTGGAAAAGGGCTTGTTGCATTCACAGCACAGAACCGGCTTCTCATTGGCCAGAATATGCCACAGATGTCTGTCTGGCCACAGTTTAAGCTGAACCACAGGGACAGACAACTTTTACCCATGCAGGGTTACCCTTCCTAATGCAAATGGATCCATGAACCCATTGATGAATCTTTGACGGTTGAACGGACAATCAAGGCGCAGCACTTCTGCACAATCGATCCCGTTCAATACCTTGGACATCCAAAGAAATGGAAACCGAATAGGGATTTACCCACATGTTGGTTCCTTGTTCGATGGAGGGTGATTTTAATCAATCACTGACTTAAAACATCAAGCCGTGTATGGTCAGCTTTAATGCGAGCATAGACGGTTAAATTTTCTGATTGATTTCTACCCAAAGCATGAGAACAGAACTAAGAAAAGAAATCAATCTGCTGTGAATCGATCACATTATTGTTTCCAAAACTATTGTTTTAACACGATCTTCTAAGTCAATCGAAAATTGATCCATGTATACCCAGCTTTACCCTAAACCCCTCCCCCCCCCCTCCTGCCGCCTAACACTCAGAAGGATCCATTGGGCATTTGTGTGCTGTGCTGAAATGTTGACATTGGGAATGCAAACTGTATGCTGAATGAAATCAAGCCAATCACGCATAAGTGTTGTACTTGATTGGCTCATTTTCAGCCTGCATACAATTTGCATACTAATGTGGACATTTCAACATCTTATGGACCATCTCTAATACTGTATAAAGGCGAGACGCCCTCATAAGGCAAGTTTTACGTTTGATATTGATCGCTTTTGGTCGATTGTACCAGGTGTGTGGAAATCCATTGTTCTTCCCCAGAACTTAACCACACACAGATATTAAAAGGATGATCTCTTCAAAAAATCTCATAGAAGCGTTTGTAAAGCTGACCATACACGGGGCGATTTAGAGTGCGATTCACGAACATCCAATCGTTGTGCACGTTCGCATCAAACACTGCCCACAAGGAGTGGTCGATCACTGCTATATAATAGACAGGAAACCTAAATAATGTATGGTTATTATTAATAACTTTTATTTCTATAAACACGCACCACAAAATGTTTGCAGATTTGACAGAAATGTGAACACCTCCATTTGATTAATATTTTCATTATATATAGATTATAAAAAGGTGTTCCATCGCTTAGATAATTCTCCTACAACAGGGTGGCAACAATGCTTCTTACAGAATATACATTTTACCATGAGACCTAAAACAAGATGTTGTAATGAAACTGTTAAAAAAATTTGCCTAAGGTTCCACATATTTTAAATAATTGACACAAAGCCACAATCCTTAAAAGGCTGATCTGTAGAATGGGCCCTAATGATAGATTAACCCAGTGATTTCTGGAAAAGACTTCTGAAATGTTATTATCCAGAGTTGATATCCCAATTACATGAATGATGTGAAATGGTGAAGTGGCTCTTTTTCCAGTGAACACGACTGCAGATCCTGTTCTGTGTGACAATGCAGGCCCCTATAACCGTGTACCTGAAAGAATGCAGACAAATTGCTACCAGGAGATCCAAATGATGGTCAAACCGGTTATTCTTTGTCATTTTCAGGAAGGAGCGGACTTCCGTTCCTCAGTTTTACAATGTGTCATTCACAATAATCGTACATCAATGAAGAGATCACATCTTTTTACATTCTGAGTTTACACAACAAACACTGACTAGGTCGGCTGTAATTGTAAAAATACGGTAATGTAATCGTAATAAAAGACTTAATTTCGGCCAATTTCTACTTGCTTATAGACTGGATAATGCCCAATCTCTCCTAACTAAGGAGGGATGGGGTATTACTCTACCTCTGAACTTCCTACCCTGCATATCTTTGCACAAGCATTACCTGGTCCTGCCAGTATTTGGAACGCAGAAGTGGCACTCCACACAGGTACTTCCGTGTTACAAATACAGGAAGTGAAACTTTGTGACGTCGCTTCCGGGGTCATGGATCGAAAAAGGTTGAGAACCACTGCCCTAGCACATTAGGGGGAAGAGGTCATTACTCCAGAATGGGAAAAGCAACTGTGCCCCCCCCCCCCCAGCATAGTGCCGAGCCAAACAGAAGAAAGGGGTCAGGTAAGCATGCTCCCACCTCCGGCCCAGAAAACAACATCAGCCAGGAAAGGGGAGCAAGCAGACATGCAACTTACCCAGCCACTTACCCCCTACCTGAATGTCAGGTCTCCCCCATGTTAAGGTGGAGACCCTTTTTCTGGGGGTATAGAATGTGGAGATATGCTTTCTGGGCCCCACTTTTTTTTTTTTTTTTTAATGATGTGCAGTTGAGCTCAGGATAATGGGATAGACGCATCTGATACTCATACATACACTTATATACGGGCGAAAGAAGCCAAATGCTTTTCAACATGGACCTTACACAGACTTGACTGACAGAGATGGAGAATGTGGGAGTTGTAGTGGTAGGGCTACCAAGAGACATGAAAACATGAACATCAAACCTTAACAAAACTATGCACCATTATGTGCACCGTGGATGACACTCAAGTCATTCCAGGGGAAGAAAGAAATCGGTGTTAATGGATGTTTGTTAAATTTAAGAAAGTTTTGTTGAAAAAAAAAAAAAAGAAGATTCCAATGGTTTCCAAAGGCATTACGTTCTAGTAATGATTTTATTGACCAGAAATACTTATCACCTTGAAACATTAGAAGCTTTATGATCTAAGACAACCAGCTACTCTGACATCTTTAATGAGCAGGCATTAACCAAAGTCATGGCCGGCAAAAGGCTTGCTGAATCTGCACAGACAGTCTGACCAGCTGCCGCAAGAAGTTCAGTTATCTTAAGATAAACACTAACGGCCCCTATAGAAGTTTGGATTTCCTTTCGATTTCACGGCAGAAAGACCGGACTTGCCGAGAATCACCCAGGCACCCTTTGTGTGCCGGCAGTTACTTTCTATGGGGACTAGCTCCCTAGATATATTCATGGGTTCATTTGAAAGTTTAAGCTTATGATTTGCACCCGCTTTGGTGGCAGATTGACCGCTGAAAAATCTGCCACAAATCGAAGAGTGTATGGGGGGCTTAAGCTGTGAAGGGTGTAGCTCAATACACCAGGACAGTCGATTATGACCTCTGACGGACTCCCCTAAGATTCCCCTGCTAGCATTGTACTATTGATCCCAATGTGCAATCGCAAAAAAAAATTTTTTTTGATAAATGATCTTACAACGTTCGTTGGGGCAATCAATTCACACCATCTTGCACACTTTATTCCTGGTTAATACTTTGGATGGGGATCGAGGGTCCCCATCCCAAAAAATTGTGATTGAACATGAAAATACAGACATGTCAGGTCCCTGTTTGATTGATTGTTCCTTTGAGCAATTGTTTAAGGTGGGCAGCATTCGTTTCCTAATCAATCGCACACGGCGGTCGATCAAACTAAAAACTGACCCGCATATGGCCGGCTTTACCCAGCGGATATGATCACGTTCAGCAGGCAGTTGTCCACTGCCGACCCAGGGGTGGTTGGCATGTGACAACCACACACGTGCACAAACTCACAACTGTTTAAACATTATTCAGCCTTAGAGGAGCAAAAGGTCTGGTGGCACAGGGCATCGGACACGCTAGGAAGTTCTGGATTCTGCAGATTCTTTAAGCAGCTCTGTCTCTGCAATTAATGCAGATTACTGGCTAAGAAATATAAATAAGAGAGAAAAAGTACAAACGCTGCATTGTATTTACTATGTGTTCTAGAGAGAGAGTTTCTAAGTTACATAGATGCTGACTTTTTCCAGGAGAAGTAAGCATGATCAAACAAGTTGTCATAAGTTACATCAATCTTACAAAGAGGCTAAAAAATTATGCTGAAGCTAAACAATGTCTATAAATAGTATTGAAGAGTATAAATTACTCTATAAAAAGGAACTTCTGCAACCTGTTTTAAATGTTTCATTTAATAGGTGCTGCTATATAATAGACAGGGAACCTAAATAATGTATGGTTATTATTAATAACTTTTATTTCTATAGTGCCAACATATTACACAGTGCTGTACAATAAATAAGAGCTGAGATGCCACACAGGTACAGGTTATGTCACAGGAGGAGTGGAGGACCCTGCCCAGTCAGCATTACAATATAATAGATGGGGGACAGTGTATACAATAGGTGAGGGATGGGACTGGCATGCTTGTAATGTTAGGAAAAATAAGGTGGGTAGGCCAGACTGAAGAGGTGGGTTTTCAGGGAAGTACCAAAGGTAGAAGCAGGGTGGATTTGATTTAAATCAAACCGATTTAAATCATGATTTAAATCACTAGTCAGTAAGGCTCGATATAAATCAAACTGATTTAAATCAATAATGTTTGCCGGTATAACTTTAAAATGCGAGTAAGTGTGAAAATGCGAGTAAATCATATTTGGACAACTTTTCTGTTGCACTTAGTTTTGAGAACTGCAAAAGTAAACCAAGCATCTGTGATAATATCTTGTAGCAGAGAAACTGCCCAATAATCTTACAAAAACAGACAGAAGTTGATGACATAAGCACATCACCCAAAATCTACCTTGAATAGACACGGTTGAGGGGACACAAAAGCAGATTGGGCTTATGAAATGACATATTGTACCCCCTGAAGAAGTCTTCAACAACATGCGCGTTGGGGTGAAATTTGCGCCATTTGGACTATTTTAATTGTCTACATGTACAGATGTGACATCCGCAACATTGTGCATTGATTTTGATTTATATGATGGCATTACTTCATCTTTTGCTCTGTGTATGATACATGTATTACTTTTACATATTGAGTGGCCTGTCCCCTCGCCCTGGTCTATTCCAGGGGAAATTTTGGGTGATGTGTTTATGCCATCATCAACTTCTGTTGTTTTTGGGATGTTTTTTATGGAATTTATTTACCAAAACATTTAAACATATACAGCCTTATTCTACATAAACTAATCTTTATTTAATCCTGGAATAACATTGGGATGGTAATGTTTTTTCCTCAAAAGGCATTTTATTAAAAAAAAAAATTGGTATAAATAAAAAAAAAAATCAGATTTTATGGATTTTTTTTTAAAGAAATCATCGATTTTTATCCACCCTGGGTAGAAGCAAGTCCAATGTGGTGAGGGAGAGAGTTTCAGAGGGTAGGTGCGGCTCTAGAGAAGTCTTGGAGCCGTGCATGTGATGATGTTATGAGCGGAGGGAGCGGTTTATGGACCAGGTTGGAAATGTAAGTGGGACAGGAGGTGGAGTGATTTAAATGTAAGGGACAGAACTTTGAATTTGAGGACCCTGCCCCATCGGGCCTAAAATCTAATAGGTTCTGATTTAGGAACAGAACAGAACCCTAATAAAAGTGATTTACTCAGCATTCGGTTTTCATTTGTCAGCATCTACCAGCTTCTTGAACTGATTAACCTAAACCAAACTATGGTATTCTAGTCCACACATATCCTCAACCCTGATGAAGTGGGACTTGAGCTCTTGAAATGCACATGCTTACCACAGTAACCCAATATGAGAAAACATTATCAAGAAAATATTTTGGAGAATTCGATTTTTGGGGTCAGTGTTAAGGCAGCCATAGGGCTTGTCCCCACTTGCGCCGGCAGCGCGGTTTTGAACCACCGACTGCTTCCATTCAGTTAAATAGCCCTGTCCCCACTTACAGCGTCCATTCATTCTCTATGGACACGATCCAGGGTGATCGGACGGCTACATTCACTCCGCATGATGGAAAAAAAAACGCGGCCAAAGTGGAGACAAGCCCATAGACGTGTCAATTCTTTGGCGATCGGTTCTTGGTTCGATTGGAGCATGCAATTGTGTAATCGATGAAGGAACGCACTTTGCACACCACCTTACTGGTAACAGATTTCCAGTCGCTTTTTTCCCTTAACCGATCACCAGCTCAAAAAGAGAAAAAAGTATATTCCTTGGAGTGTTAGTATATAGTGCCTGTGTCCTTCACTAGTCCAATCAAACAGGAATCGATCGAGGGTCACCACTAACAATACATTGATCGCTGAGCAATCTACCAACAAAGTTAGCATGTCCAATCGCCCTCTGTTCAATTTTTTCTTTGGTATCAATATTATTTTTACCTTAAAGCCCCCCATACACCTTTCAATCACTCTGTACAATTTCCTTTAGATCTACCAACAACTATGTAGTGCCGGGTCCTCTCTGATAGCATACATAGTGATTGGAAGGGTTGGAAAGGTAGAACGAAAAGTTGATTGTACAGAAATTGTATGGGGGGACCTTAAAGGTCCCCACACATGTAGCGAGTGGGGAAAGATAGATGAGCTGTGGAGAGCAATGTGATGACGTCATCACGCTGCTCTTCATCGCTTACAGCATCGGCGGGCACCCTTTGTGTGCCGGCCGTTAGTTTGGCACCGTCCAGAGATTTACAGACATGTCGGTTCTCTGGCCGACCAAGCTTTGGGGTGACATGGATCTGCCGCCCCATGTGGGCACCCGTGGTCGGTAGCTGATTTTGCCGACGGCCACCAGCGCGCACACACACTGGTCGGCGGCAAAGCCGGCCGCCGCTGGTTATGTGTGTGGGGATACTCTTAAGGCCCCCATACACGGGTCCGTTTCCCATCGGATTCCGGGACGATCGATTCCGGGCGCGTGCACGCGAAACGATCGTGCCGGAATCGCGTGAAGCCCACCTTGTCTGTCCGATCACATCCGATCGTTCGGGGGCACAGAATCGGATCGGACAGAGAACCAACATGTTGGTCTTTCTGATCCGATTCAGCACACATCAGGGGGAGTTGCCATTTGTGGAGTAAGCGATCAGACACGGAATCGTCCAGGAATCCGTGGGACAAGGTGGTATGTAGCGATCGGACACACTTAATTGGCCGATCGATCAGACCTCCGATTCCCGCTGATATCACCGGAATCGATCGGATAGGTGATCGATCGGCCATGGAATCCGACTGTGTATGGCTAGCTTTAACCCGAACTAAAAAGCAGGGTAAAGTCTTGAATTGTTCCAAAATTGGGAACAAAGAGGATATCTTCTAATGGGATACATGCTTCAGTGACAACTGTCTATATGTGATGCCCATCTCCCAGCAGCCCTGAAAACGTATAAGACTGACACCCAATTCCAGCCTAACCTCCTAGCACAAGGCAGAACTAATCCTGGAAGCCTAGTAGCCAAAAGACCAAAATAATTTTGGGGCAATCAAACTAAGCTTTGGTCACTCTGCAGAGATTCCCCTCAGGCACAGATCAATGGTTTCACTTTACCAACAGGTGCACATTACGTCTACTAAACTTATTTTATAAGAGCCCTTGGAGTTTAAGGACCCATTCATACTATATGCATTTTTTAAAGGAATGCATTTCTGCATATATACAATGCGTTTTTCACATAACATCTGCATTTGCGTTTTGCATTTTTGAAGAAATTAATGAAAAATGCAGGAAAAATAAATAAAAAATGCATACAGCAGGGAGTTTTTAAAAACGCTGCGTTTTTAAGAAAATGCAACGCATAAAGTGTGAATGGTAACAATGGTTGTCTATGTAAAAACGCATTCAGTAACAAAAACATGTGCGGTAAAAAAACACGCACGTTTTTAAAGCGCACTGCAATGCATATAGTGTAAATGGCCCTAAGAAGTCTTTAACCCCGAGTATTTCTTCCCAACCACGGCCTTCAAAGACTTGTCCGTCACTTAGTCATTAAGAATAAAAGGTTCCTTATAAATAGCTGTGGCCACTATTTTTACTCCAGGATTCTTACAAGGAGAAACCACTGAAGGATTTCATTATGAGATGAATAACCCCGGCTGCAGACATGACAGTCTGTGGAGAATGAGGAATCATAGGAAACCAGTTTGTTTCCTGCCTTTGGATGTAAAGGGTCAGACGCACAATGTGAAGTTCTTTGCCGGGTTCTCCACACAAAGCAAGTATGTTCACAATCCTAGGTCCCACGAACTTGACAACTGCTGGGATCTTAGAAGGCCAAACTTTCCTTGCAGGGCCCCCCTTTTCTATTTAGGAACATTATCGACCCCCCCCCCTCCCTATTCAAACACAGGTTAAGAATGAGGACCAGTGCCCCCCTGGAATACCTTTACACACCCTATTTTGGCAACCACTGTTATAAGGGAAACAAGTTTAGCTGATAGCTGGAAGAAATTAGAGGTTACTCTTTAGGTTACGAAAACTTTGATGCAATTATGCCAAGGAGGGGGAGTGGATAATATTAGATGGTTGGAGGGTCTTTACTATTCCTGGATAACATATACACAGGGAACTACAATCCTTTGCCAATTCCTATATTGTCTGCATCAACTATTCACGTTGACAACTCCCGTGTCTTGTACACAATGATACCCGAAGTCTGTGCCTTGTCAACTGTGTACTGGAAACAGGTGCACTTTATGAGCCAATGACGTCCATCCTCATTTTGGAATGCAGTAGAGTTTACATACTTTCCTTTACATGCAGACAGAATTATTCACCTTTCTAACATTTCCATGTAAAACATTTTATTGGTATCCAACAAATGCTTCATAAAGACATCTGTACAGACATTCTGTACAGCCGGTGCTCACAAGAGTCGAGACAAATATTTTTATCCTAGTGTTCGATGGAGTAGGGAAGGGCTGGATCCCCCCTTTGGTGCCTTACTGTTATTCGTGTACCAAAAACATTGGCGCTAGACACGGAAAAGGGCGATGGTTGTCTAAACCTAGACACAAAGATATGGCTACAGCAGCCCAGTGTCCTAATGCCCCAACAGGGACCAGAAGCTGCACTGTTTACAGCTAGGGCTCCACTATGACTTTACCACGTTTTGGCATCTTCTGTACACGTTCCATTCATTTTTAAATGAGCATACTCGTCATAACTGCACATATCACGGGTGCACATATATGTGCATGTGTTCTGTATGTATCACATATAAATATATAAGATACATACAGAACATGGCAAACACAGTGTAGCGGACCCCCAAAGCTAGGTCTACAATTAGCAGGCTCAAAAGCTCTGGATGCCGTTATGGGAACATCACTGTGATTTGTACATGGTGCCCGCACGTGGTTTGTCCACTAGTTGGACACTTTCAGTTTAGGGAGCTATACTTTACATGAGCAAACCATGGGCAAAAAAGCATCGGGCACATATTGCCAACATCACATAGCACAACCAATGTTGACCAATGGACGCATTACATGACTCCATTGCATCTGCGTGACACCGGTCAGGTGTTATGCATACATCGGGTCTGCCGCAAGCCGCCTAACGCGCCAAAATAGACTGGCAAGTAATTTGCCTTAGGGGAATGCAGGGGGGGATCTGCACTACACTGCAGTTCAGACCCAGCTTTAGGCCAAAACTCCACTATGTTTTGCCAAAGTGCGGCAAAATCGAAGTGGGTGTGTCTTTGGTATGCACACCATGCATTGTTTTAGGGCATGTACCCGAGATGTGCGTGTGTCCCATCACGGCAAGAATATTAGAACACAGCACCCTGCATTCTAAAAATCACACAGCTGTGGGACTTGCGCTCATCGAGGGCACGTGTCCATTGAAAATGAATGGGCCACATATCAATGACATGCACACTGCAAAATGTAGCGGAGTTTTGGCCATTTCAATCTACACTGCCAGTTGTAGCTTCCAAGGTGGCAGGGCATTCTGAAAAAGCTTCCAAAATCTGTCATACAGCGACCTGTCATCAGAACGCCCACCCTCCTGTCTCGCTCACAGTTTTTGGTAGATAGGAGATGCTATCACTAAGTTTCCAACATGGATTGGATGGGCACTAGAAGTGAAGTTGGGAGAACTCTGCAGAAAAGTCCAATTTAGATTTTTGATGAGAAAATTTGCAAAGAAAACAATAATTTGTGTGAAAAAAGGTTATACCTTTGGGCTTGAAATTGGCAAAACTTTGCCATTTTAAATCTACATCTGCCATTTGATCAGGACTTTCCTTGTACATTTGGAAAGGACAGATTGTGTTCACATCCGAGTATGATTAGAATTTAGCTCTAGTCCATTGAGAACCACAACAAGAATATTGGTCACATATCTCCTTCATACATAGGTCAAGGGTGAGATCACTGGGCAGAAGACACAGTAGACCAAGGGTATAAAGGTTCCCACACACGGGTAGTTAAATTCCAGAACAATCACTCTGTACTCATCCAAAGTATCAAAAGGGAATCAATTGTGCAAAGCGGCAGGCATCGATTCCCCATTCAAGTGCATCCTGTTGATATCAACACGTTCGCTTGATCATTCACTGATCGAGCCGGTATCAACCTGTGTATGAGAACCCTAACTCACTACATAAGAAATAATTACATTCCAGTATTCGTGCAACAAATCTGACAAATCCACAAAGAACCCTAAAACATTGTGTTCCACATTCCAGTCCCCTCCTCCGCCACGGACTCCATAAGACCACTGCTGATAAATAAATTCATAAGGTGCGCTGAGATTCATGCATTGCAGTGGGAGACATAACACAGGTTGGCAAGTTGTGCTAATTAAATCATTAGTACAGACGAATCGTACATAAACATGGCCCCGTCAGTGCTGCAGTGTCGTTAGCAGCCGGCAATCAAAGGGAAATATGAACACAACTGACACCTACCTCTGTGCCACAAATCTCTGTGCTGAGGAGCATGAAGGAGGCAGCTGAGGAAGGTAAGCGGGTCTCCAGCTGCTGTAAGCAGGGATTACTGTCTGTCTTAGGGCATGAGCTGGGATGGGTAGCACCGAGCCCTGATCCACAGGGTGTCACGGAGCTGGCAGCACCCACACCAAATCACTTCCTTTGTGAAAGTCAAGTTCAGTTTCATTGAAACTCACAGATCATCCATGGCAGACAACTACCGGGCAAATCCTTCACACACACCTAGTCCATCACATGCTTAGATCTGTCGGCCGCCACTTATAATACCAATTTCTCGACTGAGCTGATCCGTTGAATGGCTGTTATTGTTTACATAGTCTGTGTCACAGAGCCAGATTCCTTCTTTTATTATGAGAACCAAGACCCTTAATCACCCATCCCCCTCACAAAAATGCAAGAGGCTATGTCATTCCTAAATACCACCCATTCTTTAAATAACCCAAAGCTTACTACATAAGCAGCAGCAATACTCCCCTCCCCTCCCGAAACAGTCCCGAAACGTCTATCACCTAAATAGAGACAAACACAGTCCTCGCTCCTAAAATAACTGGAAGCTCCAAGTTTCTAAAGCAAAGTGGGAACCTCTGAAATAAATGTTCACGTCATACTCAGAAATAACGATCAATGGCATCAGAACATGTTTATACGCAGAAAATAAAGAAAAGAACACAAGGAGACGAGAAAATAAAAAGGGTGAGCAAAGTATAACGCCTCAGAGAGAGAGGGATTATTTATGGTTCAGATGTTTACCTGAACCAAGAAAAAAGCCCCCCATACACCTTTAGATCACTCCATACAATTTCCATTAGACCTACCAACAACT
>CM070041.1:47427288-47443929 GCA_036250615.1 Ptychadena robeensis | reverse complement strand
AAGGTCCTCCTATTACATGGTCTTTGTTGAAGAAAAGTTGATTGTGCAGAAATTGTATGGTGAATGGGGGCCTTACGAGTAAGCTGCAGATTTCCATCTCCATCACTTCATGTATAACCCTGAATTGGATCAGCTAATGGATCTGGGGGCGTCTTGGTTCCTGTGTTAAATACAGAGAGTCTCACCGCTATTTCTCTACTCTTTGCTGGGTTCTGGCTGCAAAATATTTAATGGCGTGGCATGGGTGTTCCTTTGCCGTGACAGATACCTACCTTGGGGCCACCTCCTTGTCCTGCCAATTATATGCATATGCATGTTTTCAGTATATGACACCCAGTGTTGAAGCAGGTAAGGTGCCCCCCTCACTCCCGCCTACCGTTTAAGAAAACGACAACTTTGTCAACGCAGCATGACTGTGCAGGGCTGGGCTCAGGTTTCTTCATACAGAGTTGTTTGACAATCCCTTTGCCTAACATACCGGTATGGAGAAACCTGTGGTTTATTGTTCCACATCTGACCACACAGTACCCCCCCCCCCCCCCCCCTCACTCAATGCTCTGAGGACGGCCTGTGCAAAATGTTTCCAGGAACTGTAATTATGTAATAAATATGATGTACACAGAACACCGGCCACAGTGCCGCAGGAGCTGGCACTCTAATGCCCCCAATAGTCTCACACTACAATACATTGACCTATACCACAGCACTCTACAGAGTGAACACTGTACAGAGAAGCTGACGCTCTAATAAACCCACACAGATCTTATACATTCAGGGGGCATTCACACGTGCGCTTTCCTGCAGCATCCCGGAATGCGCCATCCCCTCCCCTGTGTTCAGGCACCTGCACACAATGTAAATGCCCCCTTATATGTGCGTCTAAAGCTCTGAGGGTGCCCCTGCATACATGTTGATGTCACGAGGCTGTGATGTCACTACACTGCAGTCAAGCATTTGTTGATTGAACGGCTTATCGATGCGCACCACTTTGCGCAAGCTTTGATACTTTGGACAGGGACCCTGGTTCCCATCTCAAGTAATGGCACTCGAACAGGGATTTACCAACATATTGGTTCCCTGTACGATCGCTCCTTGAAGTAAGGGTGGCTGTGTTCGAGTCCAGAGCCGCTGTGAGTGGCGATCGATCGTTCAGGAATATAATGAAATTAACTTTAAGACGCACTCCAGCCTCTTTCTGGATGATGGCAGTGTCCCCCTCATCCTTTCCACCCCTGACCTGCTCTTTTCCTTTTCATGCAGTTGTGGTTTTCCGTACAGATGTTGCCTGGAGCTGGTCCACTCAGTAACTGATCTTTCTCCATTGTATAGAGAACTGCAGAGACCCAGTTGTGCCATCACTAGGTGTATGCTATACAATATAAATTTGGACTTCATGTCTGTAATCGTCCTCCATTGTTCATTGAGCGGGGACTGTACTGTACATGGTTGTCTCCCGTATCTTCTACTCTATATATAGCTGACCTTCACATGGGTCGTATCTCCCCAGCTGCCCTCTGCCGTGTTGGCTGCAGAAGCGATCTCTTGCAGGATCGTGTTTTCCCATCACCCTCCACGTTCAGAAGAGGACCAATTGAGTAAGATGTGTGACATCGGCGTTCTTCAGCCTTATCTTCTGTGCTGTAGCTGAGGATCAGTGGGTTGTTCCACAGAGCTTCACTTTCATCATTAACTAGTATTGGTGGCCTAGGGCAGTGGTTCCCAAACTTTCCCTGCAGGGCCCCCTTTTTCTAGAAGGGAACATTTTTGAGCTCCCTTCAAGCTACGCAGTTTCAGATTGAGGGCCATTTCACACTAGCCATGATTGCATTGTAGCGTATACTAGTGTGAAATGGCCCTGAAACTTTATTTGAAATGAAACTATTCGGGTTTCACACCAATCATGCACATATATGCATTATATATTCACACACCAATCATACAGAAACATTCATCATTCACATAGATGCACATACTTCATTCATGCTGAGACTAGAGATGGTCGAATTTTTCGACTTGCTATCTTTGTGAGCTGATTGCAAAGCCCCTGAACATGGTATCATCACCATACTTGCTGGAGATGTAGAGAAGGGTTGGAACATTTGAAAAAAAGAAGTGTTGCTCTAGCACATGTACTTTTTGCATAAATTATGTTCAAAGTTAAAGTCGAAATTCCGATTTTCGAAATTTCTACTTGACTTTGAACTTAATTTGTGCAAAAACTTTTTGTGTTAGAGACATACTTTCTTTTTTGGAGTGTACCCCCAACCCTTCTCTACATCACCAGCAAGTTTGGTGATGATACCATGTTCAGGGGCTTTGCAATTAACTCGAAATCGGCGAAATGGTCGAATTTTTGAAAAAAAATTCGACCATCTCTAGCTGAGACATCAATTGTTTACATCAAGAAACGTACACTTTACATTCTCTACTTACTGTCTGAAGCTAGTTCCTCCATGGTTGGCTTCCTGCTTGTCCCTCTCAACCCATAGCTACTCCTCGTGCTCGCACAGTTTGGGAACCACTGACCTAGAATGTCTGCTGCAGGCAAGTGAAGGCATTTCCTCTATCTCCTCAGAGATCAGACTGTACAGTGTGTTAAGGTGACTACAATCTCTGTCCAGGAAGTAGATGGTGATCCTGGGTGGTGTGAGTGAGCTTCTGCCTTCCCTACTCACTCCTCTACTGACCTGCTGATGTTTCCAATGCATGCTGTGAAAAGCACAGTGTGCAATGGGAAAAAATAGAGCTCTCCTTTCCTGGCAATAGGATGTCAAGGTAAAATATTCACAAATTCAACATCCACTCTAACTGGTCATGTGATCACCTGGAATGGATGCATGATGAAGGTTACACCATCCTTAACCTGCTTTGTCTACTCTTCACAGTAAAACCCTGCAGACCAGCAGTGGGGACATCTTGGTGGATTACTCCAAGAATCTCATCAATGAAGAGATCTTTAAGCAACTCATAGAACTTGTAAGTTGAATGCACATTTCAAGTATTTGTGTGTTGTCTGGGAGTTGTAGTCCTTTCATAGTAGCGGCCATGGGTTATGCAGAACTGATCACTCAGGCTTTGGGGTTTGCATTTTATTTTATAATTGGGTTTCTGGTGGATCCAAAATGTGTCTATAGAGGGCATAGGGCACCAAATACAAGGTGCTGCCTAGGGGCAGCTAACTGTAGATCCAACTTAATTGGGCTGAATCGTATAGATGGGGATGGCCCAATTCCGATTGGACAGGCTTTCTTGAAGTACATCTACTGTCAATAAATAGGTTTTTATGGCTGTGTGTACTGATCGGTTGGCGTAGTGGGCAATATCTTTACTATTGTTTGCATTTGTTTCTTTAATATATATATATATATATATATATATATATATATTTTTTTTTCATTTCAGGCCAAGTCCCGGGGTGTTGAGGCAGCCAGAAAGTGCATGTTTTCTGCAGAGAAGATCAACTTCACTGAGGTACAACCTTTCGCTTTCCTAAATATAATATCCTGTAAATTTGCAGTGCCAGTCAGATGACCTATGTAGACATAGTTGACCCCCAGGTGGCATATAAGGTCTTAGTGGCCCTGTAGCTCACATTGGCCTCTGTGAACCTTACAAATTAAAACTAGGGGAAGCTCTGTCGGTGGTTCTCAACCTGTGGGTCAGGACCCCCTTTGGGGTCAAATGACCAGCTCCCAGGGGTTGCTGAGTTTACAAGCGGCAGTGCTGATGCCCACAAGCAGGGTGGAAAGTTAGAGTAACTAACTTGGGGGCGCTACCCTCCCTTCTTACTAGGTTTGTTACTCCACCCTGCTTGTGGGCATCAGTGCTGCAATAGCCCACCCTGCACATCCTTTGCATAAGTGAGGTGGGTCAATATAAGGAAGGGGAAATTACACTTACCTGATCATGCCAGAAGTGATGTCATGGTATGTTACTTCCAGGAGGTTGAGAACCACTGCTCTAGGTGGTTGGCTAATTTAATATGGTTCTCAAACTCATTGTGTTCCTTACTCCATTAGCTAGGAACATTTTCTGCATCTTTCATATTTCACAGGTCCAGTTCTTGCACACTCCTACCTACTGTTGAAATGCAGTGTGGTGCCTTTTCTCCTGGTCCAAAAACACCAAGTTAGAGTTCTGCTTTTAACTGGCTTTGCAAGCTCTATACTGGTCCCTGTAGAGTAGGCATGTTTGAAGTCCGCACTGGGGTACCCCATCCTCCCCATACAGCCCATTAATGGTTCTCTCCCAAGTTGGCAGAGAAATATGCCTGCAGCCATGTGTTATGCCTGGCTGTACTTGCTGATTTGCCATGCAGATTATCCCTACTAACTGCATAGTGAGCAGTGCTATAAAATCCCACTGATTCTCAATATGCCATAGCTGGGAATAGTCAGGATGTGTCTGGACAGCTTGGAGGAATAGAAGTAACATCCTATCAAGATGGAGCCTTTATCAGTGTCATAGACGTGAATACTTATGACATGAGCTTGTGTGATGGAAGAGATCTGCTCCATTTGATTTGCTTTTAATGTTAATGATTCAAAGTTGCCAGGCAGAATGGTCAGCCTCCACACATTTTTACTTCAATGAACCTGACCCTCTTTTGGCCACCAACTGTAAAGGAGCATTGTGGAGTGTAGGGGGTTACAGTTTCTGTACTGGGGAATGTTGGCAGGCATGTAGCAGTTTCATGCCAGTCTGCTCCTCGTTGTGCCCATTCATCCTGTGGGTTCTCCAGCCCAGCCACCCCCACAATCATATTCATTCTTCTCAGATAAACTGTCTATGTGGAATGACTCTGCAGTAATCTTTAGTGTAACAGGGAGTGCCATGCTGATAGAGATTTTGGCAGGCGAGTGGCAGGTTCACCTGAGGGTATATATTGTATAGAAGAAAATGTCTTTGCCCTTTTTTTCTAGGAGTGTTGGGTTTGTATTGGCTGTTATGCTTGCTGGTAGGTAAACATTTCAAGGATTAAAGAGCACCTGTATTATCTTTCTGTGGTTGTGTTATCCCTATACCTTTGCACGTTTATGGCAGAGCACCGGCTGCCACGGCAGACAGAGGCCCCTATTTCCTGACACCAACCCTACTATGGGTACAGCTTGGTGTATGTAAAGGCTGAGTGGTATTACTTTTTAGTCACTTAAAAGCAATTGGAATGAGTGCAACTTATGTTTATATAAATACGTATAGCTATTGATTCTAACTTTGAGATCTATTTATTTATACTGGAAGTGATCAGGGGGTGGTAGGAGTTAAGGGGGTCTTAATATTTAAAAGGAGGGAAAAAACACTTCCCTCTACATAGTTCTCATAATGAATGAGCACTGTTTTACCAGGATAAGACCCAGCACAGGGATTTTACCAAGACTGTTTTGGTTTGCGTAAAAGAGCTAAACCATTGTTCTCCAGTTGATCAGAAGGGGTACAACTGAACAGTAATAGTTACAGGTAATAATGGGAGGAACTGCATCAATGTGTTCATTGTATAGGTAAAGCTTATACTTTGTATCTTGTGTTTACCATCCAGAACCGAGCTGTGCTTCATGTTGCTCTGCGCAATCGTTCCAACACCCCCATTCTGGTAGATGGTAAAGATGTCATGCCCGAAGTCAATGCGGTCCTGGAAAAGATGAAGGCCTTCTGCCAGGTGATGAGATTAAATGGCGATGAATTTTTGGTGTTGCTTTGTAAAAGACTAGACTGATAATGTTTTTTCGTTACAGAAAGTGCGCAGCGGAGAATGGAAGGGCTATACAGGGAAAGCCATCACAGATGTGGTAAATGTTGGTATCGGCGGCTCTGATCTGGTAAGGGTTTTAAGATTTTGTGATATACAGTTGCTTTTGTGATGTCTTCTACCTTGTTGGCAGACAGCAAATGGCGTGCATCACCAACTCTTCTGCCATTGTATAGAAGGCCCATCTCAATTTTCTGGGACACTAGATCATTACCAGGTGCAGTGTTAAGCTGGGCATAGACGGGCCGATTTCTGCACGATTCAACAGCTGATTGGTGGTCGGGTTGGTAGGGAATCGGGTGTGCCAACAGGTCATATTGACCAACAATCTGCCTTGTGTCGGATCACACAGTGATCCCATTAGTTCGGGTGGGGACAGCACACAAAGGTTGCCCAGCCGAATGTTCTCTGCACTAGTGTCCGTGCGGGATGATGTCATCGTGCCCGCTAGGTCAGCTAGGCAGTCAATGGGAAATTGGACCCACCTTTGCCCAGCTTTACCCAGAAAGTGCTTGTTCCCACATCAGACCACAATTGTAGATGCCTACACACTCCTTGATGGCCATCTTGACATTAATTGCACACACTCTTGGACAAGGTCCTGGGGTGCTTTCCTGGGGTGTGGGGGTGGTAGTCTGGCTTCCATGCAGCTGATCATTTAGGGCCTTGGTGCCCAACCTGCAGCCCAGGGGGAGCATGCGGCCCTTTGGGCATTGTTCGGCAGCCCCCTTGGTCCTCCAAATGCGGCCCCCAAAATCAAACTGTTAATACATAGGGAATAGGAACTCGCCTCTGAAGTGGTCACACGCTGACCCAGCTTTCCTAATCAGCTATGTCCTACATCAGTAAAATTTGTTGATCAGGGAAACCAGTTCTACATATAACCACTGCACCCAGGGGCAGGAGGGGGAGTGGGTGCTGTCTGGTTTTGACTGCCTGTCAGGATCTGGTCCACCACCTGAGATATGTTGACAGGGGGAGGGTCTGGATCGATGTTATGTGTGGCCCTTTAGTGATGTCGAGGGCCACACTTGTGGCCCTGCATATCAACTCAGTTGCCCACCACTAATTTAGGGCCTTCTCACACTATATGCCTTTTTGTGCATATTTGCATATTACTCCAGCATTGACCAAAGAAATGCATAAAAAATTCATGTATTAGAGCGTTCTAAAGGAGCAAAAAACGCATGCTGTGTGAATGGTAACATTGGGTTTTCTATGAGAAAACGCAGTACTGTAAAAACTTGTGCATGTAAAAAGGCCCTAACTTGCTTGCGATACTTGCATTGTGCCCTTTCTCAGCTTAATGCTGCCACCTTGTTAAATGCAGAACTGAATCCTCATGTCCTAGCCTCAAGCAGGGACCACAGTTATTAGAATTTTAAACTTGACGCTACAACTTTGCTGACGTGCAATATATTTTATATAATTATATTTATATAATCTGCAAGAATTCCATTGAAGTTGATCAGATAATCTGTTGAAATATGCTGTTGCTTTCTTGTAGGACAATACATAATAAATATATTTTTTGTATACCATGTTTTTATGTCACAAAACTGTCTGTACAGTGCTATAAATGCTTTGCCATGCAGAGCAGTAAATGTCTATTTCATCTCTTAAAGTTTACCTGGCTTTTTTAACTTTTTTTGAAAGTGTCTGTTTTGTGTAATAAATTTGCTGATGCTGCTGTTTTTCAGGGCCCATTGATGGTCACAGAAGCCCTTAAGCCATACTCCAAAGGTGGCCCCCATGTTTGGTTTGTGTCAAACATTGACGGCACGCACATGGCCAAAACTCTAGCTGCGTTGAACCCAGAAACCACCCTCTTCATCATCGCTTCCAAGGTAATCCTGACTTTTCTCACCAGCCATTCGTGCACTCTGGACCCACTACTGTCACTGGCTAGGTTGTGTAATATTTTGCTGTGATTACAGTACATTTAGAAACGCAGAATCAAAATTCTTGAGAGAAATTAGACTAACACTGATTGTGTCCTAAATGTAAAAAAAAAATTCATCCGGAGAGATCCAGAGATGTAAATGGTAAGCCAGTTTGTGTATTCAATACTTGTGCGTAGCTTCTTACATTGCCTGAAGGTGGCTCAGAATTGTGCTTTTAACTTCTCCCATTTCTTTTCCAATCTGCCCAAAACCTGTTATTGAATACATTGTACTACATTTTGGCAAACCTTACTAGTTTTTAGATGTTTTGTCTGCTTTGTTCTGTTTTGTTTCTTCCTGATCCCTTCTATAAATTCTTTTATACTGGCAAGAGGTAACTTGCCTAATGCCTGCCATACACACACCGATTAGCGGCCGATTTTGCCGCTGACCGACGGGCGTGCGCACTTGCGGCCGTCGGTCGGATGCAAAATCAGCTGCTCAGGGGGTGCCCTCATAGGGCGGCAGATCCCTGTCGCCCCACAGCGCGGCCGGCCAGAGAACGGACATGTCCGATGTTCTCTGGCCGATGCCGTTACCTTCAATGAAGACGCCACCTTCAATAACAGCCGGTGAGTGCCCGCCGATGCAGTCAGCCTGGAAATGCAGCTTGATGACGTTATCACACTGCATTCCAGAGCTCATTGGAACTCGTCTGTCGGCCCCCACTCGGTGGGTGTATGGCAGGCTTTAAACCCCTGGCTACACATTGGAAAATTCACAACACAAGATTGTATGAGGTCTGCAGAGCCATGGGCAGTCTGGTTACTTTTGTATAAATTGTGGCATAGGCTCTTGTATTTCAACCTATGCACAAAAAGAACCAGAATATAACTCTTCTTGCCCCTCCATTATTATTTAGTCATTTGAATGCTCAGACTGAAAGGACACAGGAGCTTTCATATCTTGTGCATAAGAATGAAAACAGTGTGTCTGATTTTCTTCAAGATACTTTTTGGTTTTTATCTGATTTTATTCACTCTTCAACTTGAAATAACTGTTGCTTTCTTTTCTTTCAGACTTTCACCACTCAGGAAACCATCACCAATGCTGAGACTGCCAAGGAATGGTTCCTGAAATCTGCAAAAGATGTAAGTCCAAACAATGAGAGCTCCTAGATAGATATCCATAGATCCACATGAGCTAAAAGAAAATTAAAGTTGCAGTTTGATTTGCTCATATTCAGCATTCCCCCGATTTAATACTCTACCGCTTCATCAACATGCCAGTGATTGTTGTAAATAAAACCTTTCAACTTCAAATCTTAAGGTCTCATGACCTCGTAACTGCTCTATAGCAGGCAAATCATGGCTGTTGTGGTCCTTTACATTACTTTAGCAGCACATCTGCATTCTGCTTCAGCATCTGCCTTATAATTTTTTTAATTTAAAAATTTTTTTTTTTTTTTTTAAAGGGAAATCCAATGTATAGAAGGGGCAGGGAGAAATGAGGCTTGTTGATGATGGCGGCAGTTTCCCAGCCATGATGGCTCTATCTGATTTGTCGCTGCATTGTGATACATGATATCCTTTAGATGTAATAATGGCATAGTCACTGCTCTTGGAATGTAGTCTCTGTTCTTTAAAACCAAGCCGATCAGTGGAGCATCCGCCGACTGTATGCTGCATATTTAATGATGTGGATATTGCACTATAAATAAGTGTGCGGATTCCTGTGTTGGGTCAGAGGGGAGGAAAACCTCAGCTATTTATAGACAGCCTTTTTGCATGACCTTGCTGTTTTTACATTTTGGTTTTTTTTTTATTGTTTTGCACCAAAACAATATTGAATATCTAAAACAGAGGTCCAACTTCCTAGACTGGTTACAGTCCACAGTATGTACTGACCCTTGTCCTTCTGTATTCCAGGCATCCACAGTGGCCAAGCACTTTGTCGCTCTGTCTACCAATGCAGTAAGTAATGTCCTTTCTGTCTACCGAGAATGTAATATTGACATACTTTTAGCAGCTCCTTCTCACATTTAATTTTTCTCTCCCCCTTACAGCCAAAAGTAAAAGATTTTGGAATTGACACCGCCAACATGTTTGGATTCTGGGATGTAAGTCCTTCTAACATTGCCTCCCATGTTCTGTAACTGTAACCCTCCATAAGTGCAACCTATGTCTCTTGTCATCAGGCGCTGGCCTTTCTCTTTTTTTTTTTTTAACCTTCACGCTATATAGAGCGGAGACTGGGATTGTTGGAGTAGGTTGGCAAAAAAGGGGCTGACACCACTTGGCCTACTGCTTGTCTACACTTGACATCATGGGCTCAATGTGGTTTTCTAACGTGCCCAATAATGCCTATTGGACGTGCCCTGAAAACAACAGATGTGTTTTTGACGTGTCCTTTAACATGTCTATGCCAATGCAGTGACAAGGTAAAAACTGGGATTTGCTTTGATGTTCGCATGCCAAACGGCAAATACACCTGTGGAGAAAAGCAAATGGTAATAGGGCGCGTTTTACTTGCATTGAACATAGAGGCTTTGGTACATGGCAAATGGGGGACATTTCATTGCAGTGGAGGATTTATTTATTTATTTTTCCCTCATCATTATTAAAGATTCTTTATAGCATTCCTTTGCGATTATAAACTTTAAAGGTGAATTCTGGGCACTTTTAAATGCAGTATGCTGTTTAGATGTCCATTTGGTTGGATAGGAAATTTTCAGCAGGTACGGAAGATGCAATCTGTACCTGAGGAGAAATTTTGCTGGCTTTTCACACAACTGCTGTGAGGATACTCAAGGTTTCTTATGTCTGTGCTGTCAGTTGAGGCTTTGGACCCTGGGGCTCCCCTCAGCTGTTCAGTAACATGACCTTCTTGCTCTCTGCTAGTTATTCTCAGGTCTGACCTTTTTTATGCTGCTCAGGGCTGTCTACTGTACACAGCAAAGGTCAGAGAGCGTTTCAATGTCAAGGCAATCTATTCTGAGAGTTGGCCTTCTAATAGATCCTGTCTTAGCTCTTAATTTCCAAAATACCAAATTTTTATTGTATATATGTTTTTAATACATATTTATATATTTTTTTCAGTGGGTTGGAGGTCGCTACTCTCTCTGGTCAGCAATTGGTCTCTCCATTGCTCTTCATATTGGTAAGTTGTGTTTTTGGTGAGTCTATCAATCACTGTTTTGCAAGATGCGTTTGTTAAAGCATATTTTAAAGCTGGGGAATGTACACTGTATTTATACGTAAATTGTTTACTCAAATTTTCATTGTAATTTCCGAGGTTCCCCCAGTATGCACGCGAAGCTGCAGATGGTTCCCTCTCATTTTCTTGCATCGTATACCCCCTCTTTCCAGCCTGACTGGTCCCTTCCCTTTTCATTCATTGGATTTAAGATTTCTTTAAATAATGCAGGCTTGGAATAATGTTTTTGTCTAGAGGGGTCTGGAGTGGACAGGCTTAAGATTGCATTTGAATACAGACAGGCTTTTATCAATTGTAGCCTTTGGATATGGACCGAACTCCCAACACCGAGTGTATTGTTGCACCAGGGATGGTGTTAGGTGCCAGCAGGGTGCTGTACCTTTACTTCAACACCAGTGATAGTCAAGTTTAAAAAACCGTTTTAATTAAGAATAAAATAAAAAATAATTTGCATGTTAAAGGGAGGGGTGGTAATCTTTGACAGGCAATGTTTGAAATGAATTTGAAAGCCCATTATTTAAATTTTCGTATTTTGGGAGAGAATTTTCTTCCTGGAACATGTCCGCTATTCAAGGTTAAGTGGGATTTATTTATTGTATATAATTTTATTCTATTTCAGGTTATGATAATTTTGAAAAGCTTCTGGCTGGAGCTCACTGGATGGTAAGTTCCCATGTCTCTGCTGTGGTGGTCTTGTTCCAAAAAAACAACAATGCAGTCCAAAGTACACATTCAATAAATGTTTTGGGATGCACAAAAATAAGCAACACCGCAAGCTGACACACCACTGATTCTTCTGTGCCCACCGCATTACAAGTCTGCATTCACTCACAATGGGTCAAATAACCTTTTGTTTTTGGATTTTTATCAAACGGGGTACTTTGACTACAGTGGACACTTGGCCTTAGAAAGGGCATGCTGCCATTTTAAAAATGCTTCAACAGTCGAGACCAGACATGTCTAAATGGTTGTGCGGTTGCTCATGGGTCAATTGAGCATTTAATGCCCACCTGGAGCGATTGATCCCACTCCAAGAGAATGTCTATCAAACAGGGGCTGACATGTTGGTAAATAAAGGACTAATTATCCACACCCAAAGTATCGCCCAGGGATCAATTTCCAAAGGTGGTGCACATCTATTGTGTCTCCTGTGCAATCTTTGTAATCGATTGCGCAGGAATCGACCTGTGTATGGCCATGTTAAGACTATCATAGCTTATTTAAGGCAGATGCTCTTGACCAGCCCTTAAATTTTTCCACCATATCCCAATCCTCTACACCTCCTCTGCCAGGAATCTGCTCTCTTGGGAAGTAATGCGGCCAAATGCAATTCTTTGTCTACATGTTAAATGCAGATCTCATAATTTATTGAAGCACCTTAAAAAATGTGGTCTGGCGCTAGACTGGCCTTAAACAGGTTATAAATAGAGATGGCTCAGAACAAACTACAGCTCTAGACCTTTCTTTTCATTGACTTGGCACTATACTCACATTTTCATTAAGATACACATTGTTACTCGCTTGTTTTTTAATGACACTGTGGGTTTTTTAATTCCTTGCTGCATGCATGTTCTCATGCTTTAAATCAGGTTCATAAAAAAAAAAAAACATACAAAAATGCACGTGGTAACTCATGCCCTTTCACATTAAAAGCATTTAAAGGGCCTTCAATGTGTTTCAGTGTACGTATAGAAAAACAAAATTAATCTGAAATAATGCAATGGTGGCAACTCATTAAAGGATGAGTTCCTGTTGTCCTGCGAACAGGAAATGTAGGGAAATCTTTCAAATTAGGACAGTTAAACTGATGAGAAATAAGCTTTCTTCTATCTAAACAGAGGTTTTAATGAAAGGTTTTTATTGTACTGACTAGCATTCTTTCTGTTATAGGACAATCATTTCTACAACTCTCCACTGGATAACAACATTCCAGTTATTTTGGCCATGCTAGGCGTCTGGTACATAAACTTCTATGGGTGCGAGACCCAGGCCCTGCTCCCCTATGACCAGTATATGCACCGCTTTGCTGCCTACTTCCAGCAGGTCTGTATGCCAATGTGAAGATAGATTATAATTGTGTGTGTGAGATGTATTTATTTACTTTACTCCATAAAGGGTGACATGGAGTCCAATGGCAAATACATTACCAGTACAGGAGCTCGTGTCAACTACAGCACCGGACCTGTAGTGTGGGGAGAGCCTGGAACCAATGGCCAGCATGCCTTTTATCAGCTCATACATCAAGGTATGGACACATTGGAAAGCAGCTACCAGGCTTAAATTCTAATATTTGACAAAGTAGGCAATGCCAGTTCATGTTCAACAGTCAAGGTCCTTATAGTCACCACTTGGGTAGCCAAAAATCGGGTGCCGTAGCCAGCAATGGCCCAATCATGTTTGACTTTTAGGACAAAAAAAAAACTGAGGGCTGCCATGTAGCTTTTTGAAATCTGACCCAGCCGCTGGCGGCTACCAGCTTGGAGCATCTGCCATGTTATATCGGTGTGCTTGTGTTTTAAAAGATAATATTGGTGTTCAGTGTGTCTCCATCTATGATCAAGGGAGGGTTGGATTTTTGGCTCTGCCAAAATACCTTGATAATATTCTGTGATCCTAATAATTATAATGTCTGTCTTTAGGAACCCGCATGATTCCTTGTGACTTCCTGATCCCTGCACAAACTCAGCATCCAATCAGAAATGGGCTGCACCACAAGGTGAGAACTTGTTGCCCCACTGAGCTTACTCCTGCATTTCACCCTTTTTGTCTGATTTAGAAATTTCCAGCCTATTCTGCAATATGATACATATGATGCATATATTGGTACCAAAGTTCCTTGAGCTAGTCATACAATGTTAGTTTTTTTTAGCGTTCGATCATCTTAAAACAGTCAAAGTTTACATCAATCAAACTTAAATCGTATACTGCACACATGCTTGACGAAAATTGTCTGATGGTGATGGAAAAATTATCCGACATGTTGGGAGCGTAGCATTTTGTTGGTCGGGTCGATTGTATTTAAACAAATTGATATATGGCTCTTTCCTGTATGGTGCCATTCCAGGCTATATGTACTGCATTTAGGTTACTTTAGACAGACTGGTTCGTATTTGTGTTCTTTAGACAGCTAGTGTACTATGATGTTCAACTGTAGCCATTACTAATCTTTTGTGTTCTGCTAGATCCTCTTGGCGAACTTCCTGGCCCAGACTGAAGCTCTGATGAAGGGAAAGTCTACAGAAGAAGCCAAAGCTGAACTTCAAGCCTCTGGACTGAGCGGAGAGGCACTAGAGAAGCTGCTTCCACATAAGGTAATTGTTCTTTTATCCCTTTTTGCAAGCGGGTCATTAATGCCTCAATATACGCACCAAATATAACCTGGTATTTGTGGGATGTTGTTAACTCTATATGTATTTTTATTTATAAGGTCTTTGAGGGAAACCGACCAACCAATTCCATTGTGTTTGCAAAGCTGGACCCATTTACCTTGGGGGCTTTAATTGGTAAGTGTGTCGTTTGGCCATTCCCTTTTAGTATTTGTGTATAAACTATAAAACCCAAGTACAGAGCTGGCTGTATGTAATGTGCAGGCCTATGTATTCCAGTTCTTATACTTGCCTTGTGTCATTATATTAAATGTTACATTTTGTTATTGTATATACATATTCTGTACTCCCTTTATTCTATCTCTTCCTTCTCTCCCAGCCATGTATGAACACAAAATCTTTGTCCAAGGCGTTGTGTGGGATATCAACAGCTATGATCAATGGGGGTAAGTATTTTTAATCTTCCATTCTAACCATACACCAAAAATGCAGCTTTGAATGAAACCTTGATGGCATAAGCACTTTTATTTATTTATTTTTTATCATGTGCTTATCCTTTAAGCCAAAACTTTGAAAGGATATTATGAGGTTGCAACAAACTGAACTTGTAGATGGTCTTTTATTATTCTTGGCAGGACCTACAGCCCTTAGTGAGTTAGAAAGGCCCCCATACTTTTTGGTTGATCCTTGTCTCTACACTGTACTCAGATCAGATGAGCTTAGTATAAAGTATGAGGTGAGGCACAGGCTCTCCTTTTTATAGGTAAGCTACCAAGACAAAAAATCATAGGGGACTTCAGTGTACTTAAGGTGCACCCAGATGTTCTTCATAACACTATGTATGTGTCCGAACAGGGTGGAACTCGGGAAACAACTGGCCAAGAAGATTGAGCCTGAACTTGAAGGCGATGCACCGGTCACCTCTCACGACTCCTCCACAAATGGCCTCATTAGCTTCATCAAGAAGCACCGGAGCTGAATTGGAGGCACCTTTCCAGACGGCTGCACTCTGTTGCCCCTCTGTTCACGGCTTTAGCATAAAAGCACTTTCCTCCTGACTGTCGTCTGTCTTGTGTTTTTGACCTTTTTTGTCATTCTATGTTTCGGTCGTTATTTGGCGGAAACTCAAATGACACTTTTAGTCCTGTATGTTGGTCATGGTTTATGTAGTTGTTTGCTGCTCTGATCAGATTGCTGGTATCCAAGGACTGGAGAGTCTGCACCTTAGCACCCACAGAAATGTCCTGTATTCTTCATTCTGTGCAAACTGAAGTTTACAGAATAAAACAATCGGAAAACGAAATGTGAATTTTATTTTTTTTTTCTTGCTTGTTTTTAGCCTTGACATTTTAAACATTATTACAACCTAAGGGGGGGAAAGATACTAAAAAATAGCTGCTTGGCCTTTTTAATGATTTTAGGTTCCTTCCTTTTTCCCAGGGCTGCCCTCCAAAAACTGGGGCATGTGCCCTTTTGTGTATGCAAGGCTCCTGTCCGGGAATAAATGTCCCAAGACCACTTGTGCAAGTTACTTTCTGCCCATAGACATGCAGTGCTATGGGGATCACACACGGAAATGGTTACATACAGGGCTTCAGAGTCACAATAGGTAATGTAGCTGTTGCAACACAGTCGATGAAACGCCTGCACGCTACTGTATATACGTGAGTATAAGCCGAGGTAGAATTTTATCTACAAAAACTTATTGACTCGTATAAGCCGTGGGTGGGAAATGCAAAGTCAGATAGTGGAGTTTTCTAAATGAGAGAAATTATAGAGAAACCACCATTGCCATTATGAATTAATCTTTTTAGTGCCACAATCTCAAAGTTATGCGGAAACAGGTTTATTGTTACAGGATGTCTTTTCACTGAATTTAGTTTTAAACCTGATTTTCATTTAAAAAGTTATTGGAACCAACACATGGCATGGAAATGGAAACTTATTTTCATGTTTGAATTATAAGTAGTGGAGTTTTCTATTCTAGTATTGACATCTGGTCCACAAGATGCTACTGTTGTCCAAGCTTAGATTTCAACGGCCTGAAAAACTCTGCTTATAGTAGAGTATATACGGTATGTCTGAAATGTAAGTGTTGGGGAGGGGGCTTTGGGAACGGAGTTTTGTATGCTGGTGGTGGAGTATCTATTGAGTGTCACTGTAATGCGAAATGGCAGCACTAATGACCCTACTGTCAGGACCAAATATTTTAAAGGGGTATCCAGGTGGCATGTATGTTCCTGGGAGGGCTTCATTCTAGAGGTGATAACAATAATGCCCATTGTTGTGGTAAAGTGCATACATTCAAAATGGAGACAGGGCATGGTCCCCTGTGAAAAGCCCCTTAAGTGGGTGCATGAGCTTCAACACTGGACCACAGAGTAAAGAATGCAGTGATCTGATTTCTTGCTAATCTTCAGTAGGGGTGTCAGGGCTTTGTTCAGGACACTCGTGTTCCTCAAACACCACA
>CM070041.1:47407725-47424064 GCA_036250615.1 Ptychadena robeensis | reverse complement strand
TGGGGTTACATATTCCTGACCCCTGCATTTTGGGGTTACATATTCCTGACCCCTACAAGTTGGGGTTACATGTTCCTGACCCCTGCATGTTGGGGTTACATATTCCTGACCCCTACATGTTGGGGTTACATATTCCTGACCCCTACATGTTGGGGTTACATATTGCTGACCCCTACAAGTTGGGGTTACATATTGCTGACCACTACATGTTTGTATTACATATTCCTGACCCCTACATGTTGGGGTTACATATTCCTGACCGCTAAAAGTTGGGGTTATATATTGCTGACCACTACATGTTGGGGTTACATATTCCTGACCCCTACATGTTGGGGTTACATATTGCTGACCCTTACATGTTGGGGTTACATATTCCTGACCCCTGCATGTTACATATTGGTCACATGTGAGCACCTTACCCCCATTTACACCCATAGTCTCTGACCTTTGTGTTGTTAATCTGTCTGTCACAGCTACAGTAAACTTCCCATAACAATTATAGACTTGTCATTTCTTTGTCAGAGGGAAAATGTACAAAATCAGCAGGGGTTCGAATACTTATTTCCCTTCCTGTATATACATTATATTGTATCTAACATGGGTGAATGCACTTTCATTCTCTATGGACACAATCATTTTTTATAATGGGGGCGATTAAAAAAAAAACGTGGGTGAAGATCAACTGGTCAATTGCGTGAGATATCACGCAAGATTGGCTCCCCGCGATCGTCAAAATCGCGGCTGCCCCGGGGCTGATCGCCTATGTGGAAACATAGCCTAGCTTACTACTTATTAGTTTGATAATGATAATGAGACATGATTCGGAAATTTCCCCCAAAATAGCTTTAATCTTGAGGAAGCCGCTGCTCTTTGCATGTCTTCCTCTCATGATGGTCTCCACCGTAGCTGACTTCAGCCAGACCTGGGACTGTCCTGGGAAGAGCTGTATGACATAGAAACCTCTCTGGGGGTCACCAGCGGTGATCTGTCCCCACCTGAACTCCCATCTCCTCCCATATGTGGTCAGGGAAAGCACAATGATGGATGGTGTCACCATCTTAATTATTACCCACTGTGGAGTCCAGATGTTAATGATGGCCCTGTGGAGGGGGTGGGGACACCAACAGCTGTGTGCAAGTGGAATCTCCAAGAGGAATGGTAAGTTGGCAAACTTCTGGACAAGCCATTGTCCACAGAAAACTAAAATATCGGGACATTTTATGTATCCCAGCCAGTAATGGGAGTGACTACAGTGCTGCTCCTACATTCAAAGCAGAGTTGCCACTCTTGGAGGAGATTTCGCAGGGGACGTGTCTATCAGGATTGTCACTGCCTATGCCCACTGCTTTCAGGATTGCTCTGTTACTAGAGCCCTCCCACTATGAGGTGCAGTGTCTGGCAGGTGGTCCATGTGAGACACAGAAGATGATTTGGCTCAACCAGGGAAGGTAAAGGAAGTTTTGTGTCTGTATAAACCACATAATAATGGATTTGGGATCTATACCGACTGTCGCTGCGAAGGCGCTAGCTGTATACAGGGATACAGAAGGATGCGTCCGCTGACATTTTTCTGCCCTGATGCACAAAGCCCAGAATGTGGAGCAGACGCCCCAGCGCTTTCTCCAGGCCGCACATTAGGGGATTCAGGCGTGAGACGAGCTGAGGTCACTCTGATGCAAACACAAAGGCATTCTAAGCGATCCCTGTCCAGATAGAAGTGGGAGGCACACGCCCTGATACAGGGTTGTACAACTCCACTGCTCATGTTACCATCATTTGTAGATAAAATAGAGGCCGGTGACATTATAGGGGTGCCTTGCCAAACACAGGTCGGCCATACACGCTGCAATCTAATTGTACAACCCCTGAACTACCCTGCTAGACCAACCATAGTACTGATTTATTATTGATTAACAAATGGTTACTGATCACAAGTCACATGACTCATCACATACATCATTGTCACCAGTTACAAATTGACCAGGAAGTAGTGTTGAAATAACAAGCAGAGTATGAGTAGGTCCCGAGTCAGTGGGCAATGCTTCAATAAGCATATTAATGATGGGGCAGGGAGGAATAAAAAAATGTTCTATTGAAAGTTTGTGGTTAAAATGAAAATAAAAAGATTAAATATAGGATATTAGGATGTCCAGATATAAGAGATCTGGGTTCCTGGTACGTTGTAGGAATAAGTGACCCCGGAGTGACCCTTTAGCTTTCCCTATATGTGACGCGCAGCTTCGGGATAGCAGGAGCAGATGGTGCTTCCCATAAACAGGACTTTGGTGTCACACCTACAGAAACATCTGAATTTACAGAGGAGTCTGCCAGCTGATCTACACAGCACAGAAATGACAGATTTGTGTCACTCCACCCACGGCGTGTGATTGCTGGCGACAGATCTGGTGTGCAAAGCAGAATTCCATATTTGAGGTTCGGTGACTAACGTTAAGTTTCTACAAATAACTTCACATAATTCATTGTATGATTGAAAAACTGCCACCCTATGAAAGTACAAAGTCCTCAAATTCCACAGTATTTAGGATCCTTGGAACACCTAGGACAGCTGCTGCTGTTCTTTGGACCCAACTCATCACAGAGAGCATATCTGGAAGCTCTTATTGTCATATGATCCTTGTGTTTAATCATGTGTGTTGGCCAGTGTTGAGCAACAATGGTCAGTTTTGGCCACATTGAGCTGCGTTGGCCAGCATTGGTCAGCAACTGCCAATGTTGGGTTACATGGGTCAGCATTGGTCATCATTGGTCAGTGTAAATCAGCATTGGTCATCATTGGTCAGTGTTGATTAGAGTTGGGCATCATTGAGAAGTACTGGTCAGCATTGGGCAGACAAGAGCAAAGTTGGACGAGGATCCAAGTGCAATGGGCTGAAACATGAAGATAGTCATGACCATCAGCATTAATCCTCAGGGCTTGTTCCCACTAGAGCGATTTATCTCAGCTTGATGCGATTTTTGATCCCACGCATGGGCTTCTCCCCACAAAGGCAAGTGGCCGCCCGCGACCCGCGATTTGAATCGTGGCTCACTGCGGCTGATTTTCCCGGATCGTGGCCATAGATATGAATTGACGCGATCAAAAATCGCAAGTGTCCATGATTTTGTAATTGCACCCATTCCTTCTCTATGGCTATGTCCACACATGAGCGATCACGTTTCCTGATTGCGCCCATATGAGCGGAGACACGTTCAAAAATCGTTTAGTTCATTTAGACGTGATTTTAAAAAGCACCCATTCATGTCTATGGGCGCGATTGGGCGCGATCGTGAGCCATGGTATAGATCGGGGGCAGAATTGTGGCTGCACCCACTGCCACAGAGCCCATTGAAATGCATGGGCACGATTAAAATCGCAGCTGATCGCCAAAGTGGGGACAAGCCCCAGGGCGAACTCAGGGGCGTTCTGGCTTGGTTTTGTTTTTTATTGCATTGCGCCACCCACGGTCATTGTACGCAATTTAAATTTGCATCACAACGAATCGTTCTAGTGGGAACAAGCCCTTATGCAGTGGAAGCTCTTCTGGTAGAACTAACCATCTATCAGTACAAAAGGACTGAGAACCAAATCAGGGTTGGTCGGCTGTGCCTTGGCACTATATGCCCTTGTCCCAGCATTGCCACCAGCCAGGACTGGCAGGGCAGAATGGCTCTACTTTGCTGGACAATGAAAGATGTGCTGCTGTAATTTGATATGCAGCGCTTTATAACAATCACAGGAGACCCCCCCCCCCCCCCGGACAATCTGTGTGGCCATACGTCATGGTGCCAAGCAGAGACTGCATGTCTGCCAATTCTCATTTCAGCATTGTGTGTGGGGAAGTGAAGTCAAACACATTTCACAATCCTCTCCACCCTGCTTCACAGTTCCCCTTTGAGTATGTGTTTTTAGTGCTGTTTGCTGAATTTGCTATTGACTCTCCTGCTCCATTTCCACCCACTGAACTCTCTTCTCTTCCTGAGAGGTCAGTTAATGTCTTGATTAGGAGGTACAGTGTTTTATTTGGATGGTTTTAAAATGAGTGTCTCTGCTCTTCAAACAATATATGTGATATAATGTCATGTGACCATCACACCTACACTATATGGCCAGAAGTATGAAGATATCTGACAGTCACTCCTACACTATATGGCCAGAGAGATGAAGATACCTGACCATCACACCTACACTATATGGCCACAGGTATGAAGATACCTGACAGTCACTCATACTCTATATGGCCAGAGGTATGAAGATATCTGACAGTCACTCCTACACTATATGGCCAGAGGTATGAAGATACCTGACAGTCACTCCTACACTATATGGCCAGAGGGATGAAGATACCTGACAGCACACTTACACTATATAGCCAGAGGTATGAAGATACCTGACCATCACACCTATACTATATGGCCAGAGGTATGAAGATACCTGACAGTCACTCCTACACTATATGGCCAGAGAGATGAAGATACCTGACCATCATTCCTACTCTATATGGCCACAGGTATGAAGATATCTGAGAGTCACTCCTACACTATATGACCAGAGGTATGAAGATACCCAACAGTCACTCCTACATTATATGGCCAGAGGTATGAAGATACCTGACCATCACTCCTACACTATATGGTCAGAGGTATAAAGATACCTGACTATCACTCCTACACTATATGGCCAGAGGTATGAAGATACCCAACAGTCACTCCTACACTATATGGCCAGAGGTATGAAGGTACCTCACAACTACACTTTAAGGATAGATGCATGATAAGACCATATCAGATATGTGACTAGAAGTTTGTGCACTTCCACCAAATGATGGAGTTCTGGTGTTCGCAGTTATGAGAAACTTTGTAGTATAGTTTGGCGAGGGCCTATTCTTTTCTGTATATGGTATAACCAGCCTTGTGTGGAGGAACCTGAGCGTCCTGCATGTAGCCTTGACCTCGACCCGATAGCACACTCGATAAATTGGAAAGTCAATTTTGAGACAAATCTTCTCCTCCAACATCCTTACCTGATGTTACAAATGTGCACATATTCCAAGACACACAGCAAAAAGTAAAGGCCAATACTCAAACCGTTACCATACTACAAACTAGAGAGTGACACCATCCCCATATTTACTATGGCTTTCAAATATTTGTTTCAAGAGATTTATACAGCGGTGAAGGTCAGGTGTTCACAAAGTGTACATATCAGCAACAAATACATATTTATTCTGCCAGAGATTTCCAGTCCTTGAAACACTTTTATCAGCCTCCTTATCTTCTGTGAATGATGTTTTGGAGATGTCTGAAGAGCACACTTCTAACACGTCACTTCTTAGTGACAACACTTCTTAATGTACTTAATTTACTACTTAAATGTAGTTTTATAATTGCTATACTTACATTTTGTCACCCTAGGTAAGTGTTTACATTTTATCAGGTGGAAAAACTAAGACCAAAAGCTATAAGAAAACTAATGCAGCCATCATCTCTAAGAACTTTCTTTGTTTAGATATAGATAATAATAATAGGAACTTTTCATTGACCACCTAAACCCTAGATTTGGACAGAACGTTAGACTACAGGCTGAATAAAAATGGTCGATGTATTGTTTGAACTTAGTGGCACACACGTATTGTCAGCCTGGAATGTTGGGAGTTAAGCCCCCCATACACCTTAAGATCGCTCCATACAATTTTAATTAGATCTACCAACAAGTATGTAGTATAGCGTCCTCCCTGATAGAATACATAGTGATTGGAAGGGTAAGAAAGGTCCTCATATTACATGGTTTTGGTAGAACAAAAGTTGATTGTACAGAAATTGTATGGTAAGATTGTAAGGTGTATGGGGGGCTTTAGATTGTCTATGGAGCGTTCAACCAACAGAAATGACTGCATTGAACATATGTTGTGTGACATCACCCACCCTGGGGTGTCACAGACATCGCTGCTCTCGCTACGGGTCCCCATATCACATCTGTCACCTAGAATGATCCAAGCTGGTAATTTGGTGACAGAGGACCCTCTTGTCCTGCCATAATCTCATTATGATCTGAGGGACATCTGTTTACGCACTGCAAATCCATATATTGACATCGCTGACTCTATCAACTCTGAGGGGACCATTTAATAACTTCACAAGTCTGCAAGAATCAATTCTTGACATTTCACAGTATACAGCAACATTATAATTTGAGCTCAGCGATTGTGCCTAGGCTGAGATGGTGTCATCAGTGATCAAGATGATGTAACCAAGAACTTCCTCAGGATCCACCCAGTAACTGTTACCATGTCTCCATGAAGACCTTCAACTACTGATAGAACTTATCTTCATTGCAGCAATATGGCACCACACTGAACACACGACTCATATCTTAAAAAAAAAGTTCACTTCTGCGTTTTAACTCAACTTCCTTCCTCCTCTAACTTCCCTCACACATTAAAGTATCTTACTTGTCTATTATTACATAGAAACATATACACTTCTGCTTTTTGCTGGTCATTGTTTGGAGATACATTTCTCATTGACCAGCCATCATGTACATATATAGTTGAACAGATATGACTTTAAGCATATAATAAACTAAGATGGTTATGATCATATGTGGATGATAGAACTTAACCCATGATCATGGGTCTATGATCATATGTGGATGATAGAACTTAACCCATGATCATGGGTCTAGCATTGGTATCTCAAGAACTTCGATCATTAGTGTTTCATTGGTGGACTATAAATAAATGGGCATAAATGTATGGAGAAATTATGGAGGAGATTCACTCATCACCCACAATACAAGAACCACCTTCCCAATATTATGTAGTTACCCTTGCGTTGGCAAAGGGTAATCTATAGGATCCTTTAAGTTCTGAAAGTAGTGAGTTTTATCCAGGTTACCTTCCTCCATTGCTCCATTGTCCAGTTCTGATGGTGGTGGACAGTGTCAACATGGGCACTATGACCAGTTTGGGACTATGTCACCCCATACATAACAAGCTCTAATGCTCTGACACCTTCTTGGGGCAGCAGAGTGTCATTAGCAATTTGTCCTTCAGGAGCTCTGGTGTGGTATTAGATATCTACACCAATTGGCCAGCCTTCACCCATCAGTGAGGCCTGGGCATCCACAACCCTGTTTTCAAGTTTTGTTTTGCTTGAATCACTATAGACTGTGAACACCCCACAAGACCTGCCATAATGGAGATGACCTGATCCCCAACCAGCCATCACAATTTGGCTGTTGTCAATGTCCCTCATATCCTAACACTTGCCCAGTCTCCTGCCTCCAACATTTCACCTTCAAGATCTATTCACTTTCTGCCTGATATATCCCCCTGTTCAGGGCCATTGTGACCAGACCAATGATGGCACTTCCCCAGTCAGGGTGTTCCATGGGGAGGTTTGTTGGTGTGGTATTATGGAAATCTTGCCATGAAGAGTGGACTTTGTTGGTGGACATTGTGTATTGGGAAGGGAGCCAAGTATTGAAGACATTTCTAGTTTTGGTAGATATGGAATAATCATGGTAGGCACTGGGGGTGGCGGTTGTTCTAAGGACATATACAGTATGCCTATAAATATATATACTATATATAGGTCCCCCATAAAAGAGACGAAGGTGCTTACATTTGGTTTGCACGGCATTTTTATTATTGTTTACGTTTCTCAACACTAATACAGTCTATATTTTATTACTTTACTCTCCCAATCTTTCATCTTCAAGCTGCAATCGTTTGCTCTGCACATCAATAAAAAACTGAAGTTAATGGCACCGTCATCCGGACTGCTTGACGGACGATGCAAATGAAATGGCAGTTATCTCATTTTACGACGGCGTGTTTTTTCTTAAATTTGTGTTTTATTGATGGGCCTGAAGTGTCGAATTAACCTGTCGGGTGCTGAAATATCTCGCTCTTACCCGCCCTGACCCACATGAGTTAATGCCATATAGATTTGTCGCGGATCAATAGACGGCGATTGCGTATAGCCCCCCTCCCATGTTATGGCTGTTAACATCGGATTCCCTTTATATGCAAATGTCGCCGGGCTTGTATTATGCGCTGACCCGTGCGGCATTGATTAGCGTTATTTAAAGGCCGTAGACTGGAGGGCGCTCTGATTACATCTCGTCAATCAAAGAAAAGGTTGTCACCATTCTCATAGCCATGTTTAGTAAATCACTTGGCAATATTCCTATAGTGTGCATATGTATGTGCGATTAAGAGGACCTGTCATTTTCATATGTTAAAATAAATGTAATATAATATGACATAGATGCCAGTATATAGTTGTCAGTTTACAGTTGCTATACCTGTTGATACTGCCAGCCAGTCTTATTTGGCTACCTTTCATAGACCAAACAAAAGTGAAAGTAAATGGCTTTGGTGTTTACACCAATTACCTTTTATTCATATAAGTAAAACATGCTTTTATCTACTTAAATCAGAACTTTGCCTCTTACTTATGTAAATTACATCGATATCTATGATCTTAAACTACTTTTTACATAGTAGGACTGCTGCAGTCCAGGGGTGGCTACAGTATATGCGCCATAGTACAGTTAAATATGAAAGGATCAAAGTACCTAGAAAAAACGTCAGATACCTGAATGATCGCTGAAAATTTACCAACACGTCTGATCACTTTTCAAACGATTTTCTATTCAATATCGATCAGTTGTAGTCAATCGAACCAGGTGGGCAGGAACCAATTACCCTTTAATTGACATTAACATTGATCGAATTTTGGTTGACTGGAACGTGTAGTCTACTTCAAGGAGCGTTAGAGTTACCAGAGATGGTTGATAATGTTGATCGCGAATATTTGAATCACAGATTCTTATTGTTTTTATATCGGCACTCTGAGAATTTGCAAAGATCTCGAATATAGTGTTATATCTTCATAATCACAAATATTCGAGATTTTTACATTAGTAGCGTTGAAAATATGTGAATATCTGCATCTGCATCTTTTTTGCAAAGAAGGTAATAATGATTGGAGATCATGAATTCTCAAATTTAGGAATATAGTGCCAATATTAGGTGAAAAATTTTCGATATTTTGCGAATAGGAATATTGCCTGTGCTGCTCATCACTAAAGCCGGCCATAGAAACCTCGATCCATGGCCGGCTTGTAGCAGACTCATTAGAGCATGTCGACGTGACCACACTGTGAAGAGTCGGCTACAGAACTGACAGGAATCCTATGTGCACCACAAGCCAATTTACTTGGAGGGGGAGGAGACTCCCCATCCACAGTAACTGCCTACAACAGGATCGGCCACAAAAAGTAATGGTAGGGCGGATCGCCAGCTTTTTGGGTTGAAACCTCAAGGTGGACACCCCTGTAGTTGCGGGAGACCGACCACCATGCGTTTGGCGTGAGTGCGCACACTGGTAGATCGCCCGCAACTATGGCCGGGAATCAATACGTCTATAGCCAGCTTAATAATTGATGAGATCTTGAAATTTCAACATTAGCATGATATTTGTAAAGGCCCCCTATACACCTATCGAGCCATGGGCGATTTTGCCGGCAACCGATCGGTTGGCGGCCAAATCAGCCACGGATCGTGGGGGCCCACATGGGGCGACATGTGGGCACCCGCGACCCGCGGCCAGAGAACGGACATGTCCGTAAACTCTGGCTGAAGCCATTAGTTTGAATGGGGACCGGAGTCCTCGTTCTAACTAACGGCTGGCACACAAAGGTGCCTGCCGATACTCTGAGCGACGGGGTGCAGCGTCATCACGTTGCACTCTGTCGCAGGTCTGTCGGCCCCTTCTTGGCATGTGTGTGGGGTCCTTAAGACTGAGACTGAGCTCAGTACAACAGCTGCTGTGCTTCATTGGCTCCATTTCAGTCTTAATAACATTTGTATGTCAATTTTGAATGCTTTGGCATCTCATGGACCACCTCTTATTTATTCTTCTTCTTAGAAATGCAAACACTTTGATTTTCGCCAGGTTTCTAAATCAGCAGAGACGATGCTGATAGCCGTAACATGACAGCCTACATGAGAGAGGCAATTCTACTCTGAACTTGGAAACAATTTAGCATTATTGTCACTTCATCACAGCAAGCTGCTTTTGGTGCAATTCTCTGGCAGGTTTAATTGGTATTGTGTATGGGGTATTGTATTATATTACCAAAAACTTATAAGTTAAGCCTCCCATACACCTTTAGATCACTCCATACAATTTCCATTAGATCTACCAACAACTATGTAGTGCCGGGTCCTCCCTGATAGAATACATAGTGATTGGAAGGTATATATCACTGCTATGTAGTGCCGGGTCCTCCCTGATAGAATACATAGTGATTGGAAGGTGTACATCACTGCTATGTAGTGCCGGGTCCTCCCTGATAGAATACATAGTGATTGGAAGGTATCTATCACTGCTATGTAGTGCCGGGTGCTCCCTGATAGAATATATACTGATTGGAAGGTTTAGAAAGATCCTCATATTACATGGTTTTGGTAGAACAAAAATTTATTGTACAGTAATTGTATGGTAAGATTGTAAGGTGTATGAGGGGCGTTAGAGTTGCTGGACAGGTTCCCAGCTGCCAAGGGAAGCTCAGGTGACCCTCCACCCACAATTGACTGAACTCTTTCCTTGTTGGGTCCCAGTAAGCCACCTACCCGGACATACACAAAAATAATGAACATTTCCCCATACCGCACAAGGGAAGATTTGTTAAACCTGCTGAGATAGGAATTTTCTTTCCTTAAAGTGGAACTCCAGGTTTAAACAATAATAATCACTGGAAAAAGTTAAACGTAAAGCGTGTGGTTGTCCCTGTTTCAATTGCACCACCCCCCACTAACATTCCAATGGACTACAAGTCCCAGCAGCTGGTCATGCTGGCATTTTTAGTTCCAACGCAAGCGTCCCCACCTTGTCAGTTCAGGACATGGAACGAGGCAGATTTTTTAATGAGAATGTATAATCAGGGCAGGCGCTGAGGTGTTTGAAGCTTGCAGAGAGGAGATTGTGAATTAAGTAGGTTAATTACTCCCGGTTATCATTCCGAGACCTCCAAATCATAATGAATGTCCCATCCCCCCACAGCACAAAGGGAGAGCATTCGTCCGACACTGAAAAGGAATGCGGTCAGCATAAAGGGTCATACAGCTTGTGATTGTAATTTCGATGCATTGGTACAAATACAGGTCACACCTGCTGGTGTTCTTGTCGTACAAATGCACTGAGTTTATGGCACATAGTGAGCTTCCCCCAGTGTTCACCTGAAGCTGCAGCACATCAGACAGAGCCTCCTTATTTCCTGGCTGGAGGACACCCAGCATCTTTCTATCCAGTCTGGCTGTCACTGGCCCGCCCCTTTTATTCATAGGCTTTCACTACTGTCAATCATAGACCGCCAACTTCTCCAGACTGACAAGACAAATCTTTTATATTTCCTTCCCTTCCGGCTTACTGCTTACTGAGGTATACTGAGGCAGGGTGGTGTGATGTAGTGGTAGTTATGCATATAATTTTGTTATACTTCCACCAGCCCTAAACTGCCTGCATTGCATAGAGAAGAGAAGTGGCCTATTGACAGGTAATCATCGGATTAATAATGTGTCTGATAAAAATTTAGATATTCTATTTAATAATGCCAACGTGTGCGTGTAGGGTCAGTAGGAAAGGCATCATACAAGCAGATTAATCACTTAGTATGATCTGTGTGATCATAGTGATACAGGAGAAAGTTACTGACCCCCCCATCAATGATCGGTGAATCTCAGAGGCTTGAGTTCTATCAATGCAGCAAATAAGGGGTTTCAGCTTTATATTATAGTAATCCCCTACCTTTGTTTGTTTTAAATCCTTTATTTCTGTTGGTATTTGAATACACAGATATTCCTTTACTTCCTGGACTGAAGACCCAACAGGAAGTGAGAGCAAAGTAAAGGGGGTCCCTTCTCTTAGAAACAATGGTACTGTGACACTAGCTAACTGGTTGATACTCCTTCTCTTAACTCTGTGGTTGCCAAACTGGGGGGCGGACACAAAGGTATTCCAGGGGGGTGTGGGTCCTCATTCTTAACCTGTGTTTTAATAGGGAGGTGGGGGGGGGGGGGGGGGGGGGGGGGGCTTGATAATGTTCCTAAATAAAAAAGGGGGGACCTGCAAGGAAAGTTTGGGAACCACTCTCATAACTGAATTTCAGGGACTAGCGAATTGCAGCCCCTTTTATTATTTATGGAATTCCACCATGCTCAGGCAATGCGGCTCAGACAGAACATTATTGCAAATCACCCCAACACATGGCAACACTTCACTATGCATTGGTATAGGTGGCCACACTTTTCTTGTATATGTTGGTGCATTTCCAGCCCAGCGCCACCAAGGGCTGAATGGTCCCCTATATATCACCTGACCACAGACTATAGCTTACCCATAGAACAATACTGGGCGTCCTAACTTTCTTTCTGAGCAAACAATGGCCCAGCCTGGCTGAGATACAATGTGGCGGAATGTTTCATGTGTCAGCCCTGACTCTTATCATTACATATCACTTACAGCTCTGCGTGTTTACCAACTGGGCTCAGCAATGTTTACTTAACACACACTGCCGGTCTGGCGTACCCGGCTCCGTACACCTTTCACATTGATCCAGAGGGACCAGGATGACGGTTCTACAGATGGTGGGAAATCTTTGGACATGCTCATTACATACTGACATCCCCAAATTGTCTGGCGTATGGAAATGCTAATGCCGAGAACCAAAACTGTCTTTTAACCCAACACGTTTCACTTTTTCAGGGGTGAACATAATGGGGAACAAATCTAGGAAATACTTTATCAAAAGGTAGACACATCATTCACTATGTGAGTGGTGTCCACATTTATCCAAGACATCAATAGATCCCACCTGGTACAATCCATCAAAAGTGATCAAGATCGAACATAAAATGGATCGAGCAGTAATCGGACATGTTGGTACGTTTCTTCGACCATACAATTATCTGACGGGTGTATGCTATTCTACTATGGAGCATGCGCACTGGCACAAGTAAAGGAATTAATCGATTTAAAATAAATCACACTGTGTGGTGGTACAATCAATAGACTACAATCTAATCGAAAAAAGATCCTGCATAAGTCAACCCATGTATGGCTACCTTAATGGGGGTGTAAATATAATTACCGATACACGTTTGTATTGGTATCTAAAGCCATGGGTCCAGCCATGGCAATCCCACAAGAATGAATCCTTGTCCATTGCAGGGGGATATTCTAGAATTTCAAGTGCCCAGCAGGCATCAGTGACATTATCCACTCCTCAACCTGGTTCTTAACCTGTGGGTCAGGACTCCCTTTGGGAGTCAAACAACCATTTCATAGGGGTCCTGGAAGTTAGAAGGAAGAATAATGCCCACTCCATCCTAACCTATGATGTCACTCTCCCCTCCTAACTTCCCACCCTGCACATCATTTGCACAAGCGGGGTGGGACATTACCAGTATTACCAGTGCCAGTATTCGGAACCCAGAAGTGACACTACACACTGGCACATCCCCATTTCAAATATTCCAAAAGAGACATTTTGAGATGTTGTTTCTAGGGTCACGAATCTAAAAGGTTGAGAACCACTGTACTTAAGGCCGTTTCTCCCACCAAGTCTAGGGGCTGATGGCGGCTGGGTTGGTGAGAGGTGCGGGGTGTTGTTCTCGAATAGCATCAGCCATCCTTGAAAGCTTTGCCACTGGCTCCCTCCCCATCTCCAGCTGAATAAGCTGCAGGGTGGGGTGGGGAAGCAGTGATTGCTCGGTGCAGGATCAACAGCTTCGCCACTAGCAACCCCCGGCCCCCTCCTCTGCCTTAAGATCCCCATACATGCTGCGATCCATGGCCGATCAACAGGCGTGCATGCTTGCCCGATCAGCGGCAAATTCGGCTGTGGATGATCCATGTGGGCAGCATTCTCGATCGTCCAGGAAACCGACATGTCTGTAAATTCCCAGCTGAACCCATTACTTTGGATGGAGACCAGCATCTACGATGACCTACAATGTTCGATAATAACCAACAACACATGAAGGATCTTCTCCTCACCATAAGCTATTGGAGAACATGGAACCTCAAGGGAACAAACAAGACTCAAATAAAACAATGGAGACAAAAAACTGATTCCTTTGCGCTTTAGTTGGGGACCCCAAAACAATGGAGCCCATTTCATGCAGAGTCCATCCATGTGGTCACAGTACAAAACAGAAATCGAGTCACTTAGGTTGTAAACAAGATTCATTCCAGTTCGGTTCACCTCTGACATACAGATTCAGTTAGATAACAAAAAAAAAAAAACATATATTACCTTTCAAAAAACACTCGACATGTTTGTGCACCTTTGTCTCTTTCCTCTTACCCACATAGGGAGGTAACTCAGGTTCACAGACCTGTGTGCTGCGGCAGATCTAAAATCAGTGCCACACCAAAGGACCCGGTGCTGGAAGAGGTTCTTTATGAGACACCCATTGGGTTATGAAGGCGCTTCTTCCAAACACCAGTCCACATGAATGTGGCTGATTTTAGATGGGGGTTCGTATTGCACACAGCCCTTGGGTTTTCTTGCCATGGGGTCTGCAAAGAGTTTAGCCCTCCGCACCCTCTATGAAGGGCCCTGAAGGACCTCATCAACATACAGACCTGAAGCAATCTCCTCAGTAGGCCGCAATGATGATTCTGAGTTGAGGAACCCAACAGAATGCTGCATCATGTGACCTTTTAATGTACCAATAAGGAGCAGCTTTGTAGGTTGTGATGGTGGGGGCACTGACCTAGCTATGTGCATAATGAGGGCGATTTGGCAAATTTTATTGGGAATGCTTAGAAGTCACATTGTCAGGACTCTCCAGTATCACAAAGGGAGATGTTGGAAGAGTGAGGTGGTGTTTAGTTGTGTCTGCCTGGAACCATCAAGAGGGGTTTAGAACAGGAATGACCCCCCCTCCCCAATATGAAAGATTACCGAGAAATATTAAGTCATTAGGGGGAAAACGATTGAAAAAGATTGTTCTAGGATGAGGAACTGATTGGGCGGCCTATTATATATCTCATTTCCCTTCTCAGGAAGAACAACTAATCTGTAGCCCAGTGTCCTTCCCTCTTAAAGTCCCATGGTTGAATCATGTCCTGTCCAGCTGAAGGTGGTGGTCGGTTTACACATATTTAATTAACTTTCTACAATAAAAGTAACAATTTAGTAACATGGGGACTAGATAGGTATTGTGTATGAGTTTAGTGGTTAAATAGTGCCAAGTCTGTACATTTTACAGTCAGTTACAGGTAAACTGTGCAATCTCCTAACACAGTATAACATTCAATTATTAAAACCTGCCCCTGAGCTCCTGCAATGACGTCATCAGATGACGTCATCAATGTGATGCAGGCAGGAGGAAGCATTTCCTCAGCCCCCACCCCATGACTGAGATAATGTCATCCATCTGCTACAGGTAGTATGAGACATTTCCCCAGTCTCTCCTCCCCTCAGACTATACAGTCTAACGTAAATCAGAAGACGAGTCTACAGCAGGGGCTGATCTGTGTCAGACATTTGTGAACACAGCAGGATATATATGATTGCGTCATCTTGGTCCAGGAAGCAGATGTTGGCAGATGACAGCATTGTCAGTGGGAGTACTAGAGTGGTACATTAAGGGGAGGTCCTATGGAGATCGGCACCCTGGGCACCCCCTCTGATGCCCACCCCCCCCCTCTGTTTCAAAATACCCCCCCTTCCGGGAAAGCATTTCCACTCTTGGGGGGGGGGGGGGTTCGGGTGAGTCTCTTTCTCTATGCGGATAGTTGGGAGAGACATCGGCATGATGCCACCCTGTGCAATCGCCCAGGTTGCCCATGCCAAAGACCTCGACTGGGTACACCGACACAGATACATCACTGACCATGTTCGTGTTTAATATTGCTCAATGACATGCTTCAATGTAGATTGGAGTACCCACACTGGTGTCGGTTGGCATGATTCATTTTACTGTGTGCTATGGCAAGAGGCGGATACATCAGACCTCAGATGGATAGGAGGTGGCGTTTGATCACTGACCACAAGTACTCGCCTCTTGTCAGAGCGGACAAAGCACAGGAAAAAGCAGGAAATCTGCATAGGTCACTCTAGTTACCAACTTGGCTCTATTTATCTACTCAAACCTCCCAGACACTGGACATTTCATAACAAAGGATTTACCAAAACTTAAACATCATTTAAAACTTTGCAAAAACCAAAACAGAGATCAGAGTGTGCTGAGAGTCCTAGAGAGTCCGGGACAATTCACGATAAGCTTCAGTGGAATCCGCCATCATTTTGTCTGTGAGA
>CM070041.1:47373912-47387456 GCA_036250615.1 Ptychadena robeensis | reverse complement strand
GGGGGGGGGTATAGTAAGAATCTTGCATGTCCTTGGAAGAGATGAATCTAGCACACGGGATGAGGGACGGTGGATGGGAATGTGGCAGGTAATTATCAGACGAGCCCTCCATAGCCCAATGCGCACTCTGATAGAGCCGTCAGAGCCGCACCGCTTTATTGGAGACATTTCATGAACACTTTATCATTTAGAACTTTGTGTTCTCATCTCAGGGGATCTCATCACAACGGCTGAAGTTTAATCTGCTTCCACTTTACCCTCCCTGGTCCCTCATAACAGAAATAATTCAATACCCCTCTCATTATATATCCGATTCTCTGTGCTTGTCTATGCAATGCAGGAGGATTATGGCTGGTGGAAGGGTCCCTGCCATGGACCCCTGCCTCAGTACTACTCTCAATAGACAGTGCAAGCAATAGGCTGGGTCATGGGAGGGGTTATTATATATTAAAATGCCATGATGGGTAGGCAGCAGTCTCAAAGAGTAAGTGGTCCTAGGCAGACCACCTTTGCGAATGAGATGCTGAGCCTCCATGCTTGAAATAGCCTATGAAATCCAGTGAATAAAAGGGGGCGGAGAGGGATAATCAGGCAGGGGAGAAAAGTGAGGAGATGCTGGTGGACATCCTCCAGCCAGGAAATGAGGCGGCTCTGATGTGCTGCAGCTTCTAAGGCATACTGTGAGAGCATCATAGAGTGCAGGGAAATCAGAGCAAGAGATTCTGACTAACAGGAAGGCCGGAGTTCAGCTTTAAAGCAAAAAAACTTGATGAAAAACATTGCTTAATGAATGTAGGAATTGTTCGGCACATGAGCTAGAATGTCTTCTGACTTATTAATATTAAGTCGAGGATGGGGTCAGAGTGCAGATATATGAAGCTGATTTTTGTTAGAACATGAGAGGCAGTCTATTGGTCGATAAGTAAATCGCCCCCATTTCTAACAGAGGAAGAGACCCCTAGTGGCGGACACAATACCAACCAATCCAACCTGCAAAGTTTTAAATTTTCATGGAGTTTGCAAAAACATTGGTAAAGTATCCGTATTTACCTAAAATTTACCCAATGTGTGACTGGGATGGGGGCATTAGAGTGTGCGTTCCATTGTACAGCACTGTGGTATATGTCAGATCTATACAAATGTAAAATATTAGTGACGGGGGGGGGGGGGGGGGGGGGCATTAGTGTGTCAGCTTCTCAGTTAAGAGACTGATGTAACTGGCTGAGTTCAGTACTTTGTTATATGTCAGAGCTAAGCTATATATATGTATAATAATAGTGTGTGACTGTGTAGGGAGAATAGAGTGTGAGCTCCTCTGTAGAGACTGATGTGACTGGCTGAGTATTCTTTGTACACCACTGCGCTATATGTCAGAGCTATATAAATGTATAATGATACTGTGTGACTGTAGGGGGAGATTAGAGTGTCAGCTTCTCTGTAAAGAGACAGATGTGTCCAGCTCTGTATTATTTGTACAGCACTGTGGTATATGTCAGAGCTATATGAATGTATAATAATAGTGTGTGACTGTAGGGGGAGATTAGAGTGTCAGCTTCTCTGTACAGAGACTGAAGTGACCAGCTGTGTGTGCTCTGTGCATCACTGTGGTATAGGTCAGAGCTAATATATGAATAATAATAGTGTGTGGCTGTAGGGGGGACATTAGAGTTTCAGCTTCTCAGTACAGAAGCATGTGTCCAGCTTAGTATTATTTGTACAGTACTGTGGTAGAGGTATATGTCAGAGATATAAATGTATAATGTGTGACTGTGGAAGGACATTAGAGTGTCAGCTTCTCTGTAAAGAGGCTGACCTGACGCTGTGGTTTATGTCAGCAGGGTCGTTGCTACTGCTATGCATGCGCATAGTGTTGGGGGGGGGGGGGGGGGGGGGGGGGGGGGGGGGGGGGGGGGAGAAGATAACACCCCCCACAAATCAACTGCTCCACCAATAGAACCCCCCCCCCTTTCTCAACAGTTGTCAACTCCACCGATAGCACCCCTGCTCGACAACTCCTCCAATAGAACAATTCCCCCACCGGGGCCACATAAATGTACAATTACATTAGACTATAATGAGTATTCTCCCAATATAATGAATGGTCTGTGCTGGGATTTGTAGTCCCACTCAGCGGCAGCAGTCTGCACAGGGTTCAGAAACCTTTTCAGTCACACACTTGTTTGGATGTGAGAGGGTAGATATTTCTAAATATCGTCATGTACATGAAATATTCAGCAATGGTGAATACACAGGAAGCCATCGCCTTCCTCACCCCCCACCCCCTCCTGTGTCCCCAGAGTGACCACAGGATCACAAGGCGCCGATCGCCCCACCTAAATCTCACACTGATTACACCTTACAGGGCTTTTGTGTAAATCCGAGTTCCCAGCCCAGGAAGCCATTGTTGGCTCCGTCACTACAATATGGATAAATGATCCTCTCGCCTCCCCTATAATTGAATGCCTCCCAGGGGCTCAGCTTACCTGGGAACATTCCTCGACCCTTTACACAAAGGTGACATGAACCCAGGGACTAAAACTTCAACGCCATTTTAAATTTTCTGCCATTTTACTTTAAAACAGCCCGGTGATCCTGCCTTGTTCAGGCACTTCCAGCCATAAAGTGACGCCAGAACCACAAGCAAAGTTTAAAAAAAAAAAATCACATTAATCTTCCCTGATGCATATAGACAGGAAGTGGCTGCAAAGAGGCCACAACGAATAGAAAGAAAGCATTTTGTATATTTAAAAGGCAACTGTTTGTGATATGTATGCTATATGCAAATCAGTTGGGGCTTATATGTCCTTTAAAGGTAAAAGTTTTACCAAACTTTAGCAGAATTCATGCCATGTGCCTATCGGCCCCACCCCACAGGTCACCAGTATTCTCATTGTCTGCCCCAAGCCTGGGGAATGGAGCTCTTGTTTTGCCAGATTCCCGCTCCTCCCTCCCAGAAGCTGAGCAGCGGCAGCCCCCAAAGCCCCACCTAAGCCCGCAGTCTGAATTTCAGTGGCTGCAAACTCACACAATGGAGGCCCATTTACAAGCAGCGCGCTCCATCTAACTTTTTGAAAGTTTAAAAACTCAGTTCCAAGGCAGATGAAATGGACTTCTGACCCCAGACACTTCCTGGAAAATTTATTATAGATGATTCATTTGTTTTATTGTCTGCGGTTATTTTATAAAGCGATGTCTTGCAGTGGATTGTGCTGACTTGCATCCCAGTTCAGGATCAGACCTGTACAGAGGAAGTCATGGCAGTTATACAGCTGGGTCAGTGGCTGCCCAGTTCTCTATCAGGGCAGGGCCAGACAAGTCAATACAAATCACACTGCACATTCCAAAACCTAAGCCCCCCCAGGCCCTGGCCCACCGCCCAGCCGTGACACAGCTACACATACCGCCAATAAATCTGCGACACATCCCTCCGCTATATACAATGTTCACCAATGGGGGGGGGGGGGGGGGGGGTCACCTACCTGTGCAAGCATCTACAAACTCTTCATAGTTTGATCCTTGTTCTCCGGGGACTATCGTGGATCCGTCATATTTAAACGTTACCCTAGCAAGAGAAAAAATATTGGATACTCAGTGCTGGGCATGGGATGTTGGAAATTGCTGGGATTTGTAGTTCTACATCTGCTGGATTGCATGGATTAATGGGAATAGTTCTGTGTTCTCTGTACAGAACTACAGAATATGTCATCACTATATAAATGGTCATTGGATCGTAAGCTCCTTTGGTGCATTTATAGGAACGATTCAGTGTCCTCTGCACAGCACTGCAATATATGTCAAAGCAATGTAAATGTATAATAGTGTGGGGTCATTAGATTGTCAGCTCCTCTGGTGCACTCATGTAAGTTCAGTGTCCTCTGCACAGCACTGCAATATATGTCAAAGCAATGTAAATGTATAATAGTGTGGGGTCATTAGATTGTCAGCTCCTCTGGTGCACTATAATATAATAAAAATAATGTATGACTGTGGGGGGATATTAGATTGTCAGCTCTTCTGTACAGAGACTGATGTGACTGGCTGAATATTCTCTGTACAGCACTGTGGTATATGTCAGAGCTATATACACGTATAATAATATTGTAAGGGTGGAGGGCATTTGATTGTCAGTTCTTCTTTACAGAGATGTGACGTCTTCAGTGTTCTCTGTACAGCACTATGGTATATGTAAGAGCTATATAAATGTATAATACAAGTGTAAGGCATTAAAATGTAAGTTCCTCTGCTGCAGGGACTAAAGTAACATTAGAGTTTAAGCTCCTCTGATGCAGACACTGGTATGACTGGATCATTGCTCTCTGTACACCACCATGGAGTGTGTTAGTGCTATATAAATGTATAATAATAGTGTATGACTGTAATGGGGAGCATTAGATTGTCAGCTCTTCTGTAAAGAGGCTTGTATGACTTGCTCAGTGTTCCCTGTACAGCACCATGGTATATGTCAGAGCTATATAAATGTATAATAATAGTGTATGACTGTAATGGGGAGCATTAGATTGCCAGCTCTTCTGTAAAGAGGCTTGTCTGACTTGTTCAGTGTTCCCTGTAAACCACCATGGAGTATGCTAGTGCTATATAAATGTATAATAATAGTGTATGACTGTGAGCAGAAGCATTAGATAGTCAGCTCTTCTGTACAGAGGCTTGTATGACTTGTTCAGTGTTCCCTGTACAGCACCATGGTATATGTCAGAGCTATACAAGTGTATAATGACAATGTGTGACTGTTGGGGGAATTAGAGTGTCAGCTCCTCTGGATAATATATAATACAACATACAGCAATGCAGAATTTGTTGAAACTACATAAACCCATACAACATATTTGAGGAGGAGGGGGAGAGGGGGTGTGTGTAACATAGAAAGAGCTTTATACTTTGTCCATTCTATATTCAGTCTTGCATGCTGGGACTTTTAGTTCCACATTCTCTACAAGTGAATGAGGTGCGTAGTCTACCATGCTAACAGATTGAAAGCTCTTGGGTCAAGGCTAGACTGCAGTGCAGCACTACAGGGAAATCAATAGTTTGAAGTGCATCAAGTCATTGGGTCCTGTGGCACTCACCAGCTGATGCCATTGGTGTCGTCCCGGACTAGATTGTAAGCTTCTCGGCAGGATTCCTTGTCGATCTTGGTTGCCATGATGTGGGCTGAGCAGGAGAAGTCTTGGCTTAGATCCTGTAACCAGCTCAGGGCGGGCAGGCAGGCAGGCAGGTAGGTAGGTAGGTAGGTAGGTAGGTGGGTAGGAAGCAGGGTGCAGGCTCCGGGGAAGCTTAGGAAGAATGAGCTGCCGCTACCTCTGTCCTCCTCACTTCTCCCGTTCAATGATGGGACTTAACCCCTTCACTGCCAGGAGGGGAGCGCAGGGGGCGGGTCATTAGTAATGGATGGGCGGGGCGTGGGCTGACAGCCTGTGAGAGGGCAGCAGCTGGCTCGGAGCTCCCTCTTGCAGTGGTTCCATCTGCTTCCTGTACAATGGAGAGCTGCAAAGCATTACTGGGAATCTGTGAGCTGCACACAAAGGAGTGAGTCAGGGGGCCCCCATTCCTCACCCCCTGAACCCCATCTTATTAAACGTCATGTGCTCTCACTTTGAGCTTGTATCTAAGTCCTAGCAATGCTCTGCAAGGGAGAGCTGGAGCTGTGATCACACATGAGGAGAACAGGACTGGAGACTGAGCCCAGAGCAGCCCCCTTGTTGAAGGTAGGGAGATGCCATCCTGCCGGGTGGGCTCTGTGTCTGGGCATTGCATACATTACTATTACATAAAGCTACGGCGCTGCTTGTGCGTATTACTGCTGCCGTGTGCCTGACAGCCTTCCATGTCAATGGGCGGAGATCTGGCTGGACAGGAATCAGACAGGGTTTAGGGTGTTATGTGGGGTCAATCCTCCTTCTCAGGGTCGCTTATGTGTAAGGCTATTAGCTGCAATGGCTGCAGAGAAGGCTGAACTGTAAATAGAATGTATACGTTGTGCCGATGGCGCCACCTCGTGGCCGGAGCAGGGATTGCAGCCCGTGTCATTGCGCAACATATAACGCTACAGTGAAAAGCTAGGCATACACGGTTCAATTTTAGTACGATCGATTTCTGATCCGATTTTAGATCCTGATATTTTCACAGATCGAAAGCAAATTCAAGGTAGATCCAATAATCCAATATCCAATTTTAGTTTTCATCACAAAACACAGGAAAGAGTCATATATAAATGTGCTCAACGAATACTATCAACCCGACCAACAAACAAAATGCTATGATTTTAAGGCCCCAATACACTTTTCAATTTCCCTACAATTAATGTCAGATTCGATCCTTATTTATGATCGCCGTTGGTTCGATCTAACAAAGTACGATTGAACTACCTCCCACATTGAGAAACCGATATTGGATAGATGTTGATTCGATCGATCAAAAGAATCATTGAAGTAAGTCGATGGTAAACACATCAAAATGTCTGCCAATGGATGTATAAAGCTAGCCACACATGGTTCAATTTAGCGTTCAATTGAGGTTCCATTCGATTTTGTAGTTCAATCAAACAAATCGAAACTGGATTTTAATTTAATGGATGTACACCACATGGGGAGTACGATTATTGTTCAATTTCGACTGAAACGTTAATCGAAGTAATCCAAAATTGTCGATTGAATTTCTCTTACGATTTAGTTTCAATTGGAAGTTAAAGGGAAGTAGACAAAAAATGGAGCCAAAAAATCGACCAATCGAGCAAAATTTTCCAACCTGTCCGATCACTTTTCAATCGACGATTTGACAAAAATCGATCAATGATCGTCGATTGTACTATGTGGGCAGCACATCCATTTTTTTTTACAATCGATCGTTTTTTTGATCGAAAAACGTTGATTGAATGATAAAATCGAACCATGTAGGGCTAGCTTAAATACGCTTATTATTTAAATCAACCAAAATTGATCGGGCACAACAAAATAACATTCGATGTACATTCGATCGATCAAAATTATCCGTCATGTCCGATTACTTTTCTATCCAACTTTTGTATAATTTTGTGGACAGGCATTGATTTTTTTAACGACTTTAAAATCGATCGGTTTAGGTCGATCGAACAGGAAAATGTAAACATGTATGAGGGGCCTTAGTTCCATCATTGTACAATCGACAAAAATTTTCCAACATGTTCGATCGCTTTCCGATAGATGTTTTGATTGTTATTGAACAATTTTTGCCGATCTAACCGTGTGTGTGCAGTATACAATTAAAATCAGATCAATCTACACTTTAATCGTTTTAGGTCGATCGAACGCTAAAATCTAACTGTTTATGGCTAGATTAAGGCTAGTCATACACGGGGGGATCAGGGGGTTTGGACATAGTCTGAAAGTCTCACCAGCACCCCCCCCAAACAAGGGTCCCCATCCATAGTATTAAACAGGATTGATTGTGAAAAGTTATGCGCATTGGTTCTCCCTTCAATCGAGGAACGATTGAGCATTTTTTCTATGGAGCGGGATCTATCGTTCCATGTGGGCTGCATTTGATTCCCAAGCAGCGACCAATCGTTCAGAAGGCGAGCGCTAAATTGACCCGTGTATGGCTGGCATAAGTCCTCAGACATGCATATCAGGACTCAGAGTGTCTACTTCTCTGACATCCCGGGGCTTTGTTTACAAACATGCAAAACGGAAAATTATATATATGGGATCAAAAAGGAGCAATAATAGGCATAATCTCTGGCAGCCATTGTAGCGCGGTACCAGCCTATGCCCATAGTCTCTCATCTCTCAGTAGATATCATCTAGTCTGTAGTCTGTGACATCATTCTGTCAATACTGCATTCATGAAATATTTGGTGAGACCTCTCTCAGCGGTTGCACTTGACATCTGGGCTAAGATCAATCATGTCAGTCATGCTTGTCCAGTGTTTTGTTGTATATATAAATGAAAGATACAAGAAGTACCAAATGGTTCCCTCGGGGTTGGGACTTTGATTGGAATGTGGGAATAAGATTTTCCTATGTTATCAATACATTGTCTATTACCGCAATAATGTAGCTGTGATGACGAGTTCACACTCGTTTAGAGAGATGGGACGTAAGGACCTTCACAGAGGCACCTGAGCTTTCCTGAGACTGTGTATACAGCTCTACACACATCCCGGTATTGATCGTGCCACACTGCGCTCTCATCATTGATTTTGATTCAAGATCACAAATCCGTGCTTAAGAGTCACATTTCAGAGGTACAACCTCATTGTCAACGCACCCCCTCACGGGAGAAGCGGTTACAGTAGCTCATGGGGAGTCTCTTCACCATGGTCCTGCTCTTAACTGAGACATACCTACGATTTCCACTCCATACAAAATTCCTTGTCAGGGATACTCTGATATTTCATGTTAACTCAACGTGTGCAAGCCCGAAGAAGCCACAAATCGCGGCGAAACATGTCGCTGCCAACAATTTAGCACACGTCATTAACTATCCAGTTTTTAATGTTGGTGTATTGTCAATTGTAAATGCTTGTATTTATACAACAAAATGTATGAGATACTATATGTATAAGATTTTCATACACTGTCTTTTATTTATATGGATACTGAGGATCCAAATAAAGATTCTTTGTTTATATAAACAGCTACATTATTGCGGTAATAGACAATGTATTGATAACATAGGAAAATCTTATTCCCACATTCCAATCAAAGTCCCCACCCCACCAGTTACACCCCAATTAATGTATATATAAATGACAAATACACATCAGTGCAAAGTGTGGACTGAGGAAACACCTATATCTGCCTGCAGTAGAGTGATACCATTTAACCTTCGCAAATCACTGCGCTGGAGTGAAAGGGTTTCTTTAAATGAAATAATGTTGATATGAATTATTCATTTATCAAGTAGTGAATGATGGGTCTATCTTATGAGATGTTTCAGGGGGTAATGTACACTGGCCTGCCATGGCCTTTTATGTGCCTGTATGAGTTTCCCTTCTTTAATAGGAAAACTGAGTCCTGGTAACTAATTGTTGCATGGCACAAACATTACAAACTCTATTTTCTGCCATTGAGCTCTACCCTTTTTAACCCCAAAGCTGTCAAGTCAAGATGAAATATAGTACCTGACCCATTTGTGATATATTTGAGAACAGCCTAACCAGAGCCCGTAAGCTCAATAAATTTGTTGGCCATCATGGGACATATATGTAGCGGTATAGTAGGTATGCCACCTCATACCCCTGTATGAAATGCACAAAATAACTTTTTTACATAGTTACAGGTATCCTAGGATCTGAGGACCCTTACTATATGCACTTAGGGCCTAGTAGGGACTTTTCAGGCACCATTAGTATCACTCATAGAAATCACTTTAAAAACAACCATTGTATTTATTGGAATAACTAATAGACATAGTTTCCCATATTGACAGGGAAATTGTAGATATCAATCTTGAAGTATTGCATGTGAGTGGTCTCAATCAGTCACCCATCCATCATGCCTTCCTCTTACAGTCTAGTACAGTCAGAGTACAGTCACACCATGATTATACACAGAGGAGTAGAACAAGTCCTAACTTCTACGCGTGTTGCCCTCTTCGGGCTTCTTAAGGGCATATTCTTCTCTGTGTACAGTTCACATTTGGGAAATCTAAGCGGGTAGCCTTGTTTGATCGTTTGCTGATTGAACGGAGAATCAATGCGTACCACTTTGCGCAAAACTATCCTATTTGATACTTTGGATGGGGACCCTCAGTTCCAGATCCAAAATTATAACAATTGAACAGGGTTTACCAACATGTTGGTTTACCTGTTCAATCGAGCTTTCTTTGAGCACACTGCAAATGCGCATAGTGATTGAATGTATGGTATACACAGGTTTATGTTCCTTCAATTGATGAACCCTCATGCACAGTGTGATGATGTCACAAATCGAATGGAGAATCGATTCACACTTTGGGCAATCGATCTGGAAAAAGTATTGCCAATTGAACAGGGTATTCGCTTTCTTGCTCGAAGAAATTCCAGGCTCCTTCTCATTGCTGCAGTTGTACAGGTTCTACTAATGTACCTTGTTCCTATAGGGATGCTGGCTCCTAAGTTGTCAAATCTATCTTCCACCCTTATATCAATTTAGAATTATGTTTTAAACCTCCAAATACCTCTAAAGTTCCATTTCCCCTTACATACATTATATCATTACCCCTGAAATATTGCTTTCATTTTGTTTCTATAGGGTGCTGAATAAATGGCGATGGAAGGATCCAGGCAGAGCCGGTTGTCACGGCCCCACAAGATCAGCGAATCGTCCAAGGTACATTGTTCGTGGTATGCATGCTTCTTGAGACTTTAGAGGTACTTTTTGGGCAGTTTTCTTCTTTTTGTTGAAAATCCAAACTTTTAGAGAGATCAGTTATCAGAGTTGAGTGCAAATATAATGATGACAACTATTTAAAGCTGGGTCTACACAATACCGCCCCAGCAACCGCGGGGGGGCATAATGTACACACCAGTGTGCATGTCCATAGAGTCATCATGCTATCTATCAGGGTGTTGGGAATCCACTTCCATGTCACCCCCAAACGCAGTCATGACGCGCCAGTATAGACTGGCATGTCATTTCCCATAGGGGATTACAGAGGGCGGCTGCACTATGCGGTTTTCCCTGCGGTCGGCGTGTGGGAAAACTGTGCAGAAAATAGTAGTATCGACGCAGCCTCTCTATGGAAGGCAGTCTTACTCATATTACCTACTATTATGTCTGCATGACAAGATTTTCCCAGTGGGTCATAGATGGAAAAGGTAAAACAATTCTATTAATGATAATAATGATAATAATTTCTTCCCCCAGCTATATCAGTGGCCTGACAACTCCAGCCAAATCCTTCACAGCCTGGATGAGCAGCGGCAAAAGGGGTTATTCTGTGATGTCATCCTGGTGGCTGATGACCAGAGAGTTCCAGCCCACAGAAATGTCTTGTCTGCCTGTAGTGACTACTTTAACTCCATGTTCACCATTGGCATGAAGGAAGCACACCAGACTGAAGTGGAGCTGATTGGGGCTTCCTACATTGGCCTTAAGGCCGTCATTGATTTTCTGTACAGCAGTGACTTAACATTAGATGGCGGCAACATTGACTACGTTCTTGAGACAGCCCACCTCCTCCAGGTGTGGAAGGTGGTGGATTTCTGCTGTGAATATCTGGAAAGCGAGGTCAATGAGGAGAATTACCTCTACCTGATGGAGCTGGCTTCCATATACAGCCTGGAGCGGCTTGGCTCTTACATTGACTCTTTTATCTTGAACAATTACAGCAGTTTGGCCTTTACCGGTGACTACTTGCAGAATGTCAATGTCCAGAAGCTATGCCAATATCTTGCAAGCAATCGGGTTCAGCATGTTAGTGAACATGAACTTCTCCAGTCTGCTCTTCAGTGGCTGACCCACAACCCTGAGCGAGAGAGCCAAGGCTATCAGGTCCTGCAGAACATCCGATTCTGCCTTATCTCCAAAAGTGACCTTATTCATAGAGTTAAACCCGCCATGTCCTCGCTCCTTCCGAAAGATGCCAGCTGTGAGGGCCTTGTGGATGAGGCCATCCATTACCATTCTAGTGAGGCTGCCCAGCCGCTCCTGCAGAACATCCGCAGCGCTCTTCGCAATGGGACGGAGAGGCTGCTCTTCATAGGCGGAGAGGTCTCTGAACACTGCCTGGAGCTCAGTGATGATGTTTACAGCCTCGACCTTCAGAAGGAACAGTGGCTTTCAGAGACGCGGCTGCCTGCAAGAAGGAGCCACCACTGCGTCACGGCCCTGGGCAACTTCATTTACGTCGCTGGTGGGAGCTTTTCAATTGATGATGGTGGTGACGCTGCCTCCAACGTTCTATACCGATTCGATCCTCGCTGCGGTCAGTGGATCCAGGTGAGGTGATCAAAGGTTATGAATTATGATCAGCCCAGGTTTTGGGAAGGAATAGTTTAGGAAGGCATTGGTGTATTTTGTTGACATGGAGAAAAACATGATAATAAAGTAATTTTAACTTTTTTTAGCTTTGAAAAATGTAATTAGAATTTGTTTTAGCCATGTTTAAGTTGTCTTTTCAGCAGTGTATACAATTACAATAAGCTTCACAGTCCGGCTCATGGCCCTGAAAGTGACTCATCCTGAGCAAATAAATCCAGGGAGGTCTCAGTGTCCAATGTCAGCTATGAGTCAGCCGAAATCCATTGAATGTGTACACAGTACGACAAAACTCTGAGAAAGATTAACCAAAAAATCTAATTTTAGACCCCACACAGGGTGAAGAAGACCTCACACCCATTTATCTATATAGCAATTGTAATGAATCATAGTAACACTAATCAAAGGTGACCCATATGCTTTAGATGTTCAGATGTTTCTGGTCAGCCATGTAGTCGATATGATCATTTATTTTCTTTGTTTCTTACATTGACCAATCACTGCACAAATTCAGGTCGCGCCAATGAACCAGCCGCGAGTGGACTTCTACCTTGCCTCCGTGAATGATAAGCTGCTTGCTGTGGGCGGGAGGAATGAAAATGGAGCCCTGTCTTCGGTGGAAATCTACTGCCCTCGCTTGGATATGTGGAACTACGTGTCGGAGCTCCCCAGGTGAACCACAATTAATGCTGACTAAGGCTATGCCTCCACTGCTTCAAAATCGCTGCTTTTGACAGGCATTAACTTCCTGGGCGTTATGCATGTGGTGTGTCCCGTGCACAACTCTGGTGTCCCCTTTTTCCATGCTGGAAAAGGTGACGCCCCTCCATTTACATGGCACCGCCTACCCCCGCCCCCTTCGCGTCACCAGTGACACGATCACGACGGGCATACATGCCAATGCTCCAAATCGCAGGGGGAATCCGGCGGACAGGTGAGTTTCTACATAGTTAACTTGGGCTGAGTTCAATGATGGATTAAGAATTCAGCCCAAGTTAACTCGGGCCAAACACCCAGGGGGTTAAACAAGGTGCTTTTGATGATACTCAATGGACACAGATGCATCACATAGCTTCTCTTGAAAATCAGTGCAGAGGACTGCTTTGACATTGGCACATAGAGAATGTACTGGGCCTGTCAAAAATGCTAGGGTATGAGTTTGGTGATGCGTTTATCACTGCATTCAAGGTGAACAAAAAATATTTCTCTGCCTGACGCCATGTCCCTCCCTAAAGCTAGCCACACATGGTTCAATTGACTGTACAATCAATGTAATTCGATCAATTTTTTTAGTCGATTGATTGAGAATTGAAGCATGTCCACATGGTACGATAGTTTAGTTGTCATTTATCTCGATCGAAATTTGATCGGATCAGTTGGAAAATTTTGATTGATTGTCCCCACATTAGCATACTGTAACTTCCGGGAGGAGGGAAATGCAATACAGTCATTTAAACCATGCAAGCATGCATTGTAATGGCGATTGTAATGGCGATGTCATGGTGATTGTAATGGCGATGTAATGCTGATTGTAATGGCGATGTAATGGCTTGTGTGTCTGCTCACTGACACACAAGCATGCAAATG
>CM070041.1:47354214-47364650 GCA_036250615.1 Ptychadena robeensis | reverse complement strand
CCCTTCTGATCCTTCTTTGTCATTTTGATTGCCCCCTCTAATCCCCCTGTCCAAAGTTACAGTACTTATCTTCGGGGGTGCCTTTTTTTCAGGGGGATTGTCTTAAACTTCAGCGTAAGGCAAAAATGTACGAGTGCCTTATTTTCGGGGAAACAGGGTACCTACAGCAAAGGGTTGTTTGTCAGACTGGACTGCAAGTCGGAGGTATACTGGTTATTTAGCTTTAGAACCGCATTTCCTGCAACTGCAGCACGGTTCTATGATTCCTGGTTGGCCGACAGCCAGTGAGTTGCATTGGGTTGTGGAGCGGGTCCTCGACCTGGTAATACTCCAATAGGTCAGAACACAACTGGGCCGTTAGGTCTTCCATCTCAACAAGCAAAAGCACAGGTTCTCTTCAAAGCTCATTGTTGTTGGCAATTGATACTGTCCTTTGTACTTGCATGCGTGTCATGCTGAAGTGCTGTGGTCAGCCATGGAGTGTGTTCTTTTTGTGCGAGGTGTGCACTGCTGGGGTGTGTGAGAATATTTCTCTTATCAGTCACTTCTGCCCCCTTCAACTGATTACCATTTTCAGCACATTTACACACGTGTGTGGGAAGTAGATAGCAATCGTGGAATTGTTAGACTCTGTGCTCCGCTCCACCACATGTTTAGAAATGTATCGTGGTAGCTCTGACTTCAATGGAAGCTCTGGGTTTAGGTATTGACAGGCCTGTGCAGGCTCGTGCAGTTCTATTGTTCCCCAACCACATCTAATCCACAGGTGGTGTGTTGTCCACAAAACTTCTTGATAACTGGATGCCACTGTTTAGCATTTGGCAGTCGGGTGTATTGAGATTGGTGTGCTTAGATCAGACTAAGGCCCGGGCGCCGAAACCGGCCCTTGAGTTTTTTTTTATTTGGCCCTTTGTCACCCTGATGTCAAGATGCTCTGGCTCCCCTCATTCCCTGCAATAAGTGAAGATAACACCTAGAGGAGAATTGTTTGTATTTATATGTATTTTTTTTTTTTACATATTTTCTTTTTTAAATATCCTGTCCTAGCTATGAGGACTTAGGACCCCTATGCCAGGCGGCCCTTAGAAGCGCTTGGTCCAGCCCTTATGTCATATTTTTAAAAACCCATTGTGTCCCACAAGTCAAACAGTTTGCCCACTCCTGGTTTAGATGATCAAGAATAGCCAAACCATTTAGTGAAGTGAACAATGGGTGGTGAACTAGGTAAAGGGGTCGTCCACTGTGGCCCTTGACAATACGATGGGGTATATAATGTTGTAAATGATGGGTGAGATGGTTAGAGACTCTGTACATGTTACAAACGGACTTATGACATCCTAGGTAATCTGTGTTGCTGTATTGCAGCTGGGCTGGTCTTCAACTTTTTATGGAGCTCTGTCCACCACTTTCTCCCTTCACTATTGTCCATCTTCTACTCCATTAATTAGAATTTTTTTTTTTTTTTTTTTTTTTTACAAAAAGCTCCACCGTTTATGCCTAAGGCTGACCTATTATTTATTTGCTGCAGGAAGGAGGAAGCCTTTCCTCAGTCTCCTCTTCCCCAGTGATCAGTCCCGAAAGTACATAGTAATAATGAATGTAAGCCGAATAACGGCACCTCCATTTTGACATGAGAAGCATATGAATGGGTACCTGGAAGTTTTACACAGGCGCTTCACACCATGCTTCACTTGTGGAAACATTAGATAATAGATATAAAATAGTAAAGGCAGTAATTCATGTTGGACCTAGGTAGGAGCCTTCTACAACAGTAGCTTTTCCCCTTTGTCATATATGGCTATGAAATTTATATTGACGTGAAAGGGTGTGCTTAAAAGTCTCATGTCATTTTAACCACGCACATTCACTCTCGATGGGAGCCCCCTCCCCGTGCCATAATTCTTATCACGGTCTCCCTGTCGCAATAGGGATCTCAGCACATCACCCAGTTGGGGCCTATAAATGAAAAGTATATCTTTTGCGATTGATTGCTGTGCCCTTCTGGAGCGAACGGAGATATCTGTTTTGCTCTAGTCGTTTGCCATTACTTTGGATATGGACCAGAATCCCCATTGACATTATCGGCGGATGAACAGCAAACACAAATGGTGCGCTTCAATTCTCTGAACGACCGCCCCCAGCATGATGATGCTGCAATTTGCCGTTCCGGCATCTGTGTGTATGGGGGGCTGTTATCAGGTCCCCATGCTCTAAACATGTGAAGAAAGTCTCGGGGGTGAAACCCAGGTGCTGAGGAATTTGCAGAGAATTTTGATCAGAAACAGGGAAATCAATCAACTGAAAAAGTTTTTGTTGTTTTCCCTGTCCTGAGCCTGGGGTGATGTGTGACCATCCAATGCCATCACTGGCTCATACGTTGGTCATGGTGGATCCTCCATGGCCGTGTTACAGCAGTCAGGAGCTCTGTGTGTGTTGTAATAGGATTTGTTGGCTCTGGGCCCGTGGATTACAGTCATTTGTCACACTAATGCCATTTCAGCAATCTCCGTGTTCACGTACAAAGAGTTCCACATGCTGGGCCTGCACTTTTCTCCGCCGGGTTTGGAGCTCGTAGCCATCTCGGGATTAGACCACATTGTGCAGAACAAAGTTGTTTCTGTACAAAAGCCTCTGTGTGGCGGAGATGTGAACTGGTAGATGGGGGAGGGGGGTGTATGTGTGGGTTTGAGACCTTTGCTCCGTAACTTGAGTTGAGAGGAATAGAGAAAAAGTGATGAGGGTATGTATGCCTGCATGAAATCCAATGACGGGTCTTCCTTTTGTTCCATGTGACCTGACTTACCTTCTTGCAAATTCCATAGCTGAATTTATTTTACCATATTTATTAGATTTGTAAATTGGTCAGCAATTTTCTAATACAACATTGCTCACAAGTCTCTTAAAACTTGTCCCAACTCTACGGATAGGGATAAACCCTGATCTTGTCAGTGTGGAGATATTGCATATACTATGAATGTAGTCCATATCAAGTGTGACTTTGAACCTTCTTAAGTGGAAGTTCCACTTTGTCTTAAGCTGGCCATACATGTATAGATTCCATGTACATGTACAACGATCGCAAGGCAACACGTGCTCTCTAAAACCGATGAACATTCATACAGTGATTGTTCTTAGAATTGATGCACTCTGTTTCTGGTCGATAATTTGGATCCAAAGTTATCACTTTATTACAGGTAAATACTGAACAATCCAGCAAAATTTTTTACCCCTGTATGGCCGGCTTGAGATTAAAGCAGGGAACAGACGGCTCGATATTTGAGCTGTTCGATGTTCCCTGCAGCAGCGTCATGTCATATCAGATCTGTCAGATATCGGCGGAGCTCTGCTCTCTGTCCAGCTCAGCAGATGGTTTGTACGGACATCGGCCATGATTTACGGTCATGTCCGATATCCCTGTTTTCGAGCAGGATTGATTGGTCCCGCTCGAAAACTGGGATTGCCGCATATGATATGGGACAGATAGATGGCTGTGAGCGTGTACGGCGCTGGAAGCGGCCCTTGATCTGGCCCATATCTTCGTGTGTACCCTGCTTTAGTCTTTCATGGTACTGGTGAGGATGATGTCGCCTCCTTTTGGTAAGAGTCCTGGAGAATACTGAGCAGCCAAAGACAGGAAACTTTTTGAGTGCTGGGGGTCACTTTCTGTGCATTTTTTTTTTAATTCCAGGTAATTTCGGGAGGACACCCAGACAATGAACGCTTCCAATTTTGTTGGAGATTTTCTTTGACTTGGTTGAAGACTAAAGCCCCCCATATACCTTACAATCTTGCCATACAATGTCTTTACAATCCATTTTTCTTCTACCAAACCAAATATGAGGACCTTTCTAATCCTTTAGAGTTCTATTTCTAGACTTTAGTGCTGTATCAGGGAGGACCCAGGCACTACATAGCAGTGATATATACCTTCCAATCACTATGTATTCTATCAGAGAGGACCCGGCACTACATAGCAGTGATATATACCTTCCAATCACTATGTATTCTATCAGGGAGGACCCCGCACTACATAGCAGTGATAGAATACATAGTGATTGGAAGATATATATCATGGAGGACCTGGCACTACATAGCAGTAATATATACCTTCCAATCACTATGTATTCTATCAGGGAGGACCCAGCACTACATAGCAGTAATATATACCTTCCAATCACTATGTATTCTATCAGGGAGGACCAGCACTACATAGCAGTAATATATACCTTCCAATCACTATGTATTCTATCAGGGAGGACCCAGCAGTACATAGCAGTGATACATACCTTCCAATCACTATGTATTCTATCAGGGAGGGCCCGACACTACAAAGTTGTTGTTAGATCTAAATTAAATTTGTCCAATTTTAAGTGTTTTGCTGGAAATACGTAAGCTATTAAACATCTAGTTAGCCTGTATACTCTCCCCACTGGTTTGTTGAATAAGATTTCTTAGAACACTTGGACAAGTTGCATTGAGTTAAAAAGTAAATGGTTTAAACTCCCATCCACAATCTGCAGATCTACAGGTAGGTCAATAAACAAAGGACCATCGTTCTGTCCTCAGGTGATGGAGATGTGTCTCTGGGGTGGTGTTTATAGATATTGTGGAGGTTGAGAAACATACATCAGTAACAAAAATAAGAGATTTTGGACTGTGGGTGCTGTTGATGATTTTCTTAATATCTGGTCTTGAAGTCATTCTTGGTGGGACTGGATGAAAATCTCCCAAACCCATAGAAGTTGACAAAAAAATAAAGTCTGAAGTGGTTTTAGCACAGAGTGGGAATGGTAGATGTTTTTATCAGGTTGGGTGTGTTATTCTTATTTTTTTCAGGGCTTGGGGCAGAGAATTCTTGGCAGCAGACACTTGGCAGATGCTTGTCTCTTTTGCCAAAAAATTTGAACTACTTAGAACTTGAAAAGCTACTGGGGACCAAAGGCACAAAGGTTGGGGCTCCATTGAGGCTGTGGTCTTTTTTTTTAATTTTATTAATTTTTTTACCCTTTGAGAAATTACCTTGAGAAAGAACCTAATACTTATTCATGGTCTTAAATTTCTCATTTTCTTTCTTTGTTTTTTCTTTTTCCCACAGTATATTTTTGGGGAGTTCAGCGATGATGAATTCAAGCAGTTCTTTGTCAGTGCTCGCTGTACTGTTGAGGTAAGTTTCTAGCGCAGTTAAAACGCACAACCATGTGTAACATGGCGTGCCATCAGGTGAAGGGAAATGGACATTTTTACTCAATACTTGGCTTACCCTAGTGCAGTGGTTCTCAACCATTTTTAGATACCCGGCACTGTGATGTCACTTCCTGTATTTGGAACATGGAAGTGCTAGTGCCAGTAACAGAAGTGACATCACTTCTGGCACTATAATGTAAGTGCAAAGTGCCCAATGCCTTCTAAGTTAGGAGTGAGGGGGCATTACTCTCCCTTTTAATTCTCCACCCTGCTTGTGGGCAAGAGCGCTGCTGCTTTGTTTTACTTGGCAACCCCAATGAGATGGTCAATCAACCCTGATAGAGCAACAACCCACAGAAAAACCTCCCTAGCTGTTAACGGCAAGGTACGGGCAATCGTGGCAGTGTATAGAGTACACTGCCTGCTATTTCCACCCTCCCCCCTCCACACAGTCAATGTCATTAATGATGCTGGCTGTGTGGGCGAGGGAAGCTGGTGCTCCTCCATTAACATGGAGGTCTTTGGTGCTGGCCCCTTCTGCATCACCATGACATGATCGGGGTGGTGCCGAAACCCTGAAAATTCTGCAGAGATTGTCTTTCAGAGGGTGTATTGGGTACACCCGCTGCCCTAGCGATTGGGGTGAACCCGAACACCAAATTAATGGGGTTTGTCTCAACCATTAGGGAGGTTAGGAACCACTGCCCTAGTGTGTGGTAATAGGTGCAGCCCTTCAATGAAGTCTGGAAATGGTAAAGAAACCTTGCCATGATTGAGAAGTTTAACAATGTACACGTACAGTTGACCTATCCAGTGACGCCAGTTAAACGCTTACATCGCTACAGCTACTAGGTAGAATGTGTGTCATCTGTTGCTTCTGGTTGCGCTCTTATGCATAAGGTTAATATTCTGTTTCCTGTCTTTATAGCTCCCACCTTTTAATGAAACCGTTTTATATGGGCCTCAGTCTTCAAGTGATCAAGATGGTGAGTCTGATTTTAAGTTTTTTAAAAATTTTCCTGTTTAGGTGATTGCATTAAAGCAGATGTCCCCACGTACAGGGGTGCACATTAGTGGTACGCCAGTAAGCAAATGGGGTCAAAAGCTAGGTACTATTACCCACCCAGACTCGGGTGGCCTCCTTTATATACATGTGTCTTGGAAGGGAGCGCTGCTGCGTTTATCCCCTTTAATAATCGGCCGCTTTTTGTATTCGCTCCCCAACGCTGCAAAATCTGGGCCCGCGCCAGCGGTGCAAGTTTCGCACGGCTTTCCAGAGGATCTCTTGTTTCCTGTCAGGGTTAACCCTTTATTAGGCCTGGTGATCTCACCTCTCAAGATGCTCATTGGTATACTTGACTTATTGATTAGTTTTTTTACAGTCAGGCTGCTTTGTAAGATCAAAGCCTTTCCTGCTCTGATGTTATGTTTGCTTTGGTGTGAAGTGCACACGGCCATGATTTTCTTGGCTTATAGCTATTTTGAGCTTGTCTACAGGGCAGTGGTTCCTTCGGGGCGTGTAGGTAATTCTGTTGTGGGAGGGGGGGGGCACTTGGGAATCCCTCTTGTCAGAATCCCACTGGTCAGCCAGAGAGAGGGGACATCTTCAGAACTCGCTGGCCATTGGCTCTCTCCACTGTCAGTTCTCCTTCTTCCTCTGGGGATTGCACACAGTCCACCCACCCTCCCCTACCACTGCCAGCCAATCAGACAACCTGAGAGATGGAAAAACAAGAAACCTGTTGGGTAACTAGCTGCAGACAGTAGGTAGAGTGCATGTAATGAGTGTGTCTTTGTGTATATATGAGCATTTCTTTGCATGGAATTGTGTGTGGGGAAAAGAGTTGTAGTTCAACTAAAGTTTGAGTGCCAGTTTCACACCATCGCACTGTGTCTTATTGGGCTTTTTTTTTTTTTTAACCATAATGAATGTGAGTTCAGCGTTTTGTTACCTTGGATAACTGTTTCACATTCTTAACATGTGAAGTTTGAATGTGGGGGGGGGGGGGGGGGCGGTTGTTAATGTTCCTATATAGAAAGGGGGCCCTGCAAGGAAGTTTGGGAACCACTATTCGGGGGTCCTTTGTACTAAATGGCAGCACCGGTTTCAGAATTTTTTAATGTATTGCGCCGTTTTGGAGATAGATTTGGAACAAACCTGTGTTAGACTATCCAGGTTCCTGTCGCTAGAGACCATGCACTTTATGTCCTCATCTGTCTACAAACTTGCTGGGGTGGGCAGTGAAGTTCTTTTCAGGGGCCATCTCCAGCACTACATCACCCAACGGCCCTCTGTAACTTTGAGTTTAATGTTTGTATGTCATTAAGGAAACCTATGTGAGATAAAAACAGTGACAACACTACTTGAGGTACCGTGTTCCCCCGAAAAGAAAAGTGTCTAATATAAATTTTTGCTCCCAAAGATGCCCTATGTCCTATTTTCGTGTGATGTCTTATTTTTTTTTCATGAAGAATACGGCACTGGGGTAATCAGGGTGGTGGATCACTTAAAATGACACGGGGGATCAGAGGAGGAATAAAATGGCACACGGAGGACTCAGAGGCGGGGGGGTGGGGACTACCATTTAAGTAACCCTTCTGATCCTTCTTTGTCATTTTGGATTGCCCCTCTAAGCCCCCTGTCTCAAAGTTACAGTACGTTATCTTCGGGGTGCCTTTTTTTCAGGGGATGTCTTAACTTCAGCGTAAGGCAAAATGTACGAGTGCCCCTTATTTTCGGGGAAACATGGTACTACAGAAGGGTGGTCTGTCAACTGGACTGCAATCGGAGGTTTATGCTACTTATTTAGCTTTAGAACCGCATTTCCCCCCTGCACTGTCAAGCACGGTCTATGAGGTTCCGTTGGCCGCCAGCCAGTGAGTTGCATTGGTTGTGGAGGCGGGTCCTCCGACCTGGTAATACTCCAATATGTCAAGAACACAACTGGGCCGTTATGGTCTTCTTCCATCTCAACAGCAAAGCACAGGTTCTCTTCAAAGCTCATTGTTGTTGGCAATTGATGACTGTCCTTTGTACTTGCATGCGTGTCATGCTTAAGTGCTGTGGTCAGCCATGGAGGGTGTTCTTTTTGTGCTGAGGTGTGCACTGCTGGGGGTGTGTGAGAATATTTCTCTTCTCAGGTCAACTTCTTCTGCCCCCCTTCAACTGATTACCAATTTTTCAGCACAATTTTACCACGTGTGTGGGAATTAGATAATCGGGGAATTGTTAGACTCTGTGCTCCGCCCCCACTGTTTATAAATGTCTCGTGGTAGCTCTGACCTTCAATGTAAGCTCTGGGTTTCGGTATTGACAGGCCTGTTGCAGGCCTCGTGCATTCTCTTGGTCCCCAACCACATCTAATCCACAGGTGGTGTGTTGTCCACAAAACTTCTTGATAACTGTATGCCACTGTTTATCATTGGCAGTCGGGTGTAATTGAGATTGGTGGTGCTTAGATCAGACAAAGGCCCGGCGCCGAACCCCGGCCTTGATTTTTTTTTATTTGGCCCCTTGTCACCCTGATTCCAAGATGCTCTGGCTCCCCTCATTCCCTGCCATAAGTGATATAACACCCTAGAGGAGAATTGTTTGTATTTATATTAATTTTTTTTTTTACATATTTTTCTTTTTTAAATATCCTGTCCTAGCGATGATGACTTAGGAAACCCCTATGCCAGGCGGCCCGTAGACTCCCTTGGTCCAGCCCCTTATGTCATATTTTAAAAACCCATTGTTGTCCCACAAGTCAAACATTTGCCCACTCCTGGTTTTAAGATGATCAAGAATAGCCAAACCATTTAGTGAAGTGACATGGGTTGGTGAACTAGGAAAGGGGTCGTCCACTGGGCCCTTGACAATACGATGGGGTATATAATGGTTGAAATGATGGGTAGATGTTAGAGACTCTGTCATGTTCACGAACTTATGACATCCTAGGTACTCTGTTGTTTGGCTGTAATGCAGCTGGGCTGGTCTTCATCTTTTATGAGCTCTGTCCCACTTTCTTCCCTTCACTATTGTCCCTCTTCTACTCCATTAATTAAATTTTTTTTTTTTTTTTTTTTTTTTTTTTTTTTTTTAGCAAAAAGCGCCCCGTTTATGCCTAAGCTGACCTATTATTTATTTGCTGCAGGAAGGAGGAAGCCTTTCCTCAGTCCCTCCTCTTCCCCAGTATCAGTCCCCGAAAGTACATATAATCATGAATGTAAGCCGAATAACGTCACCTCCATTTGACATGAGAAGCATATGACTAGGGTACCTGGAAGTTTTACACAGCGCTTCAACACCATGCTTCACTTGTGGAAACATTAGATAATAGATAGAAATAGTAAAGGCAGTAATTATTCATGTTGGACACTAGTAGGAAGCCTTCTACAACGTAGCTTTCCCCTTTGTCACTTTATGGCCTATGAAATTTATATTGACGTGAACGGGTGTGCTTAAACGTCTCATGTCCATTTTAACCACGCAATTCACTCTCGATGGTAGCCCCCTCCCGTGCCATAATTCTTACACGGTCTCCCTGTCGCAATAGGGATTCTCACACATCACCCGTTGGGGCCTATAATGAAAGTAATATCTTTTGCGATTGATTGCTGTGCCCTTCTGGAGGCGAACGGAGATATCTTGTTTTGCTCTAGTCGTTTGCCCATTACTTGGGATATGGACCGAATCCCCTTGCACTTATCGGCGGATGAACACAACACAAGGTGCGCCTTCAATTCTCTGAACACCGCCCCCAGCATGATGATGCTGCAATTGCCACGTTCCGGCATCTGTGTGTATGGGGCTATCAGGTCCCCATCTCTACACATGTGAAGAAAGTCTCGGGGGTGAACCCAGGTGCGAGAATTTGCAGAGAATTTTGATCAGAAACAGGGAAATCAATCAACTAAAAATTTTTTGTTGTTTCCCTTCCGACTGGGGTGATGTTGACCATCCACTGCCATCCTGGCTCATACGTTGGTCATGTGGATCCGTCCTGGCCTGTTCACACGAGCTCTGTGGTGTTGTAATAGGATTTTTGGCTCTGGCCCGTGATTACAGTCATTTGTCACACACTAATGCCATTCATCAGCAATCTCCGTGTTCACGTACAACTTCCACATCTGGGCCTGCACTTTTCTCCTCCCGGGTTTGGAGCTCGTAGCCATCTCGGGATTAACCAATTGTGGCAGAACAATTGTTTCGTACAAAAGCCTCTGGTGTGGCGGAGATGTGAACTGGATTATGGGGGAGGGGGTGTGTA
>CM070041.1:47339512-47351316 GCA_036250615.1 Ptychadena robeensis | reverse complement strand
GTCCTGGCAAGCCTGTAAATGCTGTGGCAATATAAACAATTGCCACAGCTTTCTGGGGATGTGGGGCAGTCATGACATCCCAGCTCGCTTGGAGTTTATCAAACAAACTCCAGAAAAACTGGGTTCGTCATGACCGATAGGGAGGTTAAAACCACGGTACATATGAGTTGCCTACTCTCCTGGTACTCATCCTAGTAGCTCACTAAAAAAGTTATGTGCACCCCTGCCCATGTACTGTAATACACATTCTTTACCACCTTCTGCAGTTAATAGTATCATACCTGTCTGTCCCTAGTCTGATCTTTGTGGCCTAAAAATGATTTACGTTTAACCCTTCCAGGAGTGTATGATGCCTTGTGTCCCTCTGTTCCTGCTGTGGGTTTATCCATCGACCTCTTAGAGACGCAAAATAGTGAAGATCAGAGGAACAGACTGTGGGGTAGCTCAGTTATGTGCCCGCTGGTGGTGCATTTTTCCTTCTCCTCTGAAATTTGATGTTGGCAAATTCCATGCAGACTTAAATTTAGCCAATCAAGCAGCCTGCATGTAATTAGCATACTAATGTTGCATTTTGGCACCTCATTAATCATCTCTACTAAAAATCTACGTTTGATCTTCTCTCATCTGGTTTTACAGTTCTCCTAAAACATTCTTGAATCTGAATTTCTTTTAAAGTTTTTTATTTTTGGGAATCCTCGTTCCCCTCCAAACTACGCTCACAACTGTTGTCTTTCAGGTGACGAATATCAGCGCATCGAATTTGGTGTTAGTGAAGTGATAGACCCTGATTCGGGCCTCGTCAACAATTCCGACTACAGTATTTCCAGCACTTTGAACCCCCAGGCCCCGGAGTTCATCCTCACCTGCACTCCCGCACAGAAGACCCCCGATGACGTCCTCCACACCAACAGCTGCGATGGCGTCGACAGTCAGTACTCCGAATCTGCCCAGCCTGACGGAGGCAGTGGCAACGCAGACAGCGACGGCACCTCTGGACTGGGTCAAAGAGAGCGCAAGAAGAAGAAAAAAAGACCTCCTGGATATTACAGTTATTTAGAAGGGGTAGCTGATGGCAGCTCCCATTCAGAGACCCTGGTCAATGGGCATGCTGGTGCTGGGGGGTTTAACAGTATAGGCACCGATGATCCCGGTTATGAGCCCGAAGCTGCAGAGGATCTACCGCTATCATCCGACTCTCCTAGAACTTGTAGCCCAGATCCATCTGTGGACTATAATACAGAGACTGCCAATGATGATGAGGCTCCTTCTCTTCCTAGTGCACTAGACAATGATAGGACTGCTGGACAGCCTGAGACATGCAGTGTTACCCTCTCACAGCCACCCTGCATCTCCCCAGACTCTGGGCGGGAGAGCCCATTAAGGACAGCCGTGGAGCAGCCCCTGGCTGCCCCTGATACTACTGAAAACCTTGGAGTTACCAATGGACAGACACTTGAAACCACAGAGGATATACCCGCCTCTAACGGGGTGGACTGCCATCCGGAGGCTGCCTCTGTCTCTGAGCCAGCCAAGCTGGAGGATGCATCGCCCCCTCAGCCTGTGAGCCAGGCTTCAGCCACCTCCTCAGCGAATCCTCCAGCTAAGTCTTGGGCTAGCCTTTTTCATAATTCTAAGCCCTCTGCGTCCCCGCAGGTGGCCTATGTAGAGACTAAGTATTCCCCTCCTGCCACAAGCCCTCAGGCCCCTGAGAAACAGGTTGAAGAGAAGGAGGGCCCTGTTCCAGTTTCAGAGGACCCTCTAGCCATAAAGATTGCAGGTATAATGTGTGTGCATGCTCATTTTTGTGTCAAGGAGACTCTCGCCCTTTAATTTGTCAGCAGATTGTGATTTATTTCTTTTCCTAGCGTCAATTCTATGGTCACATAAGAATCTAAAGACCAGTATTCTTACTAGTCCCACTGCCTGCTACTCGGGTCACGTCACAGCTGAAACAGTCATGTTTGTCTATATGTAATATCTGTAATGTAAATGATTGCACTCAGATTGGTTGCTGTATATTATGTGCACAAGAGTGATGTCACTGACCTTTACATGGTGATATCTAGGTATGCAAACCAAGCGGTAAGTTCCGGAGTAATTCTGGAGTGAGATATTGCCTCTTTTGCACTTTTAATTCCAAATGTTAGTTTTTTTTGTTTGCACTTGGAGCATAACCTCCTGGGCGTTACGGGCATTTTTTATGGCACGAAAAGCGACTGCCCGGGCAATCGCAGTGGAGTGTGGGAGTAAAGAGAGGCCCCTCCTTTAACTGAAGCCAAAGACATGGTACGGGAAAGGCTCTGTATGCCTGCAGCTCTGCAGAAATGCTATAGGCTCAAACAGCCGGCGGTTGCGCCAGATCCTGGCACGGGTGCAGTTTGATTCACAATCACACTGGGCCCATACTGGCTTCGGGTGTAACGGCCAGGAGGTTAAAGTATGACAGTGTAAACAACTATAATTTTCTCTGTTGAAAGAACGTGTATAGTAAGGATTATTTATGAAGAGGATGATACATACATCAAATTTGTCTGAGTTGGTCTTAGATTTGATCAACTTGTGCAAATTAAATATTAATGTTTAGTCCAAAATCAATCTATCATAATACAACATGTGATCAGTTTCAAAACAGTTTGAATCCTCTCCTAAGCCCTGTGCGCATGCTCCATAGTACCGCCGGATACAAATCTATTGAAATGCATAGAAAACCCGTCAGTTACTTGATCGATTAAAATCTGCCAATCACTGTTTGATCCAATTGGTTAGATGTCAATTACCTTTGGTCAACCAATTCAAGTGTTGATTTTCAAATGAATATTTTAGTAGAAAACAGAAAAGTCACACTTTTTATACCCAAAGTTAGTGTGATATGAGTTTGGTATCTGTATAGTAATTCCATATATGACCACAAGAGGGGGCTCCTTGCACGTTATACTGCGCTATGGTATACCGCTCCTCTGGCTGCAAGTTGTGTATTACTCTGTCCAATGATTTTGCTAATGGCGGTTCAGCTGCAACAGTTTATCTACCTTGAATAATTAAGGACATGCCCACACCCTGTGAGCATATGCTTGCTAAGTTTTAAAATTAACCTGTTCTATGACATTTTTTTCACATTAAGGCAAAACCATTGCTTTTTTTTTTGTCATCTTTTTAGTAGAGCGGTTGTAAGCTCTTTAAAGGACCATGTTGGATATCGCAACTTTATTGATTGGACTTTTTTTCACATCAGTCTTCCCTCCTAGTCCAGGGGTGGACAAACTTTTTGATTTGTGGGCCACTTTGGCTGCTTAGATTTGATAAATGGGCCAGACCCAAGAGCTTGTATTGGCCAACCTGCAATAGGTGTGCCAATTCTGTGCATCACCAGCACCACTGATGTCAATGATAGGTGATTTTTGACAGGGACGTTATTTTTTAAAGTTTCCTATACTTTTCTGTAAAAAAACAAACCGCTAATTCATTGCCATGAGCAGAGATAATTCCTCCAGAGTATCCCATGAGGATGCACCCACAGTGTCAGGATCACGCCACTGCATCTCCCCCAAGGAAATGTTTTGACATCTGTAGGCATTATGTGCACTCATCGTGGATGGGAGCATCATTTCAACAAGGGCTGGAAAAGAAAGTGAAGCCACATCCAGGCCTTAGTTTGCCCACACCTGTCCAAGTTTCTGAAAATTATTGCAATATAAAATGTGATTTCCTATCCAAGTTTTCAGCTGCTAGCTTGATGATGAAAGGAAGCAATGGAGAGCATACAGCTTCTTTGCGCAAGAGAAATGTAATTGGTCGGTTTGTTGGTGGTGATGAATGTGTAGATCACTAGTGAACTCCCTTTCTTTGCTTTCTTGCTAATACTTTTTTACATGAATATAAATAAAGTCTCTCCTACCTTTTCAAACAGGTCAATTAGATTATTAAAAAAAAAATTTCAAGTATCTTTTTGCAATAAAACAAATACTCCTCCTTGGTGATGAATGTGACATTGTGGTGCCTCACTGTTGTCTCATGAAATCCCAGGGGAACACACTCATGTTTTGGGCTTGGACACATTCTTGTGGGATTTGTAGTGCCCTGTAAGGTGCAGTGCGGCATTGTGATATTACCTGTCCCTCCAGAAAGCTGCAGTTGAGGAGAATACTTATGTACTGGTTCACTTTATCCCTTCTCTCTGTGTAAAGCATTTTGCACTTTGCTTATATAAGCGTCTATGTATATATTAGAAATGTCATCAGTCGTGCAATCCCTTTGTCACATATTATCACTGTGTGCTCCTGCTTCAGTTCTTCATTTATTTGGAGTCCATGGAATACCTAAACTGCCACCAACACAACCCCTTCTCTGCCTTTCAGCTGTATGACGGTGTTCTGCTCGGTGATGTCAGCCGAACTATGGAACTCTTATTTATACTGCAATACATGACGTGTTTGTTGGTTAAACTATATGGTATATTGTTTGGACATATATGGCCATAATTTGTGCACATATGTCCAAATAATGGAATTCTGTTTCTGCTGAAGGATGCAGTTAATACTATGACACAGAGGTTTTAGGCAACAAGGTTCTTCCACATAAACAGTGGTGTACTAATGTTTAATAAGAACAAGGACAGAGGCGCACAACCTAGTGCAACAAATTGTTAAATAATGTGGAATAGGATAAGATAAAACAAATTGAAACAAAACAGACAAGATACTCACATTGAGAGAGGTTTACAAGGGTGGCTCCCTCAGGGCCGTGTGTTTTTCAGGAGGACCTCACTTCCTGGTTGGGGATGAGATCACTTCCTGCTTACAGATACTGGGGGGCTCAATAGGAACAATGGAAGCGTTTCGAGCAGATGCTCTTTTTCAACCATAACTACCCATTATCTTTCTTAGTTTGGTGTACTAATGTTTGGAGGAGGATCCTTTTCTGTTCCACCGTGCCTCTGTTTGTAGTGGGTTTCTTCTGACAATCTGTCCTACCCTGTTGAGATGTGGTACCCTGCATTTAGAACATCTTGACAGGTCGATAGAAAAGTGACAGCAGAGATCAATCCGCCCCTGTGATGTGGCTACCAGGTTAGTTCATCTGGACAGGCAGACATCTCTATAAAACGCCAACTCCATTCATGAGGAATCTGCTGTGGAAAACTAGAGCAGTAATGGGCAAGATTTGGCCCATTTAGCTTTCGATATTGGAGCCGTTCGAGGTTCCCTGCAGCAGCGTGATGATGTCATCGGGCTGCTGTCCAAAATTGGAGGAGCTGGAGACACCGCCCTACTGTCTCTCAAGCTCAGTCCATGCAAAGCAACTGACATCGGCCGTGGTTTACGGTCATGTCTGATTTCCGTGTTTTTGAGCGGGATTGATTCAATCAATCCCCGCACGAAAACAGGGATGGCCGCATTTGATATGGGTCAGATAGATGGCTGTGAGCACACACGCACTCAAAGCGGCCATCGATCTGGCCCATATCTTTACCCTTGTACCCAGCTTAAGTGTTAAAACATGTCTTACAAACTCCTAGATGGTCAGTTGTCCATAAATGTTTTGTGATCTTTCTTTTGGACATTCTATTCCTTCAATTAATATGGATTTCTTGATTTTTTATTTTTTTTGATTTGCAGAGGTGTTGGAGAATGTGAAGCTTGTCCATAAACCAGTGTCATTACAGCCCCGAGGACTCATCAACAAAGGCAACTGGTGCTATATTAATGCTGTATCCTTTTTATGACATGCCAACCTGGCATTATCCTGTATCACTCAGGATGAATGTAATCTTGGTCTGTAAATGTAGCAGGGTGGATTTGATTTAAATCAAAGTTTTCTACATAAAGACTTATTCTTCCTGGTATAACTTTAATATACAAGTAGATGAAGATTTTTAGAATAACAACTTTTCAAATAAGTTTTTTATCCCCAGTTTAGGTTAATCATTCATATTTGGACAACTTTTCTGTTGTACTTAGGAAGGAGAAAAATAACCATTACCTTTAATAACAATTTAAATAGATTGCTCCTCCCTTCTCAGACTAAAGCTGGGAAATCTACCTGTGTATGCCGTTTTTCTATTGATCTCGCTCGGCCAAACAGGTTACCTGTTGGTAAACCTTGTTCGATATCCTATACTTTGAATAGGGAACCGTGCTTCCCCATGCAAAGTATAGGACAGGCTGACAGCTGGCTCTCAATATCGGGGAAGCCAGGCAGTAGCGCAATGACGCCATCACACTACTGCAGAGATCTCTCTATCGGCTCAAATATCGAACCGTGTATTCCAACCTTTAGTTTCACTTTCCTTTTTGTGCAGATCTATTCCACTCCAAACAATCAGAAAATGCTGTTTCAATTTTATTCACTGAACTTCTTGAAACTTAGCACGAAGGGGTTGATTCTGTATTAATGTGCTACAAACATAATGGGATTAAGGCCTTTTTCTCAACTCTGAAGAAGAGGCGTGTGATCTATGCTGAGTCAAATTCAGTTTTGAGAACTGCAAAAGTAAACCAAGCATCTGTGATAATATCGTGTAGGCAGAGAAACTGCCCAATAATCTTACAAAAACGTCTGGAAGAGCATGACATTGTGAATGGATAAATGGAATTTATTTTCCAAAAGAATTAAACATACAGCCTTATTCTATATAATGAAAATACTAATCTTTATTTCATGATGGAATAAGCGTTGGATGGTAATATATCTTTAAAAAATCAGATTTTTTTTTTTTAAACATTTTTTTTTTTCAAAAGAAACCATTGATTTTTATCCATGCTAATATGTAGGCGATTGTTGCTGCTGAGCTTTGTTTAGTTCCTTGACATCTATTCCTTAGACGTTGCAGGCTCTGGTGGCTTGTCCTCCGATGTATCATCTTATGAAGTGCATTCCAATGTACACCAAACTCGACAGGCCGTGTACATCAACGCCAATGATTGACAGCTTGTAAGTACACAGTGTGTGATTGCAGACAGATCCAATGAGCTTTACTATGCTATCGCACTTTATTTTAAAGGAGGATGCTGGAAAAAAATGGGTGCAATAATCTTGGTACAGCTTTCTGACACATCCCAGAGTTTTAGGACTTTTGAACCTCAATCACTAGTATATGGATAGGCTACATTAAGTGATATCTCTAGTGATATGGATAGGCAGTATTCTCAGTAAAATCATTGGCCTCTGGTGATTGGATAGGCTGCATTCTCAGTTATGCCACCAGTCTTTAGTGAAAGGCTGTATTCTCAGCCTGACTCCAGTTTCTTTTGATTGGATAGGCTACATTGTTAAATGATGCCACTGCTTTTGTAAAGCCTGTTCTACCTGTATGATTATACTTTGACAGCTAGTTGCAATTTCATTACTGTTTTACAGGACTATAGAAAAGCTTATGGTACATGAGCATGTGACATGCCTAATCTAAAACTTTTTTTTTTTTTCCTTTCAGCGTAAAACTGATGAATGAATTCACAAACATGCCAGTTCTTCCTAAGGCTAAGCAAGGTACGTTTGAAAATGAACCTGACATATTTTGGGTTACATGACCCAGATATTATCACAGAGAAGAGCTAAGGCTGACCTTTTAACCTCCCTAGCGTTCATGACATTTAGTTTTGTCTGAAAAACAAACTCCGGATGAGCTGGGCTCCCATGAACCTTGCATATACCCGGAAAGCTGCAGCCAAAGCATTTCTGTGATTGCGCTACCACCAAGATCGCGAATCGGCATGGAGGCTGCACCATAGACCGCCATGTTAATAGAGGGGTGTCTGCTTTCCAGCCCACATATCTGGCGCCATTAATGGCGACGTGGACAAGGGTGGGAATTTTAAGCAGTGTACTTTGTACATTGCCACCATTGCCCATACCGTGCTGTTTGTAACTGGCAGACTGCTAAGGAGGTTAAAGCCCAATTTGGATATTAAAGCGGTTTTAAACACAAATAAAAAAGAAAACACTTACATTAAACAGACACAATACTCACCTGTCAGTAGTTCAGATGCTGGAAAACTGCTACACAAAAAAACACAACATACTCGCCTACTTTACTTTCGGTTCTGAAGCCGGCATCTTAGCTCTTGGAAAAGTGCCGCTGCTTTCGCCCTTACTGCCCCCCTCTCCTCCCCCCTCCACTCCTCCTTCCCCTCCTGTCTCTTCTCTGTCAGAGCTGTAGAGCTCCGTGGTGGGGGGAATCGGCTGCTGACCAGTTCCTGCCTGGGAGCGATGTCCCAAACCCCATTTCAGCTGCCTAGGTGCGATGTAAGGCAGTGGGAGGGGTGCCTCGGAACAAGCGCCCCTCCCGCTGTCAGGAAGATATATATATATATATTTTTTTGTACAATTTGAGGATCTCTGTAGTATCGGCTTTGAACCAATTTCCATAGACATGTTTGTTGCTTTGTAATCCTTATTGAAGTGACAGCATATTCATTTATAGGAAAAATCTTTTCCTGCAGTACTGAGGTAACACATACCTTTCTGGTTCAGACATTTGAGAGAGTTTTCATTGTGGATACCTGAAGTACTGATCCAGATTAGTCATGCAGAATGGAAGACTTAATGCCTTTTATCTGTTAACCCTTGCGGTTGCTTGGTGTATGATACACCATATAATATAACTGCAGCATAAGGTATCTGTAGTGATGTCAAGTATTTTCTTTCCTGCCAGTCCCTGGTGACAAAATCATGCGAGACATCCGCCCGGGAGCAGCTTTCGAACCCACATACATCTATCGGTTACTGACCCTTTCCAAGTCTACTCTCTCTGAGAAGGTAATGTCTAACCAGTAATTGTACAAGACACACCTGCTTCCTACACTACTTGGTTGTGTCTTGAATAACTTTCATTCAAGTAAATATTAATGAGGGGGGGGTAGTGATATAGAATCCTATAGATTACTAAAGGAAGTGGCATTGGGTATAACCAGCCTATGGGTGCTTCAACACAGATGTTTCCATTTTAAACGTTGCACCTTTCCCATCCTTGACTAGATAACCTGTAGCTGGGCCACTAGTCCCATTAAATGAGTCTTTAATTGTGTATTTAGTGTAATTTGTAATTTGTGTAATTTCCTTATACATGATTCAGTTTTACATACATTGTATCATGCCCTAAATATCTGACAGAAGACTGTGACACACTGTACTTTCTATTACTTTCAGGGGCGCCAGGAGGATGCAGAGGAATATCTCGGCTTCGTTTTGAATGGATTGCATGAAGAAATGTTGTCACTGAAGAAACTACTTTTCCCACAAAATGACAGTATGGTCGATTTTCGGTTGTACTATAGTGCTTCTCCTTTCTTTGTTACGCAGCTATTGGTCCTAGGCTGCAACTTTAGCCAAAAACCTTCTCCAAATTGACTGGAGAAGAGAGTGGGCTATATAGAAATACATTAAGGTATAATTTACACAGTTCCTGAGCTCCCTTCAGCTTGGGAAGTGTCAGTGCACTACTGCAGCCACTGGAGGAACGGCTCCCTGAGAGTGCAGGCATTCACAGGTCGTCTAGTTTAAGACCCCATAGCCTAATGTTGCGTTCGCCTGTCGGTTGCGCTAAATGGTTGTTTACCTGGCAGTTGTAAATTAGCCCTAATACTCCAGAGCTTAATACCAAGTGTTTTGGATTCCTATGACATATATTTGGGGCAAATAGTGATTAGTTTGGTCTCCCTGCATGTTATAAATATATTGTCTTCAGGGTTTAGGATTTACATTTTCGAATACTATCTGTGTCCACAGACACTGGACTGAACTCTTGATACCATGCCTAACGTTGCAGGCAGACTGTTAAGGGCTAGTATACCAAATTTTGGTCTCCATTTGCTCATTTTCCAAGGTATTTACCGTATTTTTCAGACCATAAGACGCACTTTTTCACCCCCAAAATTGGGGGGGGGGGGGTGGAGTGCCTGAGTCTTATGGTTTGTGCACATTGGCTTCCCACCAGCTCTGCCGACAGAGAAGAGCTGCGGCTGCTGTCATTTCAGAAGAAAGATCTAAATACCGCATTCCTTCATCCCCACCAACGAGAACAGAGGAGAGCTGTAGGCTGTGTTCAGTTCGGCTATGGATGGTTCGGCCGGGGTGCAGGAGATGCAGAAATCCTGGGCTGAAGACAGAACACTGAACAGATCAGTGTAGTGTGACGTGTTGTGCTGAGAGTGTACTGCTGCTAGTGACTCCTGTGGCTGAATTTTATATTGCATCCATTAAATTCATTGCATTATCCCAATTGATGTGAAAACTTATTAAATCTTTTTTTTTCCTGGATTTTCTGCCCTAAAAACTGGGTGCGTCTTATGGTCCGGTGCGTCTTATAGTCCGAAAAATACGGTATTTTGCTTATAAGATGCTCCACTGTTGTAGAACCCCAGTTCTGCCGGTTGGAGCTCCTGGCTTCAACCGGCAAAGCAGGAGTTAAATAAAAGTCAGAGAAGCTGTCAGTGGTCCCATTTTGTAGAGCTCTATGGGAGCAGACCAAAGCAGCTGCTGACATACAGACATCTGTAGAGGGGACAATTCATCCATGGATAGATCATCTGTCTGCAAATCTGTATGTAAGCTGCAGCTTCACTCTGCTCACATCCAGCTCTAAAGAGGGAAAGCTCCGTCCGTGGGCATATCAGCCCTGCTCCTGTATGTGCAGATCTGTATGTAAGCTGCAGCTGCTTAGACCGCTGATGCGTCAATGGGTGGATCATCCCTCTGCAGGGCTGTGTGTATGTGAGCGGATGGCTGCAGTCTGCTCACATACAGAGCTGTGAAAGCTGCATATGGATGGACGGATCACCTGCCTGCAGGTCTCTGTATGTGAGTGGGTGTTCTGGTCTGCTCATTAAGAGCTGTGACCGCTTATCCGCTTTGGCTAAGCTCAGTGCTTTGCCACGGTGGGGAATGCCAAGTTTCGCATTCATAATATGATGCACACATTTGTTACCCCCCGATTTAGCTTGAAGGTCTGAATTACTTTTTCATTGAGTCACATTCTACATAAGCCAGTAATGTTCTTGGTTTATTCTCTCTCCTTGCGATCTGTGTCATCAGGACAAGATGTAATGAGCCAGACCCCAGTGTAAGGCTCCATGAATATTGTTTGAGCGCGTCCTATGGACAACAAACCATATGTTGGAAATCCTCTTCGCTGGCCTTAAATTAAATAAATGGTCTCTTGGCTGCAGTCAATCTTTTGACATCTTTTAAATTGTTCAGTTATTGCTTACATCTCTTTTAAAGTATTTTTTCCCTTTTGTTCCCACTAAGAAATCTCTGTTTCAAATGGTCCTGAGACACAGCCAGTGGAGGAGGAGGAGGTGAATCATGACGACCAAGGAGAGGGCAGCGAAGAGGAGTGGGAACAGGTGGGACCACGCAACAAGACCTCAGTGACCAGACAAGCGGATTTTGTCAAGACTTCAATCACAGACATTTTCGGAGGACACATGAGGTGAGCGTTATGGATCAGCTCACTCGGAAGTTGTTTCAGCTTTGGGTGGAGGCCAGAGGGTTATATTACTTTCTGGCTTGGCCATGCACAGCTGCTTTCTTTACTTTTTTGGTTCTTGTAGTGTGGCCTTTGTAAGTAAGTTTGTGTGGAGCATATAACTGTATCTCTTAAATAGAAATGGTTTTTTTTCAAAATTACAATTGCCGTATTTTTCGGACTATAAGAGGCACCGGACCATAAGATGCACACAGTTTTTAGGGCAGGAATTGTTGAAAAAAATGTTTTCACATCAATTGGGTTAATGCAATAAATTCTATTAACCTCCCTAGTGGTTGTGACGAGCCCAGCTCGTCCAGAGTTTGTGTGAAGAACAAAC
>CM070041.1:47326650-47339412 GCA_036250615.1 Ptychadena robeensis | reverse complement strand
CAGCTCCCCCGGCTAATCTCCGTGCCGGGGGAGTTGGCGGGCAGCCAAGATGTGACCACCGGCGGCTGAGTGGCTGCAGGGGTCGCACATTCGAACCATAAGACGCAGGCACTTTTTGCCCCCAATTTTGTGGGTTGAAAAGTGCGTCTTATGGTCCGAAAAATACGGTACTTAAAAATAACTTGAAAATGCTTTAACTTTGCCTGCTTAGAGCCATGGCTTCCTCTCCCTCCTTCCAAGTCCCATCAGGGTATTTGTATAAGCCAAGCTCCCTCTCCACCTCCTTTCTGCAGAAGTATGCCCTGACAATGCTCACTTTGCCCAACTGTGTTGAAGCCTAACTGGGTGATGGCTTCTACCCACATGACGCACTGTTGCATGGCACTGATCGCATGCTCCCCTAAAGCCGAATGCCTTACACCATTAGAACAAAGCACAATGCTGAAACGGCTAGGGGGCTTAGGAAGGTGGGTGCAGCTAGGTGGCTGAGAAAGTGACAAGCAGGAAGCCAACCATGGAGGAACTAGCTGTAGACAGTAGAGTTCATGTAATGTGTGCCTGTGTTTATCTCTATCGGAATGATTCATGTATCTGCATGAGTGTAGTGTGTGTGTGTGTGTGTCTATGATGATAAATGTTTGTGTGGTTGGTGTGTGTGTATATATGATGTGTATCTCTGCATGATTGGTGTGAAAACCAAATAAAGTTGTATGAATTGTATTTTAAATGAAGCCTTTTTACATCAGTACTAGTACACAATACTGCATGCAAACATGGCTAGTGTGAAATGGCCCTCAATCTGAAACTGTTGTTTAAATGGGTGATCTTATATACAGTAATAAATAATCACAACTCCCACTAGCTTTTTATCCATCAATGTCTACGTAGAGCAATGTCACTTGGCAGAAATCATATAATACAGGATGGATTAGAGGACCTTGCCCGATCGGGCTTACAATCAAATAGGATGGGGAGCAAAGTATACAATAGGTAGGGGGGCAGGGGAATGTTTTGAATTGTGACAAATAGCCAGAGTAGTCCCCAAGGAAAGGCTCTGGGAAGTATACTGCGTGGCTATTGGTGGTAAAACCCCAGTGTAACAAGCCCTTCACTGAGCTTTGCATGGCAGACGTCGGCATCAGGGTCGTAGTTTGAAGTATCTTCCTGAAAACGTTTGTTTATCATTTAATAAAGGCATCCCAGGCCTGTAGGTGTGGGGGCTCTCCCTGCAGAGTATAGCACTTTCCACAGAGGGAACAGTCTACGGGCTGCTGTCAGACATCTGCTGGGTGTGTAGTGGGGGGGGGGGGTCTGAAATGTAATACACTTCACTGCACCACAACTGCTCAATCTCTGTGTCGTGTGGTCACAGCTTGGACAGCCTGTTCCCCATCCATCGTTGGTTGCCTTCTGCTAGACATTTTTTGGCTTCTTCCTTGACACTTTGTAACTTTGGGTTCTGTTATTTGGCTGAAGATTTTGTGAAAATAGAGGTCTTGTTTAAACGATGCTAATTGAACCTTAAGACATATTTTTTACAAAGTTTTGTAACACGTACTTTACCCTATGAAATATGGAAGATGTTGGTGCTTTTGGTTATATGTGATTAACACAGGATGTAGGTAGCCATACACAGGTCGACTGCACGATCGCTTTTTGATCGTGTTGTGCAATTTTAAAAATTGACTGTCGGTCGAAAATCAATTGAGTGTGCCAGCACACAGGGTCATTGATTTAAAACCTGATCGATTCCTTTAGATTGCTGCGCATGCTCTATAGTACAATACAAAAGAAAAAAAATCAGATTAAACTGAAATATACCATCATGCCCGATAACTTTTTGATCTATTTTTATGATTAATTTTAATCACCTTGATATTGGTTTATTGAACCAGGTGGGACTTCAAAGGATCAAATTTTTTTTGTCAACTGAATGGAAATATCGTCCCTTGTATGGAGTATTTTACGCTGATTTAAAGTAGACATTCTGGGCACAGAAACTTCTGATTCAGGCACATCACTCAATAGCCGTAAAGGATATATATCCACCCTGTGTGAGAACTGTCTTACAAGCAACCTTTTAAAAGTATTGGTGAGGGAACTGTACTCATCCCATGTAGATAGCAGGACATTACTATTCTGCATTGTTCTCATTTAAAAGCATTCTTATTGGTTCCTGATCACAAAACAATTGCATTGACTCCATATCTAGTTGTGTGAAGCACACTGATGGATAGCCTCATTCCCATTGGAGAGCTCTAGCCAATGTTAAGCTGAGCTTGGTGTCCATGTGGTTGATCACTTGTGGAAGTGTCTGTGAACAGAAAAGCCTTCAGCAACATCCTAAAGATCCGTCCTTCAATCCATTTCTTCCTTCCATTCAATCTGTGAGCTTGCTTCTTGCAAGATGGAGGCGATACATAAAAGAAAGGCACCATTGTGCGGAGGCTTCTTTCCCTGTAGAGTCATTGCATCTGGAAAGTATGAAGCTGTGAACAGGTCGTAAATTGCAAACCGCAGAGTCTTCCACGTAGGCAGGAAAGAAAAGTGAAGTGTCCGCTGTTTGTAAAACTGGTCTTGTGGATACTCGTGGTCTGTTGGGTCAGGGCTGTGCTCATCTTTAATTCGGGATTGTGCTTCATCTCTAATCAGGATTAAAAACAGTAGTGCTCTGCCGCGATCTGTTCCAGCTTTTCAAATAACCTGTGTAGCCATTGTCTGACACTGAGGCGGTGTAATGGTGTCTAGTCCCACATTGACTTTACTTCAATATGCCCTAAGTTTTGCAATGTGTGTGTTTAATCTCAGTGCTATTGATAACCTACACTCTCGGCAGCAGCGGCCTTCTCTCTATGATCTTCAATAATGGCCAAGTGATTTTTGTGGGGGCTGTTTTCTGATTGTGATAACAGTAGGCCATGTCTGAAAATGTATTTATATTTATTCCTCACCCTATACAAGCAAGGGGGGTGGGAACCTAAAATAATGGGGGCAAAAACCAATATGTCACCAGTCTTTATGACCTTCAGTCATAGCAACTGATCCCGTGATATTTAATAAAATTATTGAAAGAAATGTGAACGTCCTAGGGATCTTCAGTATTTGTAAGGGATTTTTACCAGATGCATTAGACATACAAAAGTATATTTTCGTAAAATGTCATTTTATTAATATTTAAAACATCTCATGGGTACTAAAAATGGGCACCAAAAAAAAGTACACCTTCAATAGTGTCCTATACATTCTATAACAGTGGTTGTTCCAAAAAAAAATTAAATTTGTTACTCCAACCGTCTGTTTGCGCTCAACGCATTTTGCCCCTGTTCTGGGCTTCCTCAGGAGATTCCAATCAAACAGACATGAGAGCAAACAAGAAAAGAATCTATAGATTCAAAAGCACAAAATAATCAAAATTAGCAAAGAAACATCCGCTCCTCCCTTAGGCACCTTGGTATCAGTGGGTTTTACCTTTTAATTCTTCCTTTTCTCTTTTTGTTACACGATCACTTAAAAAAATTTCAATCCACCTTTCTTTATCCCAAGTTTTGGGTAGATAGCCTCTATGATATATGAGATGATATTACTTAAGGGGACCGCTTGCTGGACCTTCTAGGTGGCATGGTATATGGAGTGGCTCGGCTCAGTAGGCCATGTCTGTCGTGACAAAGTCTTGTTTTTCACTATAAAACATGTTGTCTAATTATGGACCTTTGTCCCAATCGAATTGATTTGGTAATTCTCCCTCTTCTGTTCCAGGTCTGTCGTGTACCAGCAGAGCTCGAAGGAGTCGGCCACTCTTCAGCCGTTTTTTACCCTGCAACTGGACATCCAGTCGGAGAAGATTCGCACCGTCCAAGACGCTCTGGAAAGCCTTGTTGCCCGGGAGTCTGTCCAGGGCTACACCACCAAAACCAAACAAGAGGTGTGCCTGCTTTATCTTCTCTCTAACTCTTCTGCTGCTGCTGCAGTCTTCTATTACGTTGTGTGGGTTTTATTCGGTTTTGCACAGTTGTACAGGCAACTACTGTATTTGTTACAATTATTCTTATAATTTTTAAAATTAAGAATACAAAAAGGAAACGATAATGTGTAAAAAAAAAAAAAGAGAGAAACAAATGAAAACAACATGTTTGGAAAGACTCAGACCAAAGTTTGAAAAAAAGGCAGAGAAAGAACAGAGACATGTCGGAGTAAGAAAAAAAAAGGGTGGGGGGGGAGAGAAGGATATCCAAATTGAGGGTGAGGAGGGATGGGACAAATTCAAGAGGACAAAAGATAGTGGTAAAAGCCCCCCAAACGAAGGTGGGCATTCCGTGGGGACCAGTCTTTAAAGCCCCACATACACGTCTAGATTTTCTGTTCAGTCAACTTAGAAAGAAAAATTTTTTGGGATCAGGGAAATCGGTGATTGATTGTATGTTTGCCAACTGTAGTAACAGATATTTGATCAACTTTTTTGGGATTGAAAGTGTAATCGATTTCAATACAACCAATTAAAATTTACCAGCACGTCCAATAATTTTTTCAATAAATTTTTTCCCAATTTTAATTGTTTTAGGTTGATCTAACCATGTGGGCTGCCATAGATTTTTAATCAACCAAACAATTTATTGAGTTTAGTTGATTGGATGAAAATTCTGGATGTGTATGGGGGGTGTCTGTCCGTGAGAATGGCTGTAAGCTTTCCATTATTCATCATCCCATAATATGTTGCTTCACTTCTGCAACGCTAACGGTAGGTTGTTGCCAAGGCCTAGCTATCTGTCTAGTGGCCATAAAAATAAAGGAGTCCAGGCGGTCCTTTGATTTGGACAAGGACAGTATCTTCCGGTGAAGCAGAGCCACCCATGGGTCATGGCACAGCGGGCACCCCAAAAGAGTGGGGAGAAAGTTATAGACTCGGATCCACAATCTCTGAGCCCGGGGGGCATGTCCACCAGATATGCAGGAGGGTAACTTCTGTATTTAAATGTTTTCTACGATCTTACTCCTCACACTGTATATTGCAAGCTGAGGAAATTCATATAGTATCCTCCCTTTTTGTCCTCTTTGAAGGACGACATCACAATTTTTTCTTTTCCTTACCAAGCCTGTCTTTCTCTGGCCCTCTCCTTTTAAACGCTGGGTTTCACGTTTGTCAATTATAGGGGCTTAGCATTAAATGTAGGTGTTGCCTAGAAATTTCCAGTCCTCTTGACTGACATCTACCTAGCAAGGTTTTGCATAATGTTTACCAAAGCCAGCGCACTTCCTGAATCTGGTGCTGTGTTTTGTGAGAAGTACTGCATAAAGGCTTGTTTCCACTATATGTTGTGACCCCCTCTGCTAAGCGTATTGCTTGGAGGGGATCCAGACCGAGCACATAGACTTCCCTCCTCAACGTACAGCGAAGGCTCAACGTACTCGTCTACGTTCAGCCTTGCATCGGTGGAACTGTGAAGACACAGCATCCGCCAAGCAGGTGAGTGAATGTGCTCCGTCGGGACCTCCTGCCAAGCAATACACTTAGTATGCTATCTCTATAAATATTAGTGAAAACATAGCCTAAGGGTCCTGTGATCTGGAAGCATATGATCTAATACGTTAGCATGTTGATTAGGAAGGTAGTATATAGTGGGCATTTCTTAGCTGGTTGCAATTACATGAAATAATCCTGTACATGACCAGGAAAACCTGGAGTTTAAAACATGTATTAAGGTGTACTAACTGTGTCTTTAGGTTTGTGATGGACTATAAAATGTTCTTGGCAGTTTCGGGGTTAACAGGCAGCCTGTCTTGGGGCAGAAGGAAAAAAAAAAACCTCTTTGGCGAGTATTGCCTCCGGGCGTTTGAAGGTCGCAGTGGCTGTGGGCGTAAACCTTCAGCGCCAAGTTTCTTGTGATTTCTGCATGTAAGGATTTGGTTGCAAACCTGTCATTTTTGGTATTCGCAGAGAGACCGCTGTTCAATTAAGGGTTTAGGAGGGACGGGTGTTCAGTTTATCTACCAGCGGCTGCGTCTGGTTTTTATTTTGATGTCTGGGCTGAATGAAAAGGGGGGAAAAATTGCACAATAATTAGTTTGAGACGGCAAAGCCTCCCGTCACCTCCTTGTCCTGACATTTAGGCAGATGGTCATTTACGGTGAAGATTTTCCAAGTCACACACAGGTAGCCGGCGGGACACGGAGCTGTCTGAAGCGGAGGGTCTGTTTATTAAACCGATTAGCAATCTTGGTTGTATTGATACAAAGGCTGGCAAATATCACTAACGACAGCTAGACAGAGGAAAACTCTTCGCACAAGGTTTACCTTTATTTCATGGTTAATGCAATAAATAAAAGACAGGGATTCCAGTGTTTGGTCTATGACTTAAGCCCCCCCCCCCCCCATACACCTTTAGATCACTCCAACAATTTCCTTTAGCTCTACCAACAACTATGTAGTGCCGGGTCCTCCCTGATAGAATACATAGTGATTGGAAGGTATATATCACTGCTATGTAGTGCCGGGTCCTCCCTGATAGAATACATAGTGATTGGAAGGTATATATCACTATGTAGTGCCGGGTCCTCCCTGATAGAATACATAGTGATTGGAAGGATTTGAAAGGTCCTTATATTACATGGTTTTGGTAGAACAGAAGTGGATTGTATAGAATTTGTCTGGAGTGATCTAAAGGTGTATGGGGGGTTTTAGCTGCTCCTTTAGTTCCTCCTTTTTCAATAAATCCCTAAAAAAGTGTTAAGAGTGAATTTTACAATTGTGAAAATAAATACAATGTACTTTAGAAGTACAAACACTACTTTGTATACAATTTCAACTGTTTCCTAAACTTGCACCACAGGGCCCCCCTTTTCTAGATAGAAACATTATCGAGTCCTCCCTATTCAAATTACACTGTTTCATGTGGAGGGCCATTTTACACTAGCTGTGTTTGTGTTGCAGTATCATGTACTAGTGTGAAATGATATTCATTTTGAAATACAATGTTTAAATTTCACACCAATCATGCAGACACATTCGTTATTCACAGAGAGATGCACAGATCCACATTATATGCACTCTTACTGCAGCTAGTTCCTCCATGTTGGGCTTCCTGCTTGTCCCTCCCTTTGCTCCTTAGCTGCACCACCCCAACACCCCCCATCCCTTAAAATACCTGCAATAGATTCAACATCCTGTGTCAGATTTGACTTACTTAATGTGACAGTGACTGCTCTCTTTCTGGTCTGTGGATCAGGCCTTAGCTTGTGTTCTTCTAATGGCCACAACAGGTGAACTTTTGTTGGTCCAATAGCTTGAATAATGACCATTAGGGCTTGTTTCAACTAAATGTCAGGACTTTGTTTGCTCGGCCGATGCTGTGTTTAGACATTGTTGCACTGTTGATGCAGAGGTTCCACTTCACTACGGGCATTCTTGCATCGGCAGAACAGTTTGGCGCAGTAAAGACACAGCATCCGCTGAGCAGGTAAGTAAGTCAATGTGCTCCATTGGGATCCCTGCCAAGCAATATGCTTAGTGGAGGGGTCCTGACATATAGTGGAAACATAGCCTTAGAGGCATCTCTAGGGTGGCAGCTGCCACGCACCCTCACATCTGAAGTCTGCATACCCTGTGCCACATTCAGTGTCCTGTTTTGGATTAAATGTTGCTGAGCACCCTTACCCTCACTTCCTGTGACCCCACCGTGTCATGGCTCGGTGACACTTATTAGAATCTAGGAGATTCAACAGACATGCTGAAGCTCATATTAGAATAATGAAAGCTTGTCACAGAACTGTAGAACAGAAACCATGCAGAAGTGGTAAATTCATATTTTACATAATTTAAACCTTTTTCCAGCAGAAATCATTGACTTTCTCGTTTTTCACTGGAATAGAATAAAAGGTTATAAAGGAAAGCTGAGAACAAACTCCAATGGGGGATGACTCAGCTTGACCTCTTGGTATTTGCAGTGGAAAGTAACTCTGGATATTTGGGACAGGAAAGGGTTTCATGTTCCGGTCATCCTGCCACGTGTTCACATGATTCTTCACCAAGCGGTACGGTTTATTGGTGCAAGGCGGCGTCACTGCATGGCGTTTATCTTCACATGCAGATTCAGGGCTTATCCCCACTTGCAGTCGACCACTCACCTTTTGCAATGCGTTCACACATGCTCGCAGACAAGTTTTATTTTTTTTTATTGTGAAACAGTGCAACCGCCCTGGAGCGCGCCCATAGAGAATGGATGCGGTTAAAAACAGTGTCCACGTGTGTTTTGACCATGCCAATTCATGTCTATGGGTGTGATTGACCGCGGCCAAAATCGTGGTAACCCTAGTTTCAGTTTCAAGTGGGGACAAGTCTGTTTAAATAAATGGTAGCGGGGGATGCGCCCTAAATGTAGCTGTTGTCAAACTTGTACAGCATGCTTGAGAAGTTGGGTAGCATCTCTGAGAAAGGAGTCCTTCATCTTAAATTCCTTCTGTAGATAATGTTATCTCCCCTACACTTTCTGGGTGGATAGAGGAAGTCCAATGTAAAAATGTCAGACATTGGATTGTTTGGGCATCTAGACTATAAGGATGTGAGGACAGTGTTAACCTGCTCTGTGGGGTAGCCCACCCCATATGATGAGCACAGCCGCCTATTCAGTGTCGGTGAAGCCGTAATGCGGTCGACATGGATAGTACATTCTTCTTCTTTATGTTTTGCTTCATAGAATTCATAGTCAACGCTCCAGCCAGCCTTGGACTTCTGGAAACACGAAATTCACAAAGTTCATAAACAAACTTTGTGTGCTCAGAGAATGTCTTAGATTGTGTGCCAGAATTATGTTGATGCTGTAATGAACAGGAGCCGAAGTATTGAAAACAAAGATAAAACTAGTGCGTGGAATCCTCTCCAGCAGATGGTATTACTAAAGGCTGTAAAGGGGGTAATATGAGGTTTAGCTGCACTTTTCAAGTTTTAATTGTAAAATTGTGAAAATCGGCTAAGAGTACCTGTCCTTGATCATCCAGTCTCTGGGGGATTGCACCAGACATTGGATGACTATCGCCATCCTGTGTGTTTAGATATAAATATTATTTATACATTTCTGTAAAATATGTATTTTATACTATATGAAAACTGATTGGACCAGGGAAAAACTGATATGTTCGTTTCCTGTTCAATTGCACTTTTTTTGAATAAAGGGAATCGATCACTCCATGTGGGAAGCTTAGATTCCCGCAGGAATGATCAGTGTGAACACGCACAGTGCAAGAATTGTCCAGTAAATCGTAATGTCTATGGACTGCTTTAAGATAGTTCTAAATAGATCCTTGTTATTTTGTTACCGTTGCACCACCCTACTTTTAGGGTTTAATGCTCCTTCTTGCCCATCAAGTACAGGTAAAGAGTTTACATGTTCCCATTATCTCAGCACTGTCCTCTCATAATATTGTATTTAGAGCAGTGGTGGTCAACTGAGTTGATATGGATGGCCACAAATGCGGCCCTCAGCATCACTAAAGGGCTGCACATAAAATTTTCAATCTATGCTGGCTTGTATAAAAAAAATGTAATAAAAAAAATGACAGTAGGCATAGCTAGAAGACATTTTTTATTTTAAAATAACAAAACTTGTTTGAAAATGATACTTCAATCATTAGGGAACACTGAAGTGTAATGCACATTTTCGTGTCATATACATCGTCATAGGTTATGTGCCTCATAGAAATCATCAAAGCCTCTGATATCTATGGGGCACATAACCTTTGATTCAAAGGATACATGCCCCTATTCTCAGAATATGTGCCACAATATGTATTATACAATCATCCCCCGCTCATTGGTGGAATAGTGGGAGAATAGGCACTCGCCAGTCTGCTGATCCCCTGACAACACTAGAGGAGGAGAGGAAGAGAGGCGAGGGGCTTGCTCAGGTGCCATCTGGGTCCCTGATTGGCTTTTACATATGCCTATCATGTAAGTTTATCGCCTCAACTCATCTCCCCACTCTAAGTCAGCAGAGGATATTGTATGTCCTATACAATAACGGTAAGGTTTCAGGGGGAGCAAATGGAAGACTGAGGGGGGCCACCGAAGAACACCCAAAGGGCCTCAGGTTGGGCACCTGGGATTTAGAGGGACGACATCTGAGCCATAAGGTAGCAATACAATTATCGTATTTTCTGTTTGATTTCCTGCCCATCTGGTGAGATCGGCCCATAAAAACAGAAAGGTGATCAGATATGTTTTTTTTTATTTTTATTTTTTTTTCATTTTCATTATATGACAGTTTTTCCAGGTGATGGTACTATGGAGCATGCACACTGTGTGGCAGACAAACGATTGCTGTTCATCTTGCTATCGCTTTACAATTGCAAAAAAAAAAAAAACAAATTGCAGTGGTGATTGAATTATAAGTCATAGCTCAGGAGGAGGCTTTCTCTGAATAAGGCGTCAGGCTGTCTATGTATGGGAAGTTCTCAAGTAAGAAGCAGGTTCAGCTATGTGATGCTATTTACCTGTAGGTGCAAGGGAGCGCTTCCTTACCAGTGAGTTTCTAAGATTTAACCCCCCTGGCGTTCCTGCCTAGACCAGGGCCGTCCAGTGCTGACTCAGTATAGCACTGGACAGCTCGGGCCGGAGCCCCACCAGCGCAAACGCACCAATTTGCGCTGCTCCATTGGCTCTGATCTTCTGAACTGGCTTCTGCATGGAAATTTTCATTTAAGTCCATGGTGCGCTTTTGGTACAAAAATCTGGACCTCACAAGAGTGCTAGAAAGGGAATAACTAACCTGATAAATTTTTGGTGGGAAGGTGGTGAAGGAAGGTGATCATTCCATCTGTGTGAGATGATGATTTTCTTCTCTGCCTGCTCAGGATTTATTTCGGTTTCATTTTCAACGGTCTTTTAAAAACTACAGGAATGTATCTAATGTTAAGCTGGGAATAGACAGTAAGATTTACCATCAATTCCCCATCAGATTTGGGCACTAGGAGCGGGCGTGATGACTTCACCATGCACGCCCACTAGTGCCGACAATTGGACGGTACTCTTTATATGCAGCTCATTACTTCGGCTGGGGGCAGCCATCCCCAGCCAAACTTATGGGATTGGGTTTAAATTTACCATCCTGTCGGCTAACTGTGCGATCCTACAGGACTGCTGATTTTAGCCCAATCCTCGTTGGTTGCTGCATCCAATTCCTGCACGACCAACTCCCTAAGGGATGTGGGAGCGCACGGCATCGGACTGGCGGTCGGATAGTGTAGGAATTGGAACGTTTATGCCCAGCTTTAGAGATAGAAGTGTTCTGTAGTCCTGCCCTTGGGTGATAATGTGGTTCTCCTATATGGGCAATGACTGAGTGTTGCCATTTTAAGGCAAATAGTGTCACCTTTTTAATAATGGGAAGATGATCAAGTGGTCCCCTCGAAAGAACTGGCAAATTGTCTTGTATTACATGTACCTGTTTAGCATAGTAAACATTATTAGAAAAAGGCTTAATCTGCTTTTCTTTTTTGGGTTGTTTCTCTAGCCCAGGCTATGGGGCATGGAGCATTTCTCAATGATCAATGTGAGGAATCTTCCCAGCTCTGGCTCACTGGTGCCCTACCAGTACTCTTTACCAGCCAAGCAAGCAAAGTCAATTTTAGATAGATATATTTGTTTGTGGAAACCAGTAATTTTATTGGCCTTGTCAGACACTTCTGGGCCTGGCTGCAGACAAGTGCCTGACCCCGACGTATTAACTCGTATTATTGTAGTTAAACGCAAGCCACCACTTGGAGCCTGTTCCAGCTGCTACTTCCAGGGCTTCCTGCTGTCTGCGGCATGTCTGGGTCGTGCTGCTTGTCTGCAGCTCTGTACATCTCTCCGGACATGATTCTTTGTCTCTGCACAGAGAGCTAGTACTCTTTAGAAGTGATCATCTTTTAGATAAACTTTTTAAAGTCTGTTATGACATGGTCTGTTACGAGATGTGATAAGCAAGGTTGTGAAGTTTTTTCATTGTGTAGTACTGTCCTGTTGGAAAGACTATTGCAAAACGCAACAAGGGAGTAAGTGGAAAAGTTTCTAAAGTGATATTTAGGGCCCATAGGCACACGGTTCAAGGGCTAAACTTCATTTTAAGTAAGTACCGCTTTGAATAAGCTTGGGCTCCAGAACTCACAACAGGTTAAGTGGCTTTTCCAGTAATTTTGTGATAGTTTAGCTTCCCAGTTAATTCTAATGAACTTTAAATTGTACAGCCTTGAAGTGTATTTTCATTCATCACATTGGGAGGCGGTGAGTGCGGACTATCTCTGTTGTGTTTGTTAAGGATTCTTGGAATGTATTTACTGTGCGTCTCTCCTGTTTTCTGCTGGGATCTGCCTGTTCTGATTTGGCACAGATTGCCTTGTTCTCACTCTGACTTCTCTTCTACCTACAGGTTGAAATCAGCCGGAGGGTGACTCTGGAGGAGCTGCCTCCAGTGCTCGTTCTGCACCTTAAACGCTTCGTGTTTGAGAAGACTGGCGGCTGCCAGAAGCTGGTGAAGAATATTGAATACCCTGTGGATCTAGAAATTAGTAAAGGTGAGATAAGCCAGCATTTGGAAACACAAATATACATTCATGTTCTCCCCCCAAAGAACATGTATTTAAATATTTCCTAAAGATTTTAACCTCCCAAGGGTTCATGACGTGTACTCATCCATTGCTGCCCTGTGGCTCACTAGCCTTTCTATGTGTCCGCCCCGATTGGCTGGCTGATGCTTCCTGAATGGAAGCTTATCCCTCCACATACCCCCCCCCCCC
>CM070041.1:47311734-47326550 GCA_036250615.1 Ptychadena robeensis | reverse complement strand
GGCATATGCTAAACACATTAAACTATTTTACATTTTAAGATCTACATTATTCATAATGGGCTCCAAATTCTAAAATTATTTATATTGTGTGGTTAAGCAACACTTAAATTAGACTAAATGTTTAATGAAATTTGGACAGAAGACACTACAAAGTCTGGTTGAAGACTTGAGGTGGCTGTACATGGGCGTTTTTTTTTTTTTTTTGTGCAATTGGAACATGGCCAACCTTTCATTCGATCTTGGGGACCAAGGTCCCCATCTAAAGTGTTGGCCAGGATCTGATACGCAGCATGTTGTGCATTGATTTGCCGTTTGGTCGACTCATCGATCGTTCGAGCGGGTATTGGGCAGCCTTGCACAAAAGATAGCTCTAACCTCATCCAAGTTGTGATGTAAGCCCAATCTCCCATTTTTAAATGAAATGTAGTGCATGCCAAACAAATCCAATCTGCTCGAGCCTTGATGAAGGAGAGTTATTTTCCTGAAACACTTTGGGTGTATATGATACATTCACCCTATGTGGTTTATGGGTTTAGGAGACCCTCCTACATACAGCCAAATAATCTAGAATGGGTTAGATCGGTCCAGCAAATGAAAAGATAAGCATGAGCCATAGACTAAACTTCGCATACTATGTGGGTTTACCATAGGTTAACATCCATAAAGCTTTACTTAAATATATACAAAACTCGGTCAGTTGGTGCAATTTCTCCTTTGCCACAAACCGAATAGCCTAAGATTAAAGGATGTAGCCAATGTCAAATTCCAAAATGATAGAAATATTCAGAGGCCGCTTTGTAGATTCTGTGCTTGGGTGGACTTGCAGATTGTGCCATTGTAGGTACTATAGGTGGTCAATGAGATGCTAAAATATTGGTATGCAACATGAAGCTGATATATAGGCATTTGCATTATATTTATTTAAATGTCAGCATTTCATTGACAGTCTCTAATCAGTACTGAGAAATTGGATGTTGCCGCAATAAGATTTGAACTTAACACTGATTGTAGTTATTGAGCTGGGGACTGGGCTCCTTATAGAAGTTTGCATTTGAGCGTAATGTCCTCGTTAACCTTACCTTGTGATTTTGTTCCCTTCTAATTATAATATTTGTGTCCCTCCCCCTTTTTCCAGTTGTGTATCACCATGGAAACAGCGCCACCGGTGGCCATTACACTACAGATGTCTTCCAGATCGGTCTCAACGGCTGGTTGCGCATCGATGACCAGACTGTCAAAGTGATAAACCAGTTCCAGGTGGTGAAACAGACTGTAGAGCGCACGGCCTACCTCCTGTATTACCGCCGCGTAGACCTGCTGTGAGCTCCGCTTGGCGCTGTGTGAGCTGCCGTGCGCAAAACTCCTGCTTCATAGACACACGAATCACCTCTCCTTTTTTTTTTCTCTACTTTTAACTCTACTTTTTTGAGTGATCTTCCTCTTCCTTCTCTGCTTTCCCTCCAAGCTTCCTTTACAACTGTCCTCCCCCCTCTTGAAAATTTTTTAGAGTAGAATAGGAGAAAAAGCTAAATCTGATTGGCTTTGCTGCGTCCTTGTGAGGCACAGCAAAGTGTAAATTGTTTCCTGAAAATGAGGATGTTTTAAGCACACATGACTTGCAAAACACATTAAAACCAATCTCCAGCAAAAACTTTTTTTCTGTTTGTGTTTTTTTTTGTATTTTTTGTGAAGAAAGATTGGTAGGGTCTTATGTTATGTCCATGCTGGGTGGGGGTGAGGTGGAAGAGATTTCCTCCTACTTCCTCACATGTCTCATTTAAAATCTCCTTGACGGAGGTACAGAGACAGGCTTAACCCTTTCCCCATTGTTCCATAACGTACATTGCTGTTCTGATCCGAATTACTTGGGATTTTGCCTGACACACATTAGATGGCAAATGGGGAAAAAAATCAGCTGGACAGCCAGATTTAGAAATATAAGGAAATCTGCATTCATAACTTTCTCACTTTATCAAATAGAAAAGTTTTGGCTGGAGCTTTGGCTTTTAATAGAATTGAAGTCAATTGAATTTACTGAAATTGAAGTCCTCCTGTTGATTACTGCAGGGAGGCAAGAGAAGACTGTACATACATAGCATCTGCCCAAAAGCCCCATTTCCTGGCTGTGTCTGTGCTCTCCTGAATAAATGTCCTGCTTACGTCATGTCCCCATATCTCTATTATCATGTTCTTTCTAAGGATGAGGGAGACAGACAAGTAGCAGCTTTTTGTGGCATTTATATTAGGTGACCGAATTGCATTGAACTGGAAAGTCACATATACAGAAGATTTTTTTTACAGTGTAACCCTCTGAAGTATGAGCAAACTAAACTGTGAATTGATCCTTAAGACGCAAGGCATCAGCACTACAGTATGTAAATTGTGATTTATTTTTAAATCTGCGTATTTCAGAAGTCAAAGGACTCCATTTTCTGTGCCCCACAGGGTGTGAGCTGTATCTCCTAAATAAAAGAATCTCTAGATACGGTATCTCTCAGCCCATGTTGCTTGCTTAAGTATTGTAGAGCTGGAAACTTGTGTTATCAGTGTAGGATTTCTGCACAATGTCATTTCAGTCTTCTAATACAATAAGCTTTGTAAGACCCCTGTGCAATCTAGGATCCCTCAAGTGCAGCGTGATTATGTCATCGCGCTGCTCTCAAGCTTCCTTGAGTGAAGCCCTTGGTCCCCATCCAAAGTTACTTAACTCGAACAGAGGTTACCAACATCCAGCTTGAAGAAACCGGTGCCTGCTCAATGCTTTATGTCTCAATCAATCACCATGAACGTTCATGGCAGTCGGTTGTGCTCGAATCCATTACTAAAATCGAGCTGTATATGCCTAACTTTAGGCTGTAACTCACAAGAATAGATTACATTCTAGCTTTTAATTGTAGCTATAGTGTCACATTGGGTACCTTTACTGGGTATGGGTACCTTACTGGTTATGCTTAATTCCACAGTTTTTTAAATTTGGTTCACTATGTATGGCCAAATCTGAGCGAGAACGATGTGTGGTTTTGGAGCAGATGGTGTCACCACCAGCTTATTCTGTGCTTTAATCAAGGGGCACCAGCCTATTCATGTACAGTCTTTCTTTGCCTTGTTACTGTAAAGCAGAACTCCAGCCTAAACTGTGTCTTAGAGCAGAGAAAGGAAATAATTTCTTTTTTGCTGCCTGGGGTAATGGGCTTTACCCCCTGCTTTCTTGTGACCGGAAGTTGCTAGTGTCCTTTCAGTCCTAAAACTCTGATGGGTTTGATCTACCATAACCAAATCTGGAGTTCTGTTATGTATAAAAGTACCTGGAGAACCTTCCATAGACACCCCCATATAAAGCTAGTGGAGGTGTTTAAGGCCAATGCTATATCCAAGTTCTTTTAATAGGAAGCTGTGCAGATCAGCTGCCCTCTGGATCACAAGATACGTTTTAACTGGGGCGATGAAGTAGATTTTTGAAGCAGCAGCTTTATGGCTTGGCACCTCCACCAACCTTCTCACAATAAATTCAACAATTGCTGCTCTGGTATAACCACCCACCCCCTCACCACCAATGAGAAGGTCTACTGATTCTTAAGAGACTAGATTTTTTTTTTTTTTTTCTTAGCGTCTAGGCTAGAAGTGGCTGCGTCGCCTCTCGGCTACCCTCCACGCTTCGCCAAAGACTAAAACGCACCAGCATTCAATCTTGTACACGTGAGTACAGTGAGTTCCTAGAATCCCCCTTCCTGCAGACCCCAATACCCCTCAGCCAGCTTTTTAGATTGCTGAATCTGTAACAGAAAGAAAATTTAAAATAATTCTTGCATCGGCCAGGCTAAATAAATGAATTCTAATGCTTTTTCAGCGATGCTGGGTGCGTAATAAGAATGAGAGATAATGGGTTTTAACTCCTTCTCTGCTGGACAACAGCAGTCGTTTTAAGTTGGAATGCATTCTCCAGCAGTTGAAGGCTTTAAAACCGATTGCAGGCAAAAAAAATATAATAATAAAAAAAAAAGTAAAAAAAAAAAAAAAGCGCAATGAAATTAAAAGTATATAGATGAGTGATTCAACTTTACTGCCACACCACAGAACCCCAATTACCCTTCAACCCCCCCCCCCCCCCCCCCCCCCCCCCCCCCCCCCCCCCCTCTTCCCCTCCCCTGAGCCATCTGTGTACACCAGATCAGTCAAGAGCAAGCAAGACGATCGCTTTATCCTTCCAAGTCTGCTTTGTTTTAATTTCGCTGTCTTTGCTCTCCTATAATGTTAAGTTCCTAATTGTACACAGTTTAGTGAAAGTTAGGAATACAAAGTTGTCACTCATCAATAAAGTCACTAAGTTGGTTTAAAAAAGAGACTGTGTGCTTTTGTGTTGTGCGTCGCGTGCCGCCATGGATGTGGTTTTGACAAACGGTTTATTAAATTACAGCGGAGCCGCAATCAAACGGCCGGTTCTGGGCATGTTCAAGGGAATCTGGAATATCATCTCACTCGGCAAGGAAACCTAATAAAGGTCCGGTGAATGTAACTGGTTTTCAATCTGCAGGATGTTGGCTGTTTTTCTAGCAATAAATTGATAATTGTGTGCGAAGCTTAGAGATCACTCGTATAATCCTGTAATGGCAGCACTGAACCCCTCTACGTCTGCCAGAATTTTACAGCAATGATCCGGAGAAAGCTACTGCTCTTCCAAATAACAAAAAATTTTGCAATCTGCATGGTATTGGCATAGATCTAAACAGCATGAGTGATTGAAACCAAATGGAGGGTGAAAGTGTTTACCTGTCAGTCCATCTTGTGTAAGAATCAACAAATTTGTTCCATAATTTTGTATTTCCCAATTCACAGGCTGAGGTGCCAAATCAAATTCTAGAATACAAATACAAATGTCCTTTCTGGCTTCCTGGTTTCTATAAACTGCTTGCTTGTTGAGGGATCCCAAGTCCTCCGATATCCATCAACATGGTTGGGGAAATATGTTCCCTGCAGCAGAATACTGTATGGTCCCCAAAATGTGAAGATGGATGTTTCCTGACGACATCTCGTCCTGTGCTAACCTGTAAGTATAGCACTGGACGAGGTGGGGCCAGCTGACAGAGATCTGAGCCCCGGCAGCACAAATTCACTGATCCGCACTGCCCCGGTGGCTCTGATCTACTAAACTGGCTTCTGCACGGAAGCAGATTCCCTGAACCCCCCCAAAGAAATGTAAGTCTATGGGTGAGCTTTTGGTACAGAAATCTGGACCTCAGAAGTGCGCTAGGGAGGTTAATATGCAAATTACTAGCAGACTGAAATTGAAGCCAACCGAGTATAGCAGTTGCAGTGTTTAATTTGCATAGTAATGTCAAAATTTTAGATTATCTGCCGATGATTGTGCAGATCAGATGTTGAAGAAAAATTTACCTGGTGAAATATGTCAAAATGGGGCGGTGCCTCGTCCCATCTGTGGTGATGTGAGGTGGGCTAGCAAGGTTTAGAACCATGTTTTAGAGCATCTGTTGCTATCACAGGTCTTGTAGATCCCCTGCCAAATGCAGCCAATCTCTTGGTAGTTAAATGCAGGATTAGCTCTGTAGAGCTGAGTGCTCTAACCAGATATGTATGGTGGCACCAAACACTTACCCTTCCCATGGAGGGAAATGAACACCTCCATATAAGCTCTTGGCCCTACGATTCCTTTTCTCACAAGTTGTAAGGTTGTGTATATAGAAGCATAAGGGGTTCAAAAGGAGAACTATTTCTTAAATTATTTAGTTATTAAAAGTCCTCTTTTAAGGTGGAAATCTGTATGAGGACTTTTGTTTGCAGTCATATGCCGTATATCAGATATTGCCAGAAATGGTTCCCCAACTTCCCATAGATTTAACCCTTTTTTTTGTCAGAAATCTGCCTAAAACACTATATTCTGCTGCATTCAAATTCATACAAGGTTGCTCTGTGGGTTGGATATAAACAAACGGCTCTATTTAGAATTGTATACTCAATATGTAAAAAAAAAAAAAAATTCCATCTGTACTTTCAATGCAGAGCCGAGATCAGGGAATTACCCAGCTACCACAGCGCTCAGAAATCTGCTTTCCGTTCTGCCAGGGCTATGGAGAGAGGAGGGGGAGGTAATTCTTTAATAAGATATCACCATGATGCAGATATTTTTTTTTTGGGTGGGGGGGGTTATGCTTTCCTCCCTATTAGTAATTTTAATCCCATTAATGCGTAGTTTAACTTCTGGTGGTAAATTCATCATTGTCGATAATAGGAAAGAAGAAACGCCAAAAAACTTTAAAAGTAATTTTAGAAGGTCCCTCACCGGCTCTCCTCTCTCCCTGGCTCCTATGACACGGGCCACACCTAAGCGCAGTGATAGCTGGGTAAGTCCCTAATCTCTGGTCTCTATTAAAATGTACACACAAATTTTCACATACAAAACCATTATAAAAACCCCCATCGGCCACCAACGATATTGCACCCTAAACTCCTAGAAGCCTGGCAAATAAAGCTGGAGTCTCTCATACGATTCCAGGCAACAGCAGGTAAGTATATATTTTTAGGACTGTAAAGCATTACACCACCATCATACCAGCACAGAAGCATGTCAAACTTTAATTTTACCTATATATTTTTTAGATTTTGAATATACATCCGCTTTAAGCTGACCAGCTAGAAACTGTAAAGATAAGTCTTATGTAACTCAACCCTAGGGCTCATTAACTGTTATAGATGCGCTGTTTTTCCAACATTTCGATTATTCTGGTGGGTGTAAAAGTGACCCTCCCATTAAAACAAAATGTTAAAATGTCCTTTGATTGAAAACTACAATGTTTTGTATAGTTTTTTTCCTCCCTTTAAAAAAAAAAATGATGGGATAATTTATATTGTATTTATCTAGTTTCTTTATCCATGATTATACGTTTTTGGAAGTGATGGGATCAGTGGACAGTAGAGGGCAGTGTGTGGTTTCCTTTACTGTGTGCGTTAACTCGGCCTTTGCTGTGGTTGACCAGTAAGGCCCCCATACACCGGACGAACTGGGCCCGATAGACCAGCTCAGAGTATCGGCGGGCACCCTTTGTGTGCTGGCCGTTGCTTTGGACAGGGACGCCGGTCCCCATTCTAACTAATGGCATCGGCCAGAGACATGTCTGCTCATGTGGGCACCTGGGACCCATTGCCGATTTTGCAGCTGACTCGCGTATATCGGTCGCCTGGAAAATCGACCGTGGCTTGCTAGGTGTATGGGGGCCATTACCTGTATGGATCTCCTTATTGTCCTGCATAAGGCCAAGAGCTGGCCAGGTCATATTTTCTCTGCAATGTCTTCAAGAATGGATGCCAAGCCCTAAGAATGCTTCCAGTATTTGCTAAGAAAACCCTCTAAATTATAGTAGGGTAGACAACCTACTTCTCATTAGGACAGAGGTCTCTGCTGCCCAAGTTTTGTACATAGTCCCCTTTTTTCAGGCTGCCCAATTTTTGGGATAATTGTCCTCATGTGGTTTTCATTAGGTGTCATTCCTTTATTAGTTCTGGGGAAAGATACCTCGGCTTGCTAATACCATTCGTAGTCTGTGGTTGCCATTGTTCAACATGAGATGAAAAGCTGTGTCAATGAAAGTCAAGGAAGCTATTGTGAGGCCGAAAAACCACATCAAAACCATTCGATACATCAATAAAACCTTAGAATTAGGGGCTGGTAGGCCAAGGAAGAAGACTTCAACTACTGATTACAGAGAAAGCCAGAACATCAGAGACGTTCTTCCGGATGCCGCTATCTCGTTCTATCAGCAGAAAACTTCCTGAACAGAAAAAGGTTACAGGATGCAAAGCACCAGTTACCACAAAACAGGGTATTAAAGGAGATTATAGAATTCTGGAAATGGTGCGATGGACAGATGAGACCAGGATTAACCTGAGCAGAGTGAAAGTAAGGAGATCAAAAGATCCAGAGTACTAGTTGCGCATGATGGTGGGACAGTCATGGCATAGTCGTGTATGGCATCCTCATGATGGTAGTTCCAACAATGAATTTGAAGTTTAATAATAAGTCCATAGAACTTGTGACATCATAAGTCCCGCATATTCCAATTAGTGCTGATCGTCACACGTTTGAACTTTGGAAGTTTGTATGACAAACATTTATGCATCTATGACCTGAACACGTTTTGTGAACAACTTAGCTTCCTCAGGGGATCAATGCAAAGGTACTCAAAGTGAGGAGAAGGGGGGTGCGATCATGGCTTGTAAAAAGGACCACAAGGGGTTCTCTCATGTGGGCCCCCTGTTTATGGGAGCCCTTGGGGTGTGGGCGGTCTCCCCCCATCTGTGTTGGTGGATTATTGGCTGACATGATGAGTGATAACAACTTGCCTACTATTTGGGAACCCCTTGGTACTTATTACTTTTATAAGCCACAACCTTGAAAAGCAGGAACTAGAAAGATCTTGTTGGCTCGATTTTTAATTAAATTCAAAGCAGATTTCACTTCGACCTGTAACAAAACAATGATTCGAAACAAATTGAGGAAACATGATAGTGCCAATATTTGCAATAAAAGGTAGCGATTAGAATATTTACATTCAACACTAATATAGACCTTCACCAGCTTTGAGGGTGTTCAAGCCCTACTTAACTGGGACCTTCAGTAGGAAGCCTGTGTCACTTGCCACCCGTGGCCAGACTATAGCTCAAGCATGGCCTTGTAAAAGCCCCCCATACACCTTACAATCTTACCATACAATTTCTGTACAATCACCTTTTCTACCAAAACCATCTAATATGAGGAGCTTTCTAACCTTCCAATCTCTATGTATTCTATCAGGGAGGACCCGGCACTACATAGAATACACAGTGATTGGAAGTATACATCACTGCTATTAGAGAGGACCCAGCACTACATAGCAGTGATATATACCTTCCAATCACTATGTATTCTATCAGGGAGGACCCGGCACTACATAGTTGTTGGTATATCTAATGGAAATTGTATCAAGTGATCTAAGGTGCAGTCTGACAAATCCCCCCTATCACCGCTCCCCGTATGTGTTATGTTTTACAGAAGAGATGTCTATGTTCTCCACAGTTACCGCGTATCACATCCCGCCTCTCTGAATCTCAGCCAGAGCCGTAGAGTGTTCTAACACTTCCCACTCTGCTCCCAACACGGAAGAAGTGTTGGCTCTATATCCGTATTAATGTTTTACTGGTTAATTAGTCATCTTATTTTTACGCTGTAGGATGATAGATCCGGCTGCTCCAAAACACTCCCCTCTGTTATTATAAAGGTATAAATGGAATGCCCCTTTACATGTTTTTAGTATTTTTTCCTTGCTGACATGCATGCGGTTAGCATTGGCGAGGGGTGCCAGGTACTCTTTAAGGAAATGTAAAATTAATTCCACTTACAGTAACTTTCTCAGAGAGTCATGGTTTTGGCACGGTGTGCGTGCGGTTCTTCTTGTCGCCCCAATTTCAACCTTGTTACTTAGAATGAAACTTTTGACATCTGTCTGGTGCCAGTGACGTCTCACACTGCCAGCTCCTCTCACCGCTGTGTGCCAGTTATAAGACCTGGTTGCCATCCAGCTGATTAAAGACTACAAGTTCCAGCATGCACTGGCTGCTGTCACTGGGAAATATAGAGACTCCTGCTAGTTTAAATTGCTACTGATAACCATGGATTCAAGTTCTGATAAAAAAAAAATGTTTACATTTTTAAAGTTTCATTGTTTTCATTTGTTTCATGGATTTAACTTTGTTTCATGTGATTCCCCTGCAGTAATCCAAAGGCATTCCCAGTGATGTCATTGGTCTCTGGTGATTGGATAGGCTGCATTCCCAGTGATGTCATTGGTCTCTGGTGATTGGATAGGAAACATTCTCAGTGATGTCATCGGTCTTTAGTGATTGGATAGGCTGCATTTCCAGTAATGTCTCTGGTGATTGGATAGGCTGCATTCCCAGTAATGTCTCTGGTGATGGGATAGGCTGCATTCCCAGTAATGTCACTGGTGATTGGATAGGAAACATTCTCAGTGATGTCACCGTTCTTTAGTGATTGGATAGGCTGCATTTCCAGTAATGTCACTGGTCTCTGGTGATTCGATAGGAATCATTCTCAGTGATGTCACTGATCTTTAGTGATTGGATAGGCTGCATTCTCAGTGATGTCACTAGTGATTGAATAGGATGTATTCTCAGTGATGTCACTAGTCTCTTGTGATTGGATAGGCTGCATTCTCAGTGATGTCACTGGTCTCTAGTGATCGGATAGGCTGCATTCTCAGTGACGTCACTGCTCTCTAGTGATAGGATAGGATACATTCTCACTGATGTCTCTAGTGATTGGATAGGCTGCACTCTACTCTGCTTTGTTCCTTTCTGCATTAATTTTGTTCTTTTTTGCTTTGTTTTCCATATTCATGGGGAAGGAAGGCTCCAGGCTGACCTGTTTTCTTGTACAAATGTTGAAATTTTGTTATTTCTCAGCGGTTTGGAGTGGAGCCAGTGGATGTAATCTGTACTAATAAGGAACATAACCACATTACATGGCCAGGTTGTTGCGTGGATGGTGGTTGTGTAACACTCGGTGTCGCTGAGTCCACGCTCGCTCTTTGTGGAGGGACGTGCCATTGTCACTAGCTGTGACTTCTGATCTCTCAATCAGTCTGTGCTTTGGACCAGTCTCTGGATTTCTTGGACGCGGCAGACATATCTGCAGCTTATTATAACTGCTAAGAGTGATTGCAGATGTCCGTGGTTCTGCAAAAAGGGGGCTGACGTATTGGACGTGGTATTTAGAGGTGAACCCTATGTGAATGACATATACATGTATGCAGACCTGGAACTCAGTATAGAGATGGAATAATAAATCCTTTATAATGGACACGGCAGGTGTAGGGGCCTCAGCTCAGGGTTTACGTTACAAGGCTCCCTGGTATAATTCTCTGCTATCTAGTATGTTGAATTTACTTTTTTTTAAATGTTCCCTGTAATGTATTTGTGAACTTTGCTTATACAACTTCCTGAAATCTGCAGTTTTATTTGTTTGTGCCAGAGTTAGGGATCATTCTCTGCACCCCCACCCCAATGTAGCACCTTTTCTGCCACAGGTGTCACTCCCTGACTTTGCCGTCCTCAGCACTTCTGGGCAGGTCCGTGTTTCTTTGGCTCAGCAATTTTCCATCCTAATCCTGCTGACCTCCTGGAAGTGGCTCCCTCTTCCCAAGACCTCTCTGCTCATCTTCAAAGCGGAGTGATCTTCCTTCTGATATAATTTATAGCATTTTCTAAAGTTTATTTTGCTTGGATCTTTGAAAAGCCGAATAAAATCTGTGCTCTCCTGATTGTGGTCTGTGAGCTTCCCATGGCCTGTAACCTGCAGGGTGTAAGAGGAAGCTGAGCCTTGACACTCCTTGTATATCAACTTTTGAAGACTCCTCAGAGAATCATCATGTCAGTTTTTTTAATGCAACTTAAACCCCTATGTCTTCAGGAACTTGACTAAGGAACGAGTTACAAGCGCTTCCAATCTGGCATGCTGGATACCAGGACCATTGCTCTGTGCTCATAGTACAGGACCACTGCTCTGTGCTGGCAGCACACTGTATACCAGGGCCACTGTTCTGTGCTGATAGTACACTAGTGACCCGGACCACTGCTCTGTGCTGGCAGCCCACTGGAGACCAGGGCCACTGCTCTGTGCTGGCAGCACACTGGAGACCAGGGCCACTGCTCTGTGCTGGCAGCACACTGGAGACCAGGGCCACTGCTCTGTGCTGGCAGCACACTGGAGATCAGGGCCACTGCTCTGTGCTGGCAGCCCACTGGATAGTCAAACCACTGTCCTGAGCTGTACAGAGGAAATAATGGAGGGACCTATTTTTCATAGTTTAAATCACTGGTTCCCAAACTGGGGGGGCACGAAGGTATTCCAGGAGGGCGTGGGCCCGCATTCATAACCTGTGTTTGAATAGGGAGAGGGGGCTCGATAATGTTCCTAAATAGAAAACGGGGGCCCTGGTTTAAATGATCACTTCTTTATATTCTGATGCCAACATCATCACTGATTTGCAGAATTGTTCACTCAGCCATGAGGCTTCGATTCAGGTTACAGTGGTTGGAGTTGGAGTGTACTGTTCTCTGCACATATAGGCCACAGTCCTTGTTCCCACGTAATACCCCTAATTATGGTACCACAAGTGAGAGTCTTATAGACACTCACAAACCTCAGGGCAGACAATCGTTTTGCAGAAAGAAAGAACCCCCATTACATGCGCACACAGAATATAAACAGAGACTTTGAGTCTTTCTTAAAAAAGAAATTCATTTTTCAGTTACAGATTTCTACAGCAACCAGTGACTATGGAGGATGTTGGTGAATAGGATGTATTGCACAGTTTACAAATGTTAGGAGTATGTATTGTACAGCACAGGTTACATAGCACAGAGATCAGGAGTATGTATTGTACAGCACAGGTTACATAATACATAGATCAGGAGTATGTATTGTACAGCACAGGTTACATAGTACATAGATCAGGAGTATGTATTGTACAGCACAGGTTACATAGTACATAGATTAGGAGTATGTATTGTACAGCACAGGTTACATAGCACAGAGATCAGGAGTATGTATTGTACAGCACAGGTTACATAGCACAGAGATTATGAGTATGTATTGTACAGCACAGGTTACATAGCACATAGATCAGGAGTATGTATTGTACAGCACAGGTTACATAGCACAGAGATCAGGAGTATGTACAGTGGGTATAAAAAGTCTACACACCACTGGTAAAATGTCAGGTTCCTGTGCTGTGCAAAAATGAGACAAAGATAAATCCTTTCAGAACTTACCCCCTGTAATGTGACCTATAAACTGTACCAATCTTTAAGGCAGAGGGAAGAAAACATATAAAAATAAACATAAGTGTGCACACCCTTAAACTATTACTTTGTTGAAGCACCTTTTGATTGTATTACAACACTCAGTATTTGTTGGTATGAGTCTATTAGCATGGGACATTATGGGTATGAGTGTATCAGCATGGCATATTTTGGGGGATGAGTGTATCAGCATGGCACATTTTGGGGATGAGTCTATTAGCATGGCACATTCTGACTTGGCAAGATTTGCCCACTCTTCTTTGCAGAAACACTCCCAATCTGTCAAATCGTGAGGGCATCTCCTGTGCTCTTCAGATTTTCGGATTCTGGTCTGGGCTCTGACTAGGCCATTCCAAAACGTTAATCTTCTTCTGGTGAAGCCATTCCTTTGTTGATTTGGATGTATGCTTTTATTAGTTGTCATACTTCTTCTAGCAAAAGCCTGAAGGTTTTGTGCCAATATTGACTGGTATTTGGAACTGTTCATAATTCCCAAACTGAAAAAACAGCCCAAAGCATGATCCAGCCACCACCATGCTTCACTGTGGGTATGGTGTTCTTCTGGTGATGTGCAGTATTGCATAGTATAGTGGCAAGACGAAGGCCATTACTAACGAAGCATAACATTTAAGCCAGGCTACATTTTGCAAAAATGCATCTGATGGCTACCGTATTTTTCAGCATGTAAGACGCAGTTTTTCACCCAGCACGGAGATTAGCTGGGGGAGCTGGAGAAGCTGTCAGATGTGAGATGCCGGCTAATGCCGACTCTCCCATCTGAACTGTCTAATTTCCTATGCCAACCCTGAAATGGCATAGGAAATTAAGAGAGAAGTATAGATGATCTTGCATCTACCTTTTCTCTTCTGTCCGTGGGAACAGCAATCACTCCCCACGGACACGAGGAGAGGAGACAGCCCGGCCCCACCTCCTTCTGTAGATCAGTGAAGAGATGATGTGTGTTCAGCTGAGAGTTTACTGCTGCTAGTGACACCTGCTGGCTGGATTGGATATTGCATTTACTGAAAATATTGCATTGCATTTTTATTCTGGTTGTCCTGCCCTCAAAACTGGGTGCGTCTTATATGCCGGTGCGTCCTAATACTAAAAATACAGTATACTTCTCCTGTCTCTATTCTCCTAATCATGGTAACTGCAAAGGTTACGTTTAGAGTGCAAGCTCTTTGTCAACCAAGATATAAAGAACTGCAGCTCAAAACGTGTCCCATTGATACTGTTGAGTCCTTCTACACCTGTAAGCAGGAAGTGATCTCATCCACAACCAGGAAGTGACATGATCCTGGAAAGCACAAGGCTCTTGCAAACCTCCTTTAATGTGAGTATTTTGTGCTTTGTTTTATTTTACCATTTACAGTACGTGACCTCATTGTACGTGAGTGTTGTCGTGTGCCTCATGTCCTTGTTCCTAGCTCTTTGGTTTTTGCCATGCCGCAGAGTTTGGAATCTATGGCAATTGGCGTCTTCTGTGGCCAGTTACTATTATTAGTGTTCTATGGTTGGAATTGTTTGAGCTCTCAGCGTTACAATGTTCCTAAACACAGATAAGACGAGTTGTCCTCATCAGATCTGTTACATATAATGCTTCATCCTCCGTCATGTGACCTTACATCAGACTGTCCTGTACAGAAGCGGATTGTTCCATATTCCCCCCCCCCCCCTCCCCCATCATACCTGCTAGTGATTATGTCTCCCCGATAATGACTGTCATTAGACATCATGTGGCTGTGACTTGCTTCTTCTTAATGAACGACATGATTTATTCGGGGGATTTTGTTTGCACAACACGGACATTACCGACATTATCGTCTGCCTCTCATCTGAACCGCAAATGTCTCTGCACAGACCAGGCCAAATATCAACCCAATACTAAGCTGCTTCTACGATGTATTACTGACCCAGCACTGCTTCCTCCTCCTCTATACTAC
>CM070041.1:47266611-47285812 GCA_036250615.1 Ptychadena robeensis | reverse complement strand
GGGAGGACCCGGCACTACATAGTTGTTGGTAGATCTAATGGAAATTGTATGGACTGATCTGAAGGTGTATGGGGGGCTTCAGTCCCTCTTGATAGTCCTAGAAATGATGCCACATCCCAACTTCAATCAAACCAAAAACCAAACCAAATTTGTTCTGCCGTGTCCTACCGGAGCAGGCACTGCGGCAGCTTGGGGATTTTAGAGGCATTCAGACATAACAAAGAGGTGCGTATAAATCATTTACTCTAAGATTGTCAGAAAACAGAAATACTTCATCATCACATATTTAATCACAAAAATTTCAAGTACGTATATAGTATATACTCGACGCGTTTCGCTTATCGCTTCTTCAGGAGTTATATATACTGTACATCTTGATAATTCTGCAAGAATTTGTAAACAATAGACACATATAAATATAAGTAATGTATGAAATTAGGAAGGGTATTAGGTATGTATATTTACCTTAATAAGATGTAAAAATGCTGGCCATACACCTTTAGATCTCTCTGTCAGATATCCTTTAGATCTACCAACAACTATGTAGTGCAGAGTCCTCTTCCATTGAACACAGGTAAACTTAATTGGTTGGAAAGTCCTCATAGTACATGGTTTTGGTAAAACAAAAGGAGATCTAAAGGAAATCTGTATGGGGTCCCTTAGATCACTCCGTGGGGCATCTTAGCCTGCCTGTGTCGCCCTCCTCAACTGCCCAAGTGTGTCAGGTATGTCTGAGCATGAGGAACCTCCCCGCTTCCATCAGCATGTGCCTTGTTAATAACTAACGCAACTGATTGACTTTATTCTGCTTCTCCCTCCTTATGTCTGAGCTCTGCTGTACTGGGAGTTCATGTCAGATTCAAGTACTCAGAAAATCTTATGCCATGATATACATCTGGCTGGAGTTCAGCTTTATATAAGGATAAGGATACTTTTTCTTGTTAGCTTTGTGAATTGACCCTATAGTGTACAATATATATATATATATATACACGTCGCTGTCTGCGCTGTCATTGGCTGGTTGGTTGGGGCCTTCAGAATAGATGAGGTGAAGCATGATTGCAGGCAGAGCGAGTTTATTGCAGGTAACGGCTCTGCCCGCAGAGGTATGAGCGGGGCGAGACTGAAGCTCATTTTAGCAGCGTGGAAAAGTACCAGGACGGGGCCGAGCTGGCAGACGCAGCCAGAATGTTTGCCACCAAAATTACAGCCTGAGGTCCTCTTCCCCAGGTCCGAGGTGACCTGACGTGACTCCACCAGAGAAGGAGCATTCTAGGAGAAGGCCGGGGTGGCACGGGGTGGCATGAGTCGCTTGTGGAAAAATGTCTACGGCCTTCTGAAATATTTTGCAGCTTCCTCATGAAATATTGCAAAATCCTTTTTTTTTCTTAGAGGATTTCCACAAATGTTATTATGTCAGAAATGTTTGAGGCCTAATCGACTTCGCTGGGGGTGTTTAAATGATGGAAAGCATTTTATTCGCTGTTTGTGTCACTACTCCATTCATCATGGCGGCCATTGTTAGAAGCAATTGTAAAACGCGTCACTTTCCATTCAGTGGGTGGTTGCCACAATAAGGAAAACATGCGCAGTGACAGGTTTAGGCATGGACAATAGTGATGAGCGGCATAGGCAATATTCAAATTTGCTATATTTTGCGAATATTCACAATTGTGATGCGCAATTATAATCGCTTTGCAATTGCATTCAAAATAAATAGTCGCATGTGCTACTTATTTTCACATTGCGAATATATATTCGCAATCCATTTCCATAAGCATCCCAATGGCAAAAATCATGAATATTCGAAATTGGGAATATCCGCCGCCATATTCGTGAATTTTGCGAATTCTCGAATAGCCAATATTTGCTAAATTTATTCACAATTACAATATTCAAGCTCAACACTAATAGACAACATGGGTGTTGCCCAGGGTGGCATCAGAAGTTTTTGCTGATGCCCAGATGTCTCCACCTCTCCCCCACAGCGCCCACCTATCTAAGCGCCCATCGTGAAAAGAGAAGGAGTAGAGAAGACTCAACCCCGGGAGGGGGGGCGGATGGGAGGTGATTAGAGTCCATTATACCCCCAGGAGCAAGGTGAGAATCTGGGCGGTGCTCATCAGAGGGAGTGCGCAGGGCTCTGATCTCCCTAGGACTACCCCTGAACATGGGGACGGTTGGCAGTAATTGACAACTGCCGCTTATGTGTACAACCTCTGCGTGGTGAGGACACTCGGGTGTTTTGGGGAGATTTCCTATTACTTCCTTCCTTGCATCTATGAAACAATCTCTGTTATAATGAGGCAATGTTTTTAGCTTTTGATATGTTTTAGAACTGACGTTTTATCTGCTTGTATGTCACCTTCTCTGGTTCCTGTGTGATATCCAAATGTGTGATATATAACGCCTGGCTGTTTTCATGACCTACCTGTATGGTGTCATCACTGAGTCCCCGTGCTTCTCTAAACAATGCAGGCAGGTTATGACTGCTGAGAGGGGCAGCAGGGTGTTATAAATAGGTCCTTTATTCTGTGTGTGGAAGCAGCGGTCTCTCTGCAGAATTCTGATTCACCTGCTACTGTGTATCAGAAAGAACTGTGAACTTTACAAATTTGAGAGATCTCAATGGCAGTGTATTGGACCTCTGCAGAGAGACTACTGAGATTCTTCCCACTAAGACTAAGGGCCCCCATACACCTTTAGATTTATGTGTCAGATTTCCTTTAGATCTCCTTTTGAGGGACTTTCTAAACCATCAAGTCTACCTGCGTTCAATCACAGAGGACTCGGCACTACATAGTTGTTGGTAGATCTAAAGGATATCTGACAGAGAGATCTAAAGGTGTATGGCCAGCTTAAGGGCTTGTCCCCACTTGGGCGGTTGGCTGCGATCAATAACCATGTTCATTCATTCTTTATGGGCGCGATTTGGGCCAACCGCCCAAGTGGGAACATAGCCTTACTCTACAAACTCAGCCCGTGTTGAGCCACAATGCTAATTGCACACCTATTGATTCACATATATAGAGTATAGAGAAATATTTTTTTTGTGCGCTATCACTGAGAAGGATGATGGGGGGCGGCGCAGAAATATAAAAAAGAAGGCCAACACATTTCAGTGAACTGCTCCTTCATCATGGCTGCCTGTGTTGGCGTCCAGTAGCAGTGGAGTCCAGTAGCAGTTCAGCGCCTGGAAGTGAAGTGTTACTCAGGCGCTCTGTGCGGATCCGCCGCATTGTATTGGGGGGTTTATGGGCGGAATAGTGTTTCATATGTAGCTGAGAGGTTTGGCACGAGGCGCCCGAGGCCAGATGTGGACGGGCTTTGTCATGCCAAAATGTAATCGCTTAGACGGGCGAAGGCTGCTGTATTCTGTATATTTTCCGAGTTCAGCGTGTGTGGCGCGGGGCCAAACTCCAGAGTTAAGTCTATCTATAGGCTGGGGGTGTAGTGTTTACTGTATGGAAAAAGAAGAAACATTTATCCAGCTGAGACGCGTCTCCCCCTGACGGGGAGGGGAGGGACCATCGACTCTGGCGCCGGCCGAGCCTCTGAACTGCGTATTCATCATTTATATAGACTAATACTGACGTGACAACTAGAGGGAAAGGACAGAGTGCATTGTCAGTGTTGTCACTGGTCTCTAGTGATTGGACAGGCTGCATTCTCAGTGATGTCACATCTCTCTAATGATTGGATAGGCAGCATTGTTCATGATGTCATTGCTCTCTACTGATTGGATAGGCTGCATTCTCAGTGATGTCACTGGTCTCTAGTGATTGGATAGGCTGCATTCTCAGTGATGTCACTGGTCTCGTAGTGATTGTATAGGCTGCATTCTCAGTGATGTCACTGGTCTCTAGTGATTGGATAGGCTACATTCTCAGTGATGTCACCAGCCCCTAGTTATTGCATAGGCTGCATTTTCAGTGATGTCACTGGTCTCTAGTGATTGGATAGGCTGCATTCTCAGTAATGTCATCGGTCTCCAGTGATTGGACAGGCTGTATTCTCAGTGAAAAGTTTGTTATCTCTCTGTGTGACCCATCTCTGATTTTTTTTCTATCCTAATGAGTGCACTAGGGACATTTTACTTGTATAGCTGTCTTTAATTCTCAGGCTGTTGTTTTGCGCTGTGTCAGCGGGTGGAATAATCCTTAGTGGACGCATGGGCTCACTCAGCCTTTATAATGAAAGTCAGATGACAGAAGTCCTTAATGTTAACAAGAATTAAACTCCGAGCCATCACACTAGTCTGGGGGAGGATGTGGGGGTATTAATCCTCTGCAGGTTCTATAATTCAAGCAAGCGCGGTCACATGTCAGCCGAGGCTTTGTGTCCTGCACAGGTCACGCTTCTTTCATGTGATCAGCTCAACATCTGGGCCCAACTTCTGAGCTGAGGGTGGGAGGGAGAACTGCGCTCATGGAGGATGCCAATGGTCACAGGTTTTCCTTTTCTGTCTGGTTTTCACATATTTTTAATTAAAAGGTCATCCTTCAAACTCCCAAAACTATTTCCTATGGCAGGAAATCTCATTTTCTAAAAGGACCCAATTAAAAACTTTGTGCACAATCCTGGTGCCCAGGAGGAACCCCTACGAACAAGAAGAGGAAATATAAACTCCATTGTTAGGCTATCAATCTATATAAATGTAAATTTTAGACGGAATAGTTATGATTTATATCAGTGTTGTTAAAATTGCTCTTTGTGTTGCCATTCTAAGGATTTTCTTTACCTTCTAACAGTGATCACTAAGACAGAAGGTGACAAACTTTCCTCAGTCTCCTTAAAATGGGAAAGAGCTTTTTTATAAAATTAAACCTGAAAATTACAGAAAAAGTTTTTATTCTATGAAGACCAGGCAAGGTCTAGAACAGACATGGGCAAACTTAGGCCGGGAGGCCAAAACCAGCCTGTTTAGTCTTTTAATTTGGCCCTTTGCCACCTTGGTGTAATGGCGCTCTGGCTCACCCTTGCTCTTGCCCTGCAATAAGTGGAGATAATGTCTAGAGGAATATTGATTGGGTCTCCTCCTAATGGTGGTGGGTAAAGCCTCTATTTATTGATATCTTTAGGACATAGGACTCCTATGCTGGGCGGCCCTTAAAGGCTCTTTGTCATATTGTGGCCCTTGAGCAAATCAAAAAGTTTGCTCACGCCTGGTCTAGAATGTAATCAGTAATTATGTTTTTGTTTTGTTTTTTCTGTACAGACGTGGGACGAGGAGCTGGAAAGGTCTTCTGAAGCCTGGGCACAAGAGTGTATGTGGGAACACGGACCCACCAACCTGCTCATGTCCATCGGACAAAACCTGGCAGTCCACTGGGGCAGGTGAGAGATCCCATTGAAGTAGAGGAGGGAGGGAATAGTGGGGATGCACATCTATTGGCTATGTCAGGCGTGTGCATGTGGCTCTTTAGCCTTCTTGCTGTGGCTCCCTGGCTGCCAGCAAGCCTCCTCCCTCCCACCAGCCCATACACGCTGGAAAGAAGACAGCAGACATGAAGAAATATTGAGTGTGCCAACACCAAAGATGGCTGGCTGTTAAATTAGCTGCAGCTGTTCTCCCCCACCCCCCCCCCTCCCCCCTCAAGTACTACTGGTGCCCTTTATTAAATTCATTCTGGGGGTGTCAAAAAACCAAAAGTCCTTTAAAAAGTCCTTACAGTTAAGTTACATTTCCTTTCTTCTCTTTGCTTTAAGATATCGATCTCCAGCTTTCCATGTCCAGTCCTGGTATGACGAAGTGAAGGATTATACCTACCCATACCCACATGAATGCAACCCATATTGCCCCGAAAGATGTTCAGGACCAATGTGCACCCATTACACGCAGGTGAGTGGCCAAATGATTGTCCCCAGGTGGGCATGACATGCTATGATAATATTTTTGACACTAATAAGTCTTTCAAAGATTTAAAAGAAAGATATAAAATACACTAATTTATTCAGTTAATAATACATCAATACATCATTGGGAAAACAGAGCATCTGCGGAGCAGCTAAAGCTAGTGTATGTGTATCTGTCGAAACCCCCACCAAGCACTGCGCTTAGTGTAGGGGGTCCAGAAGGATCAAACAACACTGTGGAGACATAGCCTAAGGAGCCAGGGAGGAAAGTTACAGTTCTCATGCGCTTCCCAGGGACATACTGATAGGAATAGATGGCAAAGTACCAGATTGATGAGCTTCTCTGCCTGCTGCTTCTCCATTCACTGTGCAATCACAAGCTAGAGTGCGTGCAGGTAACAGTCTATAAAATAAAAGGCCCTGAGAGGGGACAGTGCTGGAACCCAGAAAAACACTGACAGCTCACAGGCTATTTGAACCTGGGACCGCATTGCTCTATTAGACCCGCAGTTGACCCGACCTCCCAGGCAGAGCAACACCGCAGCCGCTGGCCTCTTCTCCCCGAACAGACTCCAGTTGACCACGTTCATTTTGTTTTTTCTCGCCCTTCTTTTCCATCTCCAGATCGTCTGGGCCACGACCACAAAAGTGGGCTGCGCGGTCAACGTCTGCAAACGGATGAACGTGTGGGGAGAAATCTGGGAGAACGCCGTCTACCTGGTCTGCAACTATTCCCCAAAGTAAGTACCAGAGAACCCGGCTGGAAGGCTGGTGGAAGGTGGGGAGGGGGGGGGTGCATATTGGCGCTGACACAAACGGGGCTTTCATTGCCCACGGTGGAGGTGGAAAATACTCCTTGCGGCATCAGTAAACCTCTCTGTCTTTGTATAGGACAGATTTAGCATCCTAATAAAACATCTTCACTTCAATGTGCAAAAATTTGCATCCAATTGTATTGAAGGCAAGGCGACAATTTGTAAAACGATTAGCGGAACGCTGCAAGGTTTCGCAAGGACGTAAACATGTCCTGCAAAGGGAATTCTAATCTTAGTCCATCCGCTGTGAGATTCAAAGCATCGTTTTATCCATTCATGGCAGGTAACTGGGAGCATGGCCGCAGTCTGTCATCACGGCCCACAGTAGCTGCATTCATACCGTCGCCCCTCTTAGGTTACAGAGCCGAGGAGGCTCACAACATGCATATGATATGAATCTAACCTTCGTTTTTTTTTCTTCTCCCCTCTGCTTCCTTGTGTTTTAGGGGCAACTGGATTGGCGAAGCGCCCTACAAAACCGGACGACCTTGCTCCGAGTGCCCGCCTAGCTACGGAGGAAACTGCAAGAATAATCTCTGCTACAAAGGTAAAAAGCTGATAAGTGATTGACCAACAAACCGCCTGTAAAGCTCAAGTTGAACAATTGTTTTCAGGGCAGCTGACATTCGGAAGAGGCCCTGTGAAGCTAGCCATACACGTCCTGATAAAATTTACGGTCGATAAAACCCAACAGATGTATCCCGAGGTCGAAGATCGTAAATTTCGCTAAAATACTACCACATGGAAAATCCAATTTTGGATAGATTTTTCAGTTTTTATCGAAAATGTCATCGAAAATAATCGCCATTTATAACCCTGAGTTCAAATATACTTGTTACAGGGCAAGATTTCTGTGCTGTGTCTTTGTAATAATACAGGCCACATTTACATCACAGGAAGGGGGGTTTGGTAGAATCAAGCCACTTCCTGAAGCACATGGACATTACATGACTTCCCATAACACAGACCCCGCCCCTTCCTGTTCAGGTCAACAATGGAACTGTGTTATGGGAAGTGATGTAATGTCCATGTGCTTCAGGAAGTGGCTTAATTCTCACTAACCCCACTTCCTGTGATGTAAATGTGGCCTGTATTATTACAAAGACACAGCACTGAAATCTTGCCCTGTAACAATACTGTATATAAGAGTATATATAGATATATACAGTATATATAGTATTTACTACTGTACTATGTATACTTCTACATTGATATAACATTTCCGCTACATAGAACATTGGTTGCTATGAAGCATGATCCATCATGTCAGCGGCAACAACATGCCAGCGGCGGAAGTCTAAATATGCTAATAAGCATAATCGGCACTAATTCAGTCGGGAAAACACTATGCACCGATGTTACCAGACCAGTAAAAAAAATTCAACTTGTCCGATGACTTTACGATCAAAAATATTGGCAATTTGAATCTAATTTTATCTGTCGTACCATGTGGACATGCACAAATTTCAGGCCAATAAACTGCTTACATTGGTCAGGTTTTATCGATCATAAGTTTTATTGGGACGTGTATGGCTAGCTTTATCACAGCCGCACAACCACCCCATGTGTCCCTTATGGGAAACCACCCAAAACCTACAATGCAACGAGATGTCATATTCACCGTCAGTGGCGGTTTTCAAATGGCCAGGGGTTGAAAATGATGTGTGCTTAACCTATTTTCTTAATGCACAACCTTAAATAGTTTACATTAAGTACAATAGTAGTACAAATCTAATAGTAGAAATAAACATTGAAATCAGGATGTGTTCTGCAGAGCATGCTGACTGTTTTAGTTGATCTTAAAGTCCACTTATAATGTGACAAAAAAAAAAGTGTCTCAAGTATGCAACTTTTTAAAGTAAATATAGATGAATATCTGTTGGTCCGACATAAATATTTTTCCCAACAACCCGTGTAGGTCACCTTTATTTTACAAGTAGGTGGATATGTAGTTGGTATCCCCTGCTGGTCTATGGAACCTCTTTATCTGTAAAACATACCTAAGCTGGCCATAGACGGGCGGGTTCCTGCCCAACTATTCAGCCAAACAACCCACCAAGCGGCCAAAAATCATTTTGCCTAGGATTCTGCCGCATTTCGGATTGCACGATGATCCGACATACCGATAAATTCCCGGCCAATCCCATTGCTTTGGATGGGGACGGCACACAAAGGGTGCCCAGACGATTTTTGGCCATGTGTGATGACGTTATGCACGGTTGATCTGCCAAGTAATTGGCAGCAAAAGTCCCATCTATGCTCAGCTTTGGAAAGCATCCAGTGGGTGGAAAACTAGACAGGGGTGACAACACTGCTTCTGATTTCAGACAGTGTTGTCAGCTAACAACAGGAACTTAGAAGCTCACTTAACTTCTGGCACAATAACAAGTACTTCTATCGCCCACTCCCAAAAACACACTTTGAACTTTCTGTAGGGCTAGGTATTTAAGCACTTTTAGAAACCCCAGAGCACCATAAACGATTTCGGGAAAGCTGCTCCGTTCAAACACTCCATGGCCTTCTCTGGAGACCCGACTGCTGACTACGTTCTTCTGCCTCGGAGTCCTGGAACAATCATCAATGGGCTGTTTTGAAGAGTCGCCTTCTTCCCTGAAACGTAGAGAGGGGGAAAAAAAGTAGTTGGGAATTGTTTAATCAGCTGTGAAAGCCGTTAATCCGCCATTCTACCACTCTGAACCCAGCAATGATCTGAAGGGCCCGTCCTGGCATGCTAAGCTGCCCAGCAACCAAATATTTAACGCACTGTCGAGCGCTCCATGATGAGTTGTCGGAGCGTTTTAGTATTTGGGTCATAAAAAACGCAGACTCTGGTCCTGCGGAGGACTTTCATCATGGCCGGGTTACGTGTACATCACACGTCGGAGTCCCTTGTGTGATTCCTATTAGGAAGACGTCAGGTCTCTCTGGTTTATGTGAAGCGGTAAAGCAACTATGTGCAATTTATATATATTGCTATATTATTGGCAGGAATATATAGATACACTGAACTGTTCTGGTAAAGAGGTCATCCAGGCAGGAGAATTGAAGAATTTGCACTGCAGGTGTACTTGGATGGATGGATTTGGTACCATATAATTTAAAATATAATCAGGATTACCAATGTATTGCATTGACTAGTTATGTTTTTTAACTTCCATTGACACCCATAGCAACATATATAATATTAAAATAGACTTAAATTTAATATACTGATCTTTTGGTTCATCCACCCCCCACACACACCCTCACCAAAATTGTTCTAATAGAAGTTTAGTATTTTCATTGAGACTTATTGACAACATCAGAGATGTGTACATATATACATATCTTCCTGAGAACATAACAACACCTGTCTCAGTACTTGTCAAAAGAGCGAGTTTTTGAATTGTTGGCATGTACTATAACAACCCTGACTTTAGGTATGTCTTATGTGACTATCCCTACTGAGTTCACACATACACACATGTCTCCTCATGAATGTCTGCTTAACCATAACTTCAATCCTGTAAGGGAGATGGTCAATGAGATGCCAAAGTTTCAACATTATCATGCAAATTGTATGCAGACTAAAGCTAAGCCAATCAAGCACAGTAGATGTCATACTTGATTGGCTCAGATTCAGTCTGCATACAATTTGAATGTTAATGTGGAAATTTCGGCATTCTGATTGGCGATCTGTAAAATTTGTAGAAAGAACATTCCTTTTTCTAATATTTCTATAAATTAATTTACAATGGTGACTTTGTATTTGTTTTACTTTTCGGCTCTTATATCAGTCTTTGATTGACTGACACTTGTGATAATTAATTCACTCCAAATGCAAATGAGTGAAGAAATTATTCCCTTCTCATAAATAAGAAACAGAGATACAAATTGAATAAATGTGTCCTATTCACTGTTCAATGTTAACATTCAATGTATCAAGCTGTGGAAGATAAGGCTTTGATCCTTCGCTCATTGACTGAGCTCCATACAAAGTTATATTTCCATCCCTATTGGTGGGAGAGCTCAAACAGCAACCGACCCAGGGCCTAAAACCTTCCTGTTCTGGTGACACCCTATAGCACCTTAACACATATAGTGCCACCAAAATTCTAAGTGATTGCAGATCACCCCCTTTACAGACAGTAATAATCACTCCAAGAAGATTCTAACCCTCCTTGGCTCTGACAAAAATAACAAAAAGATCTTTTGGCTGTATGGTTTGTGTTTTCAACATTTTTGTTGGACTTTACAGGGCTTTGTTGATGATCACACACTGTACATCCTTTTGGAATAGTCAGGCTTTGAAGCAAACTCTGTTATACCTATTGTGTGATCACCAGGATCACCTATGCCAAAAAAGTCATTTTCCTTAGGCAGTATGTTCTGTACTTTAAGCCCCATGATGTCCCTTTTAAATAATTAAACAATATTAATGAGTAACACTTGGTAACTCACAAAGGATTGATCTGGCTGTTTACATGTTGGGAAATCAGAGGTGTTTATCAGTTTGGGCATACTTGGGGCACACATTCTGTGGACTTGTTATAAGCGAGATGTGACGTTTTGTCCCCCCCCCCCCCTCCCCCTTCCAGGAGAAAAGCCCGTTGTAGAGACGGAGGAGACTAACGAAATTGAATCGCCTCGAGTTCCCGAAGAGACGCTGATCTGGGTGCATGAGAAGATCAACAAACCCAAAGTTGTGCCAAAAACAACCCAGCCAACCAATGAAAACCTAATGAGTAAGAACAAATAATGAAATACATTTTCTATTGCAGTTTTTCATGTTCTCCAATTAATGTTTGACTGTTTGGGCCAAATTGAGTTAAACAAAAAAGTTGAAAAAAGTCCCAACTAGGGGATCAACACTGTATAGCTAAAAATCTGGCACCTGGCCATCACAGCTACAGACACCAGCTGGAAATCCCGTTCCAAAAGAGTGGACAATAATTTAAAGTTGCCTCTTATTCTTATTGGGCTACAACATCCTCCACTGTTTCAGGGAAGACCTCAAGGTTATTGTTACCTCTTTGCAAATTCACCTTATAACAAATGTGTTCAGTAGGGTTGAGGTTGGGGCTTTGTGCACAGATACAGTGGAAAAGAAATATACCTTCACCAAGGTGTAGTCACAAGTCTGGAAGAGCACAGTTCTATTAAAGTCTTTCTTTAGCCCCCCATGCACGTTCCGATTATTCTCCCGACCGATTTTTCGTCCGATCCTGTCACCCGATTTTCACCTAAAATGTTATGGTCGGTCGGTCGGCTGGCACGAAAAATCAGAATTCGAATTATCACCAATCCATCAGCCTGACACTATTTATTAACAGCAGATCGACCAAAAATTTACGGACAGGTCCGAAGCGGTCCCCACCGATTTTTCGGCCGATTTTGAGAAATCGGGATCAGTCGGGTACATAATTCCGTATCCGATTAATCTCCCGATCGATTAATCTCCCGACCCCTCCTAGGAAAGCCTCCATTATCTAGAGGGGTATCCACAAACCTTATAGTTTTTTTAAATTTAACACTGGTGCAGAGTAGGTCCTACTGATGTGTGTGTCTTTTAAAGCCTACTGGCCTTGTAATCTGAAGATCCACCAAGCGCTTTCACCTGCCCACTGCATTTTAACTTTAAAGAGTAAATTTCGGTAACCGGAGTGAGTAAGGTCCCATTCACATGGGTGGTCAGAAATGTGTTGTTCTAACTGCCTGGGACATGACTTAGTGGGGGTGATTGTCATCTGTTCCCCCAACCTTCTGCACAATTTGTGAAATTGCTGAAACTGTACATGTGAATGGAGCCTGAGATGTACATTAACAATAGGAGTCAGCTAGCAGCCTTGGTTTTCTGTGGGATCTTATAATAGAAAGTTCAACATTACCCTATATATTGCTAATGTTTCAACTACCTGGTTATTGTTGTTCTTTTAACTTTTCAGATTTGGTCTGTCAGCAAGATGGTTTAGCAAGCTGTATCTAGAGATAGCATTTAGCATACCAGGAGGCTCTTATGACATGTGGTAGAGCTCCATTGTATGTAATTGCTAAATCGAATGAAACTTTATGTTTTTCTGCTGCTCTTGGGGGTAACAGAGGCATATGCCTCCATCTTCTCTCATAGTTTTTAACTTTTCATCTTTTTGCCTTTTTCTTAGCTCAAGTCATCAAGTGTGAGACGAAGATGAGGGATAAATGCAAAGGATCCACCTGTAACAGGTACAAGGCATCATTTTACCCAGTCTGTGCTTGTTGTTCTAAAGGTGGGTTTACACGTGTAGATCTTTTCGTTCGATCAACGAAGGATGAGCGATTTTTTGGTTGATTGAACAAAAATCTAGAATGGCCAATTTGTTTGATGGATGAATTTTGTTCCAGCTCAAACAAAAAATTGTTCGAAAGGCCATCAAACATAACGGTAAATGTGTATCAAACTAAAAATCTAATGTTGCATTCGATAAATGAATGTAATTGGCAGTTGATTGAAGAAAAAATCTACACGTGTAAATCCACCTTAATTGTTTTTGGATATATTCAGACCACAGTAGAGAAGATTCACATTGTTTAGGAATCATTGTTGGTAGGTCACTCCATTGCTAGTCACAAGTGTATGGATAAAGTAGACTTTGTCCGATTTTTAAGCCTTTGCCTCAATTAATCAAACTGAAGTAGATCTTAAAGTGTATTCATTCTTAAAAATTCTAAAGTTACATGAGATGACATTCTAGATGACATTTTTATTTGTAGTTGTTTGTACTTTTTAGGAAATATTGTAACTGAGGTGCACACATAATGAAGGTTCACTGTAAGGTTTTCAAACAGTCAACAAACCCTCGCGGTAGGGTGCCCAGTAGGCTAGATAGTCAGGAGGCAGGCATCTAGGCTCCGGTCATGGTACTATTCCACCCACGGGTCCCAAACTTTTTCAAACTTGGCCATGGTGTCGTGAAGCTGTGTATTCATTTTCTCGTTGGTGAAGAACCAAGCTACCTTAGCCTTGACTTGGGCCACCGTCGGAGTGCCAGACCACCATGCCTTGGCCAAAACCAGCTTAGCGGCGATTTTTTCCAGTTTTTTTAGCCAATTGGCCGTGCATGATGTTGTCATAACATCCGGTCAATCGGCCGAAAAATCTGGTAAAAATCAGCCGCTGATTTTGACCTGAATAACACTTTTAAGCTTTAGATTTCCACAAGATTTTATGGCCAATCAACTGTCGTGAATTAATCTGCCGAAAATTCTGGTGGAAATCTAAGCTTGTATTGGGGGCATAAGGGGGCTTCATACCTCAACACCGTCATTTACAAATTGCAAAGAGCTATGCCATGCTCCTTAGGGTATAACAGCACTAAGGGCAGTTTTAAAGTCAACCTATGGGGTACAGAAGAAGGGGCAACTACAGTGAATATGACAATTTCTCAACCTGGTCTTTTCCACCTTGAGTCAGAGCCACAGAAACAGAAATGGAACCCTTGGCGTTCTATCACCAAATTAATATTGTAGTGAGGATTTGAAGACAGAAACAAATATCTGGTCACTATGGACATAACAAAGTTTCACTCCATCGTATATCTAAAAGGAGGATGGCACACGTGTAGAACGTAAATATTAGGATGTTTGGAGCAGGTTTCCTAAGAGTCCTGACTCTGTGAGGACAGGAATGCTATTTTTTACATCGGTGAAGCAGCTCTCACCCCTCTCGTTGTTATGAAAAGCTCTGAAGAGATTGTATAGTGTTGGCTTTACCATGGAGACCCAGCCAAGCAGAGCCAGCATAGAGAGAGTCTGTCATGGAGGATGGCCGTAGACTGAGTCACGGGCAGTGAAGGGAGCTGCAAGCATAATGTAAAGGTTGTTTCGGTAGTCTCTATATAGCTTCTGAAGGTCTCGTTGTGAAGATGGCAAAATAAACTTCATGTACATATAACGCTCCGAACACAACTTCATACAGAGCAACAGATTATTCTAAAGTCACGTTCAGTTCCCTTTATTTATGGACAGAGCAGTGTTTCATATTCACCTAGATTTCCCAGCTTCCCTATTCAGTTACTTGTAGCACAAATGCCAAGTTGATTGGTGTCACTACGTAGAGCTAAGTTAGGATGCATACAACAGCAAAAAGGTATTATAAGCATATAGCCAAACTGTGAGTTGTCATGCAAGACAATAGGAATTTATTGGGCTGCATCATATATTTACAGTAGGTAGAAGAGCACCGCCACATAAGACTTTACAGGAAAGTTTGCAGTAGGTGGGTCGTGAACTCCTGAAGTACAACTTCAGTATAGACAAAATTACTATTCACTTTGACCCTTGTGTCTAAATTAGGATGGGAAAAGTAACTGTCTGCAGCTTACTGGCTGCTTGTCCTGCCATTAGCCCCGTAGCCAAATATGCAAACCTAAATTTAGCCTGAAAAGTAAAGTGTTTTTTTTTTCTAAATAAACTCTACTGTTTGATCACAAGCATCACATTTGCATTCACATGACAGATTGTATGTTGTATTAAATAAATCTTTGCCTATTCTACCCCCAGGTATCTCTGCCCGCCAGGTTGTGCAAATAAAAAGACAAAAGTTTTTGGAACTCTTTTCTATGACAGTGTGAGTACATTTTTTTAAATAAAGAACACCCTGTCTGGCATTGGTTTTGCTCTAATTTTCGCAGAAGATAATGAACTATTGCTGATGTCTTCTGAGGTGTTTAACAAATCACATGTTATTACAGATGTCCAGCCTCTGCCGGGCAGCAATTCACTATGGAGTCATTGACAATAACGGTGGTCTGGTGGATATCACGCGGAAGGGCCGCCTGCAGTTTTTTGTGAAGTCCACGAGGAATGGTGTAGAGTCACTAAGGTGAGATATTATCTGTGTAGCTGCCGATAATTCTCAATGTTGGGTTTCCATTTCATGCTTCTTGACTTATTCTTCTTTTCTCCTGCAGTAAATTTAAGCCAGCGAACTCCTTCATGGTGTCCAAAGTTACTGGTAAGTGTTATGGGGAAAATGTATGCTAGAAGTCCAATCTTCAAATGTTAAATGCTTAAAGGTAATCTGAAGGTATATATCACTGCTATGTAGTGCCAGGTCCTCCCTGATAGACTACATAGTGATTGGAAGGTATATATCACTGCTATGTAGTCCCGGGTCCTCCCTGATAGAATACATAGTGATTGGAAGGTATATATCACTGCTATGAAGTGCCGGGTCCTCCCTGATAGAATACATAGTGATTGGAAGGTATATATCACTGCTATGTAGTGCTGGGTCCTCCATGATAGAATACATAGTGATTGGAAGGTATATATCACTGCTTTGTAGTGACGGGTCCTCCCTGATAGAATACATAGTGATTGGAGGGTTTAGAAAGCTCCTCATATTACATGGTTTTGGTAGAACAAAAGTGGATTGTACAGAGATTGAATGGTAAGATTGTAAGGTGTATGGGGGGCTTTAGCATTTGGTTTGTCCTGATAAATTTTGTAATTGAGACTAAAGCAGGGTACAGATGTGGAGATATGGGTCAAATCGATGGCCGCTTCGAGCGCCGTGCATGCTCACGGCCATCTATCTAATCCATATAATCTGTGCCCACGTGTGTGTTCACGGTGATCAATTGTTCAGGAAACAATTGTGGCCACCATTTCTTCAAGCGGGATCACCTACGTAATACATTACTGAGGACATTCATGCACTGCACATGTACTAGTGTGCTACAGGTCCATTCATTTACACCCCCCCATGCACCCCAATGGAATGGACCTAATGATACTAATGCTTGTCAGTTGCTGATTGGTGGCCATTTGGCTGTGATATATGTGAACGGAAAGGTGTGAATAGGTCATTTAATAAAACTGGTCACACAGCTTGCATTGTAAAGCCCCCCATACACCTTACAATCTTACCATACAATTTCTGTACAAGCAACTTTTCTACCAAAACCATGTAATATAAGGACCTTTCTAAACCTTCCAATCACTATGTATTCAATCGGGGAGGACCCAGCACTACATAGTTGTTGGTAGATCTAATGGAGATTGTATGAGGTGATCTAAAGGTGTATAGGGGGATTAACTCTACAAGTTCTTCTCTGCACGCAATTGGTTATTTTTTGCATGACAGCAAATCTGTTTTTTTTCCACCCAGAGACAGCAGCCAATGCAATGATCATACGATAACGAGTTCAACATGCTTATATTTTGTCTTCTCTCTTAGCTCAGACAATTGACTGCTACTCAACCGTAGCCGAGATCTGCCCCTTCGAAAAGCCAGCTAAACATTGTCCAAGGTAGGAGGAACATTGTAGCTGTCTCTTCAGACTGATATCTTACATGCTTTCCAGCCAATGTTGCGTATTGACTTTATTTATTGCGTAAACAAAGATGGACAAATATCCTTTTTAATATGTCTTAAAACTCACAGAAGTTCTGTCAGCAATACATTGTTTCAATTCCTCCAAAATAGGCCTTGTGTTTATGGCACGGTGTACTGAAGCTTGTCACAACAAAGTCTGTCTGCAACAAGATTACATGTCTTTATCTCTCAAGAACTATCTTTTGTATAAATAAATACCAAATTTATACTATTGACTATAAAATAACACGATGATTTGCAATTTTGTGCCCATCTACACCCACGATCTCTGCGCCACAATTATAATCGCGGTAGACTGCGGGATAACGCTTAAGTCAATATTACACATTAGTCAATATCCTTATTCTAAACCACAGCCTGGCAACCGTGTTTCCCTGAAAATAAGACAGTGTCTTATATTAATTTTTGCTCCCAAAGATGCCCTTCATCTTATTTCCGGGGGATTATTTTTCCATGAAGAAGAATATGGCACAGGGGGGATTTAGAGGGGGAATCAAAATGGCACAGGAGACTTTTTTTTGTAACCCCTTCTGTTCCTCATTTTGATTGCCACCTTTGATCCCCCTGTCCAGAGTTACAGTACCGTATCTTCGGGGGCGCCTTATTTTTGGGGGGATGCCTTTTATTTCAGCGTGAGGCAAAAATGGAAGGATGCCTTATTTTCAGGGAAAACAGTGTAATTACACTTTTACCTTTCTTCATAATTCTGATTACCCTTATAAATAACATCAATTACTTTGATCATACCATAACAGCGTGCTAATGTTGAGGCCCAAGTTGGACAACTCTTCCCAATTCCATGAGCATGGGTAACACCCTCTGTGTGAAGATTCATCATTTTGTAGACCTTGCAGTAGATGGGGAAATTGGAAAGTGTTGCCAAGCTTGCCTTAGGCCAAGCATGACTTAGCATGACTACACCGGTCAGGATCTGTGTTGTTGTCAAGGGTCTTTATTATCCAATGAACCTCTCACCCCCTCTGTGGGAGAGATAGAGATTGATGGGTAAGAGTAAGCCTATCCGTTAACCTCAAAGTCTCCCATAATCCTTTCTCATACAGTTATATTCCAATGAAAATAATATGGTCACACTGTTATTAGATTCATCAATTTCATTAAAATGTTACATGTCATCTGCTGTATATCATCTGCTAAAAGAAGCCAAGAGCCTGGCATCCTTCCTGAAATGTTGGCAGGGACCCATCTAGTGTCAGAATTGAGCTCCTCTTCCTACAGCAATTGTTTTGATGGAGAACTGGAGCCTTTCATCAAACTATCCAACCTACCAACAGTCAACAGTCTTTAATGAGATGATGGCATCACAATCCTGGCATTGCCCTAAAAAGCTGGCATAGTCCCATCTAACATTAGAATTCAGATCACTCACAGCTTCAATGTTTTGGTGGAGAAATGGAACCTCTTAAAGATACCAGAAACTATCCAAACCACCATTTGTACAGCAGGAATTAACCTTCAGCCCTTCTAAGCGATCATCTTACCGAGCAACAGAATCAAGGATTTGGCATTCCAATTCGATGACTTAATTGTACATAAAGAGCGTTCATAAATCTGCTATCCTTGCAGCCAGGATTTATATTGGAAATGGTTTTTATGCTGCTCTGGCAGAATTTTGGAATCTGTAATAACCTGTACGTATTGTCTTCCAGATTTCACTGCCCGAGTCACTGTAAGGACGAGCCATCGCACTGGGCACCGGTCATTGGCACCAACATTTACGCAGATGTAAGTCGTATTAATTTTACAGCTTTTTGCATTTCTGGTATAGCCGCGTGTATGTAAAATGTTATTATACAGGGATGGTGCCAACTTCGCACTATGCCAGGTTCATCATTTTCCATCATATTGCAAAAATGAGGAACCCTTACCTATAGTTTTAAGAAGATCTTGGCCAAAATAATTACATTAACCCCTTATTATATTTGCTGCTTACCTATACAACCTTCTGGTTTCTGACAAGTCTGGTCTCTAGTGCTTAATTTCTGCTTCACCTCGGATTTCTAATTTTAGAGACATAGTTTTAATATGGGAAATCACTCAGGGAGGGAGGGGCATAGACACAAACTACTGGGGGAAATCTCCCCATTTTGGGAGGGCAGAGACACAGACTACTGGGGGAAATCTCCCCATTGTGGGAGGGCAGAGACACAGACTA
>CM070041.1:47237488-47248244 GCA_036250615.1 Ptychadena robeensis | reverse complement strand
GACATGTTGTCTTACTCCAAGCTGTTAGCTTGAAGTCCTACTACAATGTAAGCCCTATGGGTTATGTGCATCTCTGTAATGAGAAGGGTGTGTCTAATGGACCATCAACACCCTATATTAGGTGTGCATAGTATTAGGCAACTTCATTTCCTTTGGCAAAATGGGTCCAAAGAAGGACTTGAACGGCTTAGAAAGTCAAAATAGTGAGATATCTTGCAGCAGGATGCAGCACTTCTTAACCTTGCAAAGCTTCTGAAGTGTTGACATCAACAAATCAAGCTTTCATTCAATTAGTCAACAGGGTCCGCAAGAAAGCGTGTTGAACAACAAAGGCTCAACATACTGCCCATGAAACTGAGAAAAAAGTCAAGCGTGCAGCTACCAAGATGCCACTTGCCACCATTGTGGCCATATTTCAGAGCTGCAACATCACTGGAGTGCCCAAAAGCCAAGGTTGCAATAATCAGAGACAGAAAATGCCTGAAAGACGCCACCATTTTTTCGAACAGACCACAAGCTGAACGCAAGACTGGGCCAAGAATATCTCAAGATTTTTCTAATGTTTTTGGACTGATGAAATATAGTGAGTCTTGAGGGCCAGATGGATGGGCACTGTGGCTGGATTGGTAAAGGGCATCGAGCTCCAGTCCGACGCAGAACGCCAGCAAGGTGAGGTGGAGTACTGGGTTTGGCTGGTATCACAAAGGACTTGTGGGGCCTTTCGGGTTGAGGATGGAGTCAGCTCACTCCCAGTCCTACTGCCAGTTCCTGGAAGACACCTTCTGCAGCATGGTACAGGAAAATCCTGGCATCCTTCAAGAAAAAAACATGATTTTCATGCAGGACAATGCTCCATCACACGTGTCCACGTACTCCCAGCGTGCTTGCAGAAAGGGTAGAAAATAAGAAAAAATAATGACGTGGCCTCCTAGTTCACCTGATCTTACCCCCATTTGAGAACCTGTGTCCATCATCAAATGTGTGATTTACCAAGGAGGGAAACAGTACACATCGGCTGAACAGTGTCTGGGGGGTGGTTGCAGTGCTGGCACGCAATGTTATGGTGAACAGATCAAAACAATGACCGAATTCCATGGATGGTAGGCTTTTGAGTGTCCTTGCAAAGTAAAGGTGGCTATATGGTCACTTTGTTGTTTTTGTTGTATTTGCCTGGTCCTCCCTGTCTTTTGGGTCCTAGATTGCGCTGTTCTCTTGGTTCCCTGGTCCCCCTACCGCACACTTGCCCTGAGGATTCTCCCCTTCTGCTCACTATATGTTCCTTGTTCCTCATAATTAGCCACAGGAATAGGCCACCTGCCACACCGATACCCCCATAAAAATAGCCAAAAACTAAAAACAAACGAAAACTACTTCCAAAAATATTCAGCTTTGATATGAATGAGTTTTTTTGGGTTCATTAGAACATTGTTGTTTTTTTTGGTCCTCCTAGAAAGTTCGTTCCATCATAAATACCACTTGCCTAATAATTCTGCCACTCCCTGTATTTGACTTGGGAGTGAATGGATTTTAACTTACTACATCTGTTTACACGTGGGCTGCCATGATTCGGACATGAGAGCTCCTGCCAGCTTAGTATTGGCTGTGTTTGCAGAATGGGCGAGCTGTAACACTGCCAGGGGAGCTCCGGTGAACAGCTTTGGTCGTGTGCTGTGGTTTACCGAGTGAGCTCTGTAACATGACAGGGGGAGCACCTTGACAGCTTGGGTGCTGTGGTTTCTACGTCCATATAGTGGGTGCTGTCACCTGCCAAGGGTGGTGCTACTTAACAGCTGATGGTGTGCTCTGACTAACCACAATTGTGGGCTGGCTTTTCCTGATCTGACAGGGAACGTCTCCATGATATTGGGTATTGTGCTGTGTTTACAAAGTAGGCGGCTGACACACTGACAGGGAGCACCATGACAGCTGTGTGCTGGTGTTCTATTCACAGAGTAGGCCGGTGGTCCCATATTGACTGGGGACTCCAGAAGGCCTTCTTTGTCTACAGAGTGGGTGGCCTTTGATACTGTAAGGAAAGCTCTGTGACAGACAATTGTGTCAAGTTTACAGAATGGATGTCTCTGCACAGTATAGAGGAGTTTTGTGACGCCAGAATCCATGCTTTGCCTACAGAGTTGGTAGTGTCACAGTTGACCGGGGATTTCACTGACAGCCAGATGCTGTTCCTTGTTTACAGGTGGGTGGCTGTCTTTGTGACACTCTGACACACATCTCTGATTACACGATCTGACAATTTTAAAGATAAAATGTAAGACAAAAGTGCTCGTGCTGCTGGTATTTGGTATTCTGTTTTCCAGTCCCTTATATAATGTATATTATAAAACTTCAGAATGGAAATGAACATTAATCACAATGTACTTGAGCAAGGTTTGTATCTATGTCTGACATCTGCTCCGGGAACTGTGATGGAATGTGATTGCACAACTTTTAGTAAACAAGCAGTCACAGTACAATGATTTATGGGGTGAAAGGGGTCCCTTTGTTTTTTAAAATTCGCCTCCCATTGAAGTCAATGGCGGGTTCGAGCCATCACTATGGAGAAGATCAGCAGCACTGAAATGGAAATAGGGGGGCCTATGGGATAGATGGGTGTCATAACTGCCAACTGTTTTAACAAAATGTCATCCAGTTAATGTTTACAGCTATTATAACATTTAGCTGTGGTGTACTCTCCATCGCGGACCCTCAGGCCCCGGGCCTGCTCTTTATTATGGAGCGTAACTCAAAATCAAACCTGTTTTCATTTATCCGCAAATAACATGAAGGAAAACAGAACCTCCAAGCGAGCCCATCGCCTATCATCTGCCTGTCCAGCTTACTTTATTTTCTTTCTTATAAATGAAATTCATTAAACACAACATGCAATGAATCAATGTCAGTGAAGCCAAACAATTGCTGGCAACAGATACCAAAGCACAGATTCTCTGCCACCCGTCTGGAGGCCGCGCACGTGTCTTCCATTTCAGTAAACGCCGTTTACACCAGATATTAACAGATGGACGTTTTCTTGGTCGGCAGATTTGGGGGAACGCACTGTGGAGGAAAGGCCTGAGCTGTTTCTACTTAATGTTTGGCAGGACCGCCGTGCTTTCTATATTTGCGTCATTGCTGCAAATTCTGCTTCTGGCAGGGGAGCCACTGGATGAGCAGGGAAATAAGTCTGAAATATACATTTAGATGTATTTGTATGAATATATACATGTATATGCATACATATGAACAATGTACTATGCATGACCTACTCCACACCATATGCTGGACCTAACTTCCCTTATTCTGCCCTGATCTGAACATTATGCTGGACATGACACTCAGCTATCCTCTTTTTAATGTGCTGGATGTACCCCCTCTATACAATGTACCCTATATAACATACCCCTGCCCCTCTATAAATAGACATGACCTACTGCACTCAGCCCACCTCTGTATAAAAAGTGCTAGACATTACTTACTCCTCTCTGCCCTACTCTTTACAATGTGCTGGTCATTATATCCTTCACCCAGGTGCCCAACCTGTGGCCCGGGGGCCGCATGCGGCCCTTTGGGTGTTATTTGGTGGCCTGCCTTGGTCCTCCACCTGTGGGCCATAAAACCTGTTAATGCATATGGCATAGGAATGCACCTGTTAACCGATCCTCCACCAACTCGTCCTCACCTGGGAACTTCTCAGAGCAGTAAGAGGAGGACAGGGACTCAACCTTTGTTGATGTATATGGGGAATTCCGTATATCACCATGTGTAGTGGTCACACATTGACCCAGCTTTCCTAATCAACTTAAGCGCTCCTACATGTTATATCCGCCCCTGTAGTGATTTCAAGGGCCGCACTTGTGGCCCTCCATATCACCTGAGTTTCCCACCACTGCTCTATACAATGTACTATCCAATGCGATAGCCATGACTTTCTCTACTCTGCCCTCCTCTGTACAATGAGCTGGACATGACTTACTTCACTCTGCCCCCTCTGTACAATGTGCTGGACTGGATATTCTTCATGCTTCCCACTCTATACATAGACGTTCTAGACATGACTTAAGGTGGCCATACAGGGTTGGATATGTGATGCACAAGGCAATCGAATTTACTAACTATCGAGCAAAAGTCGGTTGCTATTAGTGGCCAGGGGGCTATTCGAGAACAACCACCCACATCTCTTACCAACACCACCGCACATAAGCCAACACAACCCACACCAGTTGAACCCTTCCTCACTATGGCTTGAATCAGGATGGGAAGGGTGCAAAATAAGCATGCGCGGCAGGGCTCTGGGGTCCACGCATATTCCATAGTGGGAGAATTGCCTCTGGACATGACATACTCTGCCCCCCACCTCTATACAATGTGCTGGGTATGACATATTCCATGCTAAGTGACACTGCTGTATAGGAAGGGGGTGACTCTGCAGAGTTTACATTGTATCAGCATTGTAACATTTTCAGTACCACATCTTATGTCTGCTCTATATCACGAATCTAATATTCCTTCCAGCCGTCCTCTCTACTCTTTGATGTTGTGATAAATTACAGGCGATGTGATGGTTGGACCTGAGAGAAATGTATGATATGATATGACATGAAGAACACATTACAGAGGCCCTGTGTGGGAATGATAGAATTACAGACGAAGATATCTAAAATACATTTACAGGATATTTTGGATGATTTTTGAGCACCTCTGTCAGCTTTCTATTGCTGTGCCCCTCTGAGGGGATGACTTTCATTTTTCCTTATGGCCATTGTCACTAGACAGAAGATGATGGGGAATCTAGTTGCAGTTGTGGCGGTGATGGGGGGGGGGGGGGGGGGGGTGAAACACTTCATTGTTTTTTTAAAGGGTCAGTAAACTCTTGTGTTCATTCCCCATTACATCATCCGGACCAGCGTCCTGAAATCTGATGACACAAATTCCATTTTTCCCTTACAAAATGTATTTATAAGTGTTTCTTCTCTCAGTATCCTCAGTAGTTTGCTATACACAGAGATACACACAATAATGAATGCCCATCATTATATGACATCATAATCGAGGGCTGCAGGCAATCATGGGAAATGAAATCCATAGCCCGATGTACACAGAGGTGGCAGGTAGTGAGAGAGTACAAGGGGATCAGAGGCAGTGATCAGAAAGATACAACAAACCTAAAACACAACCCTGTCTAACCCTGGCACTACATAGCAGTGATATATACCTTCCAATCACTATGTATTCTATCAGGGAGGACCCGGCACTACATAGTTGGTGGTAGATCTAAAGGTGTATGGAGGGCTTAAGTGTTGTTAACTTTGATCTTAAGTCCAAAGCTCTCACCCCATCCCAGAGTCATCCAGATCTAAATTCCAACAATGACCTTGTGCTGGATCATTAGTGAATGGTTGATGGTCCTGTAAACTCACATAGCCTGTGGGGTCACCTGGAAATGGATCATTTGGCTCCACCTTACAGGAAATGGGCCATTCCTCCAATTAAAGGTCAACTTCATTAAAAGACCTCACTCTACAAACATTTGTAGTGACATTTGTTGCACCCCTTCATACCTGTTCATGAGATGCTTAGACAGATTTCCATCAGGATCAGGACCTCAATGGCTTGTACTGATGCTGTACTGATTCCCTTGCTGAGAACTGTCCATATTTTCCTGGAGTCAGGGTTAGGACATCTGGATTATATAGTATGAACATGGACTATAAATGATTTACTGGGGGTCTCCGGGGCAGTACATGGATACTGTTTTGATAGTAGCTGCATGGAAAGTTCCCCTCTCATCTGTCTCCAGCCCGTCACTGTTCCCACCATATTTGTCAGCTTGGGGGTGTATGGGGGCACAGAGAAGTCTCAGAGGTAAACAGTGGGTGAGATGAGCTGGACTACCACAAGAAGTCATCAAACTCTGACTCTGACTGTCTCACATTTAGGGGGTGCCATGCAACGCCAACACTTGTGGTCAGAGGGCATCCCATGGGCCCGTCTGAGCCAGCTGCTGGGTGACTCCATTGTGATGACATCACTAGATTAATTCTCGCCTCTGTGATTTATATTTAGCCATGTGTTGGCAGCAGTGGATGACAGTTTTAAACATTAGTTTCCATTCAGTAGATGTTGTACAAACTGTGCCATCTCATTACATAAATTGTCATTTTATGGTCATGAATGCCTAAGGGTGGCCTTGGCATTGGTGTTCTTTGTTGGCCAGTGCAAGATCAGTATTTTCTACAGCCAAATCAATTAAAAATTCGAAGTCCCTGTATGCCGTAAAGTTTAAGCTCCTTTTTTGTCTTCATCTTCCATTAACATTTTTAATTATTCTATTTTCATTACATATGGGACCACTGTACCAGGTTTTCAACCAGGTGATGTCATCATTAGTACTTTGTGTTTCTCTTTGGAATGTAGAAAAGTGTTGGCTGGTGGAAAGGCAGTTTGATACAGACAGCTTTCTGAAAACATCACAGCATGTGGTCAATCACAGCCAAGTCAACTCAGCAGCCACTCCAAAACCCCAACCACACTGCTCTGTTGAGCTGTTTGGATTTTGTGTGGTCAGTTAGCAGATAGCTGTGCTCGATGTCCAAAGGACAACTTCCCACATGGCCGGAAGCATAAAATGACCATTCCTGACTCCTCATCTGACGTCAGCATTGGTTTTTGGATTTGCAGGTTCAGCCAATCAAAGAAATACAAATCAATCAGCTGATGCTATTGATATTGTCCTTCTACGTTTTTCCTTGTTAGAAGTTTACTTATGAGAACCTACCACCCCTGTTCTCAAGAGCCCTTAAGATCCCCACACACGTGTCGAGTGGGGACCGACAGATTAGTTGTGGAGGGCAGCGTAATGATGTTATCACGCTGCTCTCCATCGCTCACAACATCGACGGGCACCCTTTGTGTGCCGTCCGTTAGTTTGAATGGGGAGGCCAGTCCCCAATGAAACTAATGGCATCGGCCAGAGATTTGCGGACAAATCCGAGACCGAGATCCCTGTCGCCTAATGTGGGCACCCGCGATCGGCGGCCGATTTTGCTGCCAACCATCGGCCGCCGCTCGTTGCGTGTGTGGGGTCCCTAAGTCCTGTGGAAAGATAGTTATGCAAATATCATAATGATGGGTGGAGGTAAGTCTGGAGTAGTAAGCAGTCCCAGGCAGGCTGAATTTACATATTGGATTTGATGCTGAGCCTCTTTGATTGAAAGAAGCGGCATCCAATGAATGAGAAGCATGACTAGTGACATTTATTGAAAACTTGCTACTATTGAGGATGTTTTTCCTACAAATGCAGTTGTTCTCAACCTGTGTGGCGGGACCCCCACGGGGGTCGATCGACCGTTTCACAGGGGAAGCTACGTTCCCTGAAAGCATCAAAGTAGGTTGGGAAGTTAGGAGGGAGAGTAACGCCCCCTCCCTCTTAACCACCCACCTTGCACATCATCATCACAAGCGGGGTGGGAAAAAGGACAGGGGCATTATACTTACCTGATTGTGGTATTTGGAATGCGGAAGTGACACTCTGCACCGGCAATTCCACATTTCAGATACAGGAAGTGACACTTTGCGATCTAAAGAGTTTGAGAACCACTGTTCAAATTAGTTATAATGGTAAACCTTTTCATATGAAAACAAAACTCACCCATGTAACCCATGTATCTGTGTCATTTGTTCCTTAAATAAAACTTTAAAAATTTTGCCAAAAATAATTACATTGAGGGCCAGCTTTGGCCCAAGGACCTGAGTTGAATCCCATGGGGAGTATAAACACCTCCTTTGCAGTGGACACTAACATTTTTGCAAATCAGGAATAGTTACAATGTTATTGCAAATAACACCATGAACCTTTTCCACAAATATATAACTTATGGAGATCATCCCTGAAAAGGACAAAAACAAAAAAGTTCCCACCATGCAATTAAATCTAAAAAATATCCAGAATAAAAATGGAATTCATGGTCCTGAAATCCGCATGTCATATTAGGTGAAGTTTCCTAATTGTGCAGCCAGCAGTCTGTGCCGTTTTTTCCACCCAGGTTTGAGGAATCGCTACCAGATAATTGTTTCCAGTCTGTGTGCTGCGAATTGTCAGCACAGAACCATCAGAGCGCCGATGGCTGTGCACATCAACATTAAGGGGGAACTCTAGTCCACATAAAAATAAATGTCATTAAAGATCTAGGATGCTGCACAGTGATTTTGATGAACTGTTCCTCTCTTAGGCTGGGTCTACACTAGGCAAAATCCATAAGTGGCATTATGGACAGGTCTGCATGATGTATTAAAGATGCTGACCCAACCGCTATTTATTCTCTGTCTCTGTCAGTTTAGGGAGCGGTATTTGCCATGTCAGCAATACCACGGCCTATACTTTCAATTAGCAAACCGCACCGGAAAATGCATTGAACGCGGTTTGCTTACGTCACATAACGTCCTCTAACCAACGGGCACATTATGTGATTCTGGTGGGTCTGCAGGATGCTGATATATTCACAACACCCGGCCAGGTGTTGCAGATACGTCACATCTGCATGACGTGCCAGTATATAGGGAATGCAGGGGGCATCTGCACTATGCAAATCCTAGTGTAGACCCAGCCTTTGGCTGAGGCTCCACTATGTTTCCCCAAAAATTTAAGAGGAGTATTTTGGGTGAGTCTTATTGGTGCACTTTGGGTGCGTTTTTGGATGCATCTTGGGCGCGACTTCCTTTTTGTTTTTTTGCAGTAGAAATCATAGAGTTATTTTCCCCACCCATGAGTCCGAATTGCTAGGGGCAGTTTGGACACTCTTTTTAGAGTCACCATTCATTCTCTATGGGCATGTCTGCCCGCTTGCGACATTCTGTACGCCATAGCCCCTGATCCGTCGGAGGCTTGATGTAGCGGAATGTAGGCTTGACGTATGATGGGTCCATTGACTCTAAATGCCCAGGCATGTTAGTCATAGGGCAGCCAAATGATTTAAAGGGGTCGCATTATTGGCTGCGCTATGTAGAGCTGCTGATATTGTGGCCCTAACGGAAGGAACAGGGGGAGCTTGTGCTTGTTGGATGTGCTGACAGCAGCACATTCAAGCGCATTGTGTAGCCCTGTCCTAAGTCTAAAAAAGTTTCTCTCAATAGTCTTTAAGCAGAGATGCTAATCAAATTCTATAATATACAGATGATCACTATAAGGAGTATTTGCAATTTTTTATATAATATACTCAATACAATTATGTAAAAGATAACTTGAAATGTCATTGTTTCAATAATACATCAAAATGCACACATGCTTTCCCTTTACGCAGAGGTGTGGTCTGTTGTGGCTGCCAACAGGAACTGTCCAGTGCTGAAAATGAATTGTTTAGGTTGAGTATTAAATATACAGTATGTGGAGGAATGGTGATGAACAAACCACACAAGTCACACCAAGTTGAGCTTGTTGGACTTCACATTCCAAAACCATAGATGATAATATGGAGCAGGCCAACATGTTGTAGCTACAACATCCAATGATCTAAGAAGGATTTTCGCAAGATTGTAAAGGGGAAACTGTATTTAGGTTTGCAAGACCAGGTACTGATATTTCATGAGAAATTATGGTTTACAGTCTGTGTTTCAACTCATCCCAAATGTGTTCAGTAGGTTGAGGTCCAGTCTCTGCCCAGGACCCTCCAGTTCCTCCACGCCAGACTCATCATATCACTATCTTTTGGAGTTGTACACAATCATGGTGGAACAGAAATGAGTCTTCTACAAATTGATTGGAAGATCACACTTGTCTTTGTATGCTGCACCATTATTCGTTTTCAGTGTTCAAAGATCATCTCAGATAGGGGGACCATTCACCATTGGCCATAGAGCAGGGGTGGGCAAACTAAGGCCCGGGGGCCAGATCCGGCACATTTAGCTTTCCTTTCCAGCCCTTTGTCACCTTGTTGAAAAGATGCTCTCCTCCGCTTGTTCTCTGCAATAAGGCCATGCCTTGGGGACAATGCAGTGGTGTGGTTGTGAAACTGTGGACTTATGGCGACAACAGACAGTCTCTAGGAATTATCTCTGCTCATTGCAATGAATGAGCATTTTTTCTTGCAATGAGCAAGTTCAGCAAATTTCAAAAGATAACAATGTCCCTGTCACACTTCGCAATAGTGATGCCGACGATGTATGATATTGACACACATACGGCTGTTATAAGCTTTTGGTCTGGCCCCTTTATGAAATTGAAGAAGAATGTGGTCCACAAGCCAAAAGATTGGCCCACTCCTGCCATAGAGGGGGGCATAAAGTATGATATACTCAGGGGTGCACATAAGTGGTGCTCTGGTACTTGTGTATCATGTATACACTACTGTTAACGTTACATTTTTATTCACTTTTTATTGTTAATGTATATAATTAATGTCACTTGGATGACCTCAGGGAAACATTAATAACTATAAATGGTTACAGTAAGGGGGTGTGAAATTGGGAATATAAATTACTAATCCAAAATAGAAGAGTGGTGTTGGAGATCTGTGGGTTGAATGTCACAGAAGGCATATGTATGAGTAAAATCAGACAAGAGAAAAGCACTGTTGGAATGTTGACAGTTGGAATATGACTATGAAAGGTTGACATATGGACTGAAGGTTACTAGCCCAGAAAATCTTGGGGTTGCACTACTAAGGTATGAGATCTGGGGGTTCAAATGGTGTTGTACTGTGAGTGTTACATGCAGGGCCGGGACAAGGTCCACCAACAACAGAGGCTGAGCTGCCCAAGTGCGCCC
>CM070041.1:47221346-47236948 GCA_036250615.1 Ptychadena robeensis | reverse complement strand
CCCCCCCCCCCCCCCCCCACCTATTGTATACTATGATCCCCAACCTATTAGATTGTAAGCCCGTCCGGGGTCAGGGTCCTCTGCTCCTCCTGTGTCATAACCTGTTCCTGTGAGTGCTATATTGTATCTCCACTCTAATGTATTGTACAGTGCTGTGTAATATGTTGGCGCCATATAAATAAATGATAATAATATGTGGACCAAGGCCAGTCAGAGCGAGCCTGTCATTCTGTTTCCTGTGAGCCCAGCCCGTGTACTGACGTGCTGTCCCCTGGTAAATGAAAGGCTAGGCTCACACAATATTCCAGGACTCTTATTACATAAGTACTGATCGCTCCTGGAAGAAGGCCTACCACTAAGGAAGCAGCTTGCTGAAGACAACCAAATGGGGAATTTTTTTATGTAACAACACCCTGGACAGGCTTATTCAGGTCAGAAGGCTGGAGGTAAAGTTAAACTTCCAAAGTTCCCCTGAAACTATTAATAAATTGTCTAAGTATTACATTAAGATAAAAGAAATCAATAAAATGTGATTTGCTGTGCTGAGACATCGCTACTTTCACGATTCACACCACCACTGCGGACCACCATTTATAACGGAGAGAACCCCTTCCCTTTGATCCCCAAGGAGTGTACTTCCTTGGAAGGAGCACAGGAACATGCTCAGATGCAGTTTGACAGGTCTCACGTGTAGCAGATGGATGCTCCTTCTACTCACACGTGTTTGGAAGCCACTCCGCTCTCAACTATTTGATTTGGCTTTTCTACCGCTGGCTTAGAGACGAAGTTTCAGCTTAAACTGACCCGGCCTCTGCAAATTCAGAGGGGGAGCCCACAGAGACAGCCCAGGCTCACAGGGAACATATTAGTAAACAGGTTGGTTACAGGGTGTCCAGAGTTTCCTCCAAACACAGAGAACAAACAGAATTAGAGAGACTTTGTGTTCACTTCCTGAGATATTATGCAAAGAAAGGGACATTGATCTCTGGAAAGTGGAAATGTGGTACCCAACACATAACCCCAAACTGTACAACCCTGTATAGGGAGATTTATAGAGATTGTGCAATCATGATGTGAGGAGCACGTTGTTCTTAAAGTTTTTATAAACCCTGAAGATTCAACTATTTTAAAGTTTAGTAGTTTTTCATATTCTATAATTAAAATATCAGTTGTCTCTGGCAGAAATCTTGGAGCTGATAATTTTCTGTTCCCTGTACATGTTTAGCTTAAAATTTTCAATTTCGGTGCAGCGAAGAAGCTACCCATAGTTTTCTATGGGCTATGATGTGTCTGTATACACAGGTCATAGCTCGCAATATGCTGCTTTGCATAAATAGCAATGCAGAGCCCTATGTTGTATCATGTATGCAAAACTATAGCACTGGGGCCCCCTGATGGGGTTGTTGGGGGGGGGCAGGTTGCTAGTAGTGATGGCCTAACATCAGCTGTCACTGTTCGCGAACAGGCGAATCGAACTTCGGCAAATACCTGCCCTCTGCTTCGGCAAATACCTGGCAAATACCTGCCGTTCGCATGTTCACAGCGAACCTCCATTGACTTTAATGGAGGGCGAACTTCTCAAACCTTCAGGTGATATTTGTAGCCACAATACCAAAAAAGAGTCAAAATGGTGCAGCCACCTGGACAGTGTCATGCCAAAGGGGGATTAAAGGCTAAACTGACCAGACTACTGCATCACATTTAGTCAGATCTCTTTGCAATGTCCTGCATCAGTTTGTGATGTAAAAAGGCCGCCAGGCTGCTTCTTTAACAGAGGGGGGTGTCCTCCAGGAGGGAAATTTTTTTATTGACTGTACTGTCCCACCTGACTGTGGGGTGAGGGGTCAAACTTTGTCTCCATATTAAAGTATAGGGGGCGGGTAGAACACCCATAATGTTCGCTGGGTTTGCAAACTGCAAACATGCTATGTTTACCGCAAACTGTCCGCCAGGCAAACCTTTTGCCCATCACTAGCTGCTAGTTGTGCATCATCAACACCTTACCACCCCCTGCTGGCCAAACGAGGCTTTGGATAGTAAATTTAGGCAAACTACGACCTCAAGCAGGAGACCTTCATAATCATCCTCTAGGTATTATCTCCACCTATTGAAGGAAATGTCTTGACATCAAGGTGCCAAAGGGCTGGATTAAAATACCAGAGGGTCGCATATGGCCCCCGGGCCTTAGTTTACCCACCCCTAGTCTAGTGGGCAACTCTTCCCCATCTGGATCATGTAGACTGCCCCTTTAAACCAGTGTCACATCCAGCACAGAACTTTCTCATTTCTAAATATTAACATATTTTGGGCAGTGACAAATTTCAGCTGAAACACACAGTACACATGGCCTGTCCGCAGTGAGCTGACTCTCATGTAAACATGGCGAACGCGGCGATCACTTACAGGGGAGGCCGCGCAGGTTCACCGAGCTCCATCAGGCTTACTGGAAAGTCGCAGCCGTGAATCATCCTTAATGCACATTGTTATGGAGTCGTGCTTAATCCATTCTCCGGCTGGACCGCGTTCAAGTTTCCACTTCTCGGGCCCTCTTCTCTCCGCCACCTCTGCAAACACATTTTATTCCTCTAGAAGCATTAAAGCAAAATGCCACCTCTACCCCAAGTTACACACTTCTGTTTCTGAAATGTTTTTACAGATTTGCCTACTTTTTTGTACTACGGCTTCTCTTATTGCTTACATTTTATCAGTATATAATATTTTAGCCTCAAGGTAGGGGGTTAAATGACAGATGTACCCTGACATGTCTGACTTTGACATGTTCTACATGGGTAGCCTCCTATACATCTGAGGCTATGTTCCCTATTAGGCGATAAATCGTCTGCGCTGGCCATTTTCAATTGTCTGCAGAATCGCCAGCAGGCGATCACCAGGCAATTGACCAGGCGATTAAAAAAAAAAAAACCCATTATAAAAAAAATCGCTTCCATAGAGAATGAATGGCTGCGTGCAATCCTATCAATGGGGACAAGCCCATTGAAAGTAGTGTAGGCTATTGGTGGGATCCCCTAAGTGGGGACATAACAATGAACCAAAGAAACATTTAAAGCATTTAACTGGATGGCATCCCAAGTTGAGGGCCAATAACACCCTATGCAATGGATGCGTACACACAGGAGCATCAGCACTGCACTGCTGTGCTTCAGCGTTTTATCAATGTTAACGCAGTTATGTGCAGACGTGCATTAACACCTCCAATAAAGAAAAACTGGATGTGTCAAAAATGCACCCATTGCTTTTCGGACACGTTTTTGGCGCATTTGTTTCATAGAACTTTATGGTTCTTCTTCTCCCCCTGGATAAACACTGGGATTAAAAAACATGTGGTGTTTAAGGTAGTGATGAGCAGTACAGGCAATATTCATATTCGCAAAATAGCGAAAAAATGTTGCCAAAAATTTTTTATTCAAAAGGTCATTACTACCTTTATTGCGAAAAAGAATGAAAATAAGATCAAATGAAATACGCTGATATTTGCAATATTTTGGCGATCAACACTTCATGAATACTAATCATTTATTACCTTCATTGCACAAATCGACACTTGTACATGCACATATTGCGAACGCAATGCACGATAGTTTCGGGTACTGATGTAAAAAATCTGGAATATTCGCAATTATGAATATAAAGCACTATATTCAAGATCTTTGTTAATTCTCGAAGTACCGATATTTGCATGTGGTCACACATGGACTACACACACTACTGTTAATGACTTGATGACCCCCCCCCCCCCGGCTGGGTCACTGTCTTACACAATGCCATGCCCCGGATCCATCCTGGTACTGTAACCGGCTGTGCTTTCCCTACAGCCCCCCATTGCAACAGTACTCAATGCTCCTCCTTCCTCCCCCATAGATATGGCAGATAGATCAGCGGTTTTAGATATGGGCAACATGGGCGGTTGCCCAGGGTGGCATCATTCCACTGGCATCTGGGCATCGGAAATGGTCATCTCTGGTCAACAGCACTGCCCCCCCAGCTTAAGGGGGAGGTATTGTTGGGGGGGGGGTGCCATTTACGGCCCAGATGTGACACTTGGCATACACAGGGCAACCAATAGCCACCTTATGCAAAAATGCTGAAAGGCAGAAGGGTGTTAATTGACAAAAAGACATTAAAAAAAGGAAAAATTTAAATGTAAAAATAAAATAAAATGTGAAATTCTATAGGGATATAAGCCCAAGAAAAATTTTGCTTTAAACAGGTTTTTATAATGATGCTGCAGCAAGCCGTGGACCTGTGATGCAGATGAAGTAGTGGAAATTCCTCTCGTCGCTGGGTAGGACTTCTGACCGCAGGACAAAAACTCAAACCCGTATGTTCCGCAACCTTAAGAGTTTTTCCTTTTATTTTTCTGTCAATCTGTTTCCATAAATGACGTTAATGTTTATCATCGAATACTACTCGAGTATCGGCTTAAATAGTTTCCATTTATTATTTCTTTGGTTTGGTGAAGTAGACCAACCCCCAGACATTCTAGGACTTAAAGGGGCTGAGCACAGCAGTCCGAAAACAATGTAATAAGGAAAACTAACTACACTGCCTCCACCTCCTCAAAGTCTGCAAAGCCCATTGTTATCAAACTCAGTAGGGGACCAGCAATTCCAATACCACCCTCCTTGGTGGGCTTCTCTGAGGGATCACAGGGGTGTACTTACTGGTCAAGCCCCCCCCCCCCCCTGATGAATTCTGGGACCATGCTCCAGTGATGTGGAAAGTGTACTATATTTTGCATATAGTATGGTGAGCAGGGGTCAAGAATGTTAAATCCCTTAAAGTGGTTTTCAACAAAAAAACAAACAAACACATACATGAAATAGACACGTTGCTCACCTGTCAGCAGTTCACATCCTCAGTTACACTCAAAGTTTACTTCAAAAAAACATTGACGAATGAAAGGGGTCTATTAGATTGTAAGCCCGTCAGGGCAGGGTCCTCTACTCCTCCTGTGTCATAACCTGTACCTGTGTGTTATACTGTGTTGTATCTCCACTCTAATGTATTGTACAGCGCTGCGTAATATGCTGGCGCTATATAAATAAATGTTAATAATAATAATAATAATAATAAAGGGGTCCCCTTTGGACCAGTGCAGCCTCTTCTTCATCTTGCCTGAGTGGGTGCAGGCACTATGAGCCTGAGGAACTACAGGTACCAGCAGTCACTGAAAAAGTGTACCCGAACCAGGGTCTGGGTGAGCACGGTGGGCAAGAGCCTCATAACCTTCCAGCAGCTGGTTAATGAACTGTTTACAACATAGATCCCAAGCCTGTAACCCCATCCCTGCCTTATGGGTGATGGTGATTTTGCACTGTAAATATTCCCTTTAGTAAAGAGTTAAGGTGGCTTTACACGTGTAGATTTTTTGTTCGTTCAACTGACGATTAGATTTTTTGATTTGAGGTCGAACAAAAATGATCCATCGAGCCAAATCGCCATTCTAGATTTTTTTACAATCAACCAAAAAATCGTACGTTTTTCGTCTATCGGACGAAAAAATCCAGACGTGTAAATCCACCTTTATTCCTTAACCAGCGTGTGTGGACATTCATTTCTTGCGTGTACCATATGAATGACAGTCCCTCTGAGCATAGGAATCCAAACCGAAAAGAACCTGGTTGCCCTGGTCCGTTACCCCGGGAAATGCTACACTAGTAGTTTCCTTGTCTTATTTCAGCTGGGTGACTCAATACAAATGTGGAGATTCATGTAAATAATCATCCCCTGGCTGGCACAGGCCAGAACGCCAATCCATACTCGGGCGCTCTGTAAACTTTGCTGCAAGAAGCCACGGCTACAGTATACACAGTGGAAAATAGTCCAAGATCATTTATAGTGGCTGGAATTCGGCCATTCGTCTTTCTCATCTCCATCCAGGCAAACCAGTTCAAACAGAATCTTACAGAGATGAAATTTGTCTTTCCCTGTCAAGGCAGCGGAGCTCTGCTTTAAATTTTAACTTTTGTTGTTTGTTTTTTGAAGTAAACTTTGAGTGTGTGCATCCCCAAATCCACTATAAATCCCCCCGCGATTATCCCTTATTATTGCCTTATTTTCGTCCCAAGCTGACTTTCCCATGTGTCCTCTTTTATTGCCTGTAAAACATTCCCACTGTCAACTGTTTTATGCACTCATGAAAGATTTTCCATCAAAGCCTTTTTTTATAGTTTCTGTGACCTCAGCCCCTTCCCTTCATTTATTTACCCTAGCAGGGCTGATTCTTAACTGTCAATGTGTAAACCAGGGGTGCCTACAGTTTGTTGGCTTGCGAGCTACACTTAAAATGACCACAGTCAAAATGATCCGTCAACAATAAAAATGTTCAATATATATATAGTCAGGGGTGCACATAACTTTTTTAGTGAGCTCCTCAGATGAGTACCAGGAGATGGTGTTTGGTACTCACCCCAAATGTAGGATGGCCTTCCTCACTGTCTTTTCTGTCCTCTGTGTCAGCCTCCTGCATGGTAGATTCTGCTGCAGATGGACCTCCCTGTTTCTGATTGAGCCTAATTAGCTGTCTCCATCCACAGGTCTCCAGCTGGCTTTGTGTATAATTTAACTACCACAGTACAACACGGTCTTTCCCTGTGGTTATCCCAGTTGTATACATGTAACAATAAAAACTTGCCAATCTAAAAAAAATTACTTTTACAGTAGTGTATACATGATAAAGTAAAGTGTACAGCTATTTATTGTGTTCAAGCTTTAATCTCAATTCAATCTGCAATATCAACTTCAGCCACAAGATGTCCCTAGTGAACACTTGTCATCAAAGAACAGAGCACAACACCATCATCAGGTCATCAGCACAACTGACATTTATGTTTAGAATGGCAAGCTTGAACACTTCCTTTCCAGTTTGTACCACCATATTGTTTTCCTTTTTTAAATGCTTACTTCAGATGTCTTTAGACTGGTAACTTAATGCACAAGATGTTTTTCTTTGGACCAGTGGTAGCTGACCCTCGGTAATGTAGTTAGTGACATTAGCCCCAGCTGAGAATAGGGTTCCATAATGGCATGGGTCCATGACACTCTGCACTCTAACAATGCTATCATTTGATTCTGCGTCATGTAACTTGAAAGACTGTGGGCATCTAGTGGCAGAAAGTGATTACTGCAACTGAAGGACTTAACTATCTTAAATATGTTTAACATATATCAGCAGCAGCTTCACAGATAACAAGAAATTTTATATCCAGGAAGAGTCTACATTTTCCGTATCAGTTATAACTTGAGGATTACAAAGTGAAACCATCGCCATGTGGCGTCTCTCACCTGACACGTTGTTAATCACTTTCAGACAAGAAATGATTAATCTTTTCACTTATGTCGTCTCACGGCTCATTATTACATCTCAAAGTTTTCCCAGGAACAAATATATAACTCTAGTTTAGTCAGGTGCTGAAACAATGATGGGGGGGTCAACATGGTGGTCCTAAAAGCCGACTGGACACACATCACATTTTTTGGGCTTTCAGTACCTAAGCCATTGTGGACCCCAAGGAAGATACACTTTGTACACTCCTCCGCAGCACTGCATGTAAAATGGATTTTGAAAGAATAATATGCTATGATTTCATTAGTGAGCGTGAACAGATCACATCACACAAGCCAATGTTATATGATTAGTAGCTTAAGATTCAACCAAGTGACCTGGGCCACGTTACTATCTGTAGTCCACCAGCCCGGCTTTATCAAGATTGCAACAATGGACTTCAAATACTCTGAATACAAAACTGAAATAGCTTGGTGTTGTTTTGCTGTATGCTTTCCGAAATGTTTTTGTCCTTAGAAAGGGAGAAAACTGCATTTTGAAATAAAAGTTTAGGCATTTTTAGCTACCCCAATGATACTCCAAAGATAAACTTTTCTATTTTGCTAATTCTTTTTAAAAAAATCGACAATTTCGAGTTAATTGTAAAGCCCCTAAACATGGTATCATCACCAAATTTGCTGGAGATGTGGAAAGGGTTGGGGGCATACTACAAAAAAAGTATGGCTCTAATGCAAATAGCTTTTGTATAAATAAGTTCAAATTAAGTCAAAATTTCAAAAATTAAAATTTTGACTTGGACTTAAAACCTAATTTATGCAAAAACCACACGTGCTAGAGCACAATTTTTTTTTCAAATGCTCCCACAACCCTTTTCTACATCTCCAGCAATTTTGGTCATATATATTATTTACAGAGGCATTGCAATCAGCTCACAAAAATTCGACCATCTCTAATTACTAATCGGAATGAGATGTACCGTGTTTCCCCTACACCCATGAGCTCACCCAACAGATTTGGGATTATTGGGTACCTAATGATGTTCAATATTATTCACACTATAAGTTTCTCCCATAGGTTTGGAGAGAAAATAAAAAATAGAGTCAGAGACATAGCCATTCACATATAACGTGAATATACAGCTTGTTCCAACAACCAAGTAGGCAGGTCTGGTCTATGCAGTATTCACTGTATATTCTTACAGCCAAGCCAAAAGGCCAGTGCCACAAGGCAGAGCTTAGTTCCATCATAGTGTGCAGGGCTGAAACTTTACCATGTGTCTATACACTAGCAGTATCCATTCTCTGAACCCACTGACCAAGCAATGAAGAGGCACATTTACCAATCAGGCACTAAAAACTTACCCATGAGTACCTATTTACATGTGGGAGAAGGGATGAATCTGCATCACATAATTTTTTTTATTGAAGTTGAGAATGTTAATGTAAATACACAACTCATATCAAAATAGCCCCAATTCATCAAGTTGGTTGATTATTGTGTTCAGAGAATGGGTATTGCTAGTGCTTATAAAGCTAAAACCTCCCTTTTGGCAGTGGCATTTTGGCTTGGCTGGAAGGAAAAATCCCTAGCCTCCTGGGATGCAGAGTTATTGCTCCCAGGATGTTTGGAACTACAGTAGTTTTTCTTACATATTTAGATCATAAGACGCATATACATTTTACCATTTATTTTAATGGGGAAAAAAAAAGTCTTCTAGTCCAAAATAATTGGTCATTGCATTGGTATCCGTGCCCACAGAATTATTCCCAGGGGGACATAAAACTGCCTATTACATACCCACAACATGGAACATATTCTCTGATAGAACAAAAAAGAATATCTTTCCTATTTATATGGAAAACTTTCATTTAATTGATCAACAGTGTAACATTAGGATATGTTTAAATATGTTTCAACATATTTGACTGCTCACAAATAAGGTTTTCATGTTACAGTCAACATTACAAAGTTGTGACACAAGCAGGAGGTTTTCTTTGCCTCTGGGCCTTTGTTAGTATACCCCCCCAATCCTCCGCACACATAAAACATAGAATTGCCTCCTCTGGGAGCTAAAAATATAAATCTGTCTTTATAAGTAACAGACAGGATAGGCCAGACGATGACCCCATTAAATGGAAAGCTTGAAGACTTTATTTATGGGACTGTCAAGATAATTTTGGCAAAATAGGTAACAGACACAAGAGAGCCCCAAGAATGACCCCTCTAAATGGAAATCTAACAGCCTTTAATTTATGGAATCATTAAACTAATCCTGAGATTACCGGTATCTATACAACCTGCCCATTTCATGTCATCTAAAGTAGGTATAAATGTTCCTTCTCAAGACAAATTCCCTGTGTGATGTACTTTGTGTTGTGGAAATGTTTTGCCAGAGAGCTAATACCATGTTTCCCTGTAAATAAGACATATTATTTTTTGCTCCCAAAGATGCCCTACTTATTTTCGGGAGATGTCCTATTTTTCCATGAAGAAGAATACAGCTCTGGGGTATCAGGGTGGTATCAGGGTGGGGGGATCACTTAAAATGACACAGGGGGATCAGAGGGGGGAATCAGAATGGCACAGGAGACTGAGAGGGGGGGGGGGGGATTACCATTTTAGTAACCCCTTCTGATCCTCCTGTGTCATTTTGATTGCCCCCTCTGATTCCCCTGTCCAGAGTTACAGTACCGTTTCTTTGGGGGTGCCTTATTTTAGGGGGGGGGTGCTTTATATTTCAACGTAAGGCAAAAATGTAAGGAGAGACATATGAAAGTTGTGGAAATGATCTCTGCATAGCTGTTGATTCTTTGAGTTACATGGCTGAAGGTTTTAATTGTCAAACTGTCTGGGTAGAGATACTAAAAGGGCATTATTATTATGTGGGAGACCAACTTCCTTCTTTGTTCAGGAAATAATTCCAGTGTGATGTGTTATGGGGTTGTCTTACCAGACATAGGCGTGTGACTAGCCTCCCTACCTCTGGCTCAACAACTTTTCTGGTAGCACCCCCTTGTGCAACAACTTTTCTGGTAGCACCCGCAAAACACCCCCCTCCCCCACAACAACTTTACTGGTAGCATCTACCCCACCCCGACGGTCAACAGGGGGTCCCAGGCAACAATTTTGCTAGAATGCCCCCCAAATGCTAGAAACAGCACTGCTCAGCGATAGGATACTTTACCCATTCACAAAAAAATTCTGAAAAGAAAATAAGTCCAGAGATCAATAATGTCTTTGCTGACTTTCTGGAGCTGCCATTCTGATCCTTAAGCATCAGTGCAGTGTAAGTTGCTGACCTGGAACAAGTATGCAGCAAGTAAAGTTACGTTTCTGAGAGCCTCATGTGGTAGGCTACCCCATTCTGGAATGCTGAGCTGTTTCCCTAATATTAGATGGATAGGTTTATTACTGGAGTTACCTGATATCCTCAGTGTCTCAGTGAGGCCTCAAATCATTTCATCAGCAGTTAGATCTGAGATAAATCTCTCTCACAGTCACATCTCCTCTTCCCAGTCCTCCCAGGGATGGGGTCCCATATTACAATGTGTCTGCGCAGAGGGTAATGGGACTATGTTCTCCAGATCTCTAGGTAGAGCAGTTAGTAAAGGAATAATCTGTGAAACGTATTAATGTATAGTAGGAGGGTAAGTCAAACAGTAATATCCTGCACCTCTATGGGGGGGGGGGGGTCACTTATGGAATTTTATGCAAATGAATCAACATCTGTCTGTCAGGAGTGCGATAGGACAGAGCGATTTTCTTTAGATCTCTTGGGAGATCAGTGATGGAATATTCTACACATTTTATCAGTATCATCTTCCAAGCCTCACATAGCACATGTGCACTTACTGGCAGAGAAACAGGCAGCTGTGCGCTCTCCAGACAAGAATTACAATAATATACAATCTTGTACCAATGACAAATGTAATAATCCAGAATCCTTTGGTTGCGTTTCGGAGAATTGAACTGCCGCTGCATCCAGATTGTGTCAGATTTTATATCCTACTACAGACGTATGACATTTGGTTAGGTGTGTTTACAAACAGCGTATTCCTGGAAATCATTGGCTGATGGGGCGGAGAGGGAAAATATATGGATGACATACATTTTTGGCCACCAGATGAACAGTGTTAATATCATCAATTCATCTCACCATGGTATATATATATAGAACTATAGTATGGGGACACTATAGACCACAGTACTGCTAACTACGGCCCATGGGGCGTATTTGGCCCTCAATGCCATTTTGTATAGTCCCTGATCTCAGCAGATGGCGACAACACAAGTACGAGCTGGGATGCTGCTGGGGATGAGGTGATGAGCCGGGATCTACAGGGGGAGCATGGCACCAAGTACACATCTGGATCTCTGGTGCTTTAATATGTAAAGATGTAACAAGTGAGGCATGTGTAATGTATTTTGGCTGGGAGGGGTGGATGTGGTGTTTGATGGATATGATGTGAGTATTGCATGGGGTTCGCTTGTGTGCAATGTGTGTTTATGTGTGCATGTATGTGCATGTGCATTTGTGTACTACAAAATACTCCCACAAATGTGCGCCATTGATTGCAAACAAGATTTGTTAATTTGCACACACAAAAAAGTGATTTTCCTAACAAATTCATTCAAGCCCATGAAGCAAAAATTAGTACACCCCAATTATAGTCTTAGGAGAAAAGCCACACTTAAGCCCCCGATACACCTTAAGATCGATCCATACAATCTCCATTAGATCTACCAACAACTGTGTAGTATAGGGGCCTCCATACAATACATAGTGATTGGAAGGATTAGAAAGCTCCTCATATTACATGATTTTGGTAGAACAAAATTTGATTGTACAGAAATTGTATGGAAAGATTGTAAGGTGTATGGGGGCCTTTAAGACTACAAAATTCTAATGAACAGGTATTCAACCACAGGTGAGTCTAATGAAGGTGTCCAGCAGACAGGTGACTATAAAAGGACATTAGCCCTTCTCATTTCATGCTGTCAGTAATGGCTCCACATGGAAGAGACATGTCACAAAATCTGAGAAAGGAAATCATTACTTTACACAAAAAGGGCTACAAGAAATTCAGCAAAGCTTTACATATCAGTCAAAATACTGTAGTAAAAGTGATCCATTTAAAAAAGATGGAAGTGCAACCATCTTACAGAGACTTCCAGTCCAATGAAGTTAACATCTCGACAGGAGCGTCTTCTGATGAGAAGGGTTAAAGGCAATCGCCATGCAAGTTCACTGCAGTTAGCTAAAGCAGTAGAAAGCCAAACTGGAGTGACCATTTCCTGAGACACCATATGGCGCATACTGCAGAGGAATGGCATGCATGGGTATCGTCCATGGAGGAAGCCTTTCCTAAAGCCCAGGAACAAAAAACACACCTAGAATATGCTAGGGCCCATGCTGAAAAAGATGAACACTACTGGGACTCTGTACTCTAGAGTGATGAGACAAAGATCACTGTTTTTGGAACTAATGGCGTAATAAAGGTGAGGATTTCAATGAAAAATGCATGGTGCCTACAGTGAAACATGGTGGTGGCAATGTCCTTATGTGGGGCTGCATGAATGCTGCTGGTGATGGGGAGCTGCATTTCATTGATGGTATCATGAACTCAACAATTAACTGCTCTTTACTGAAGGAGAAGATGCTGCCATCACTCCGTGCACTTGGTTGTCGTGCACGACAATGATCCAAAACACACATCTAAAGCTACTGCTGCATTTCTGAAGAAGAACAGGGTGAAGGTGATTGAATATTCATGTATGTCTCCTGATCTAAACCCAATTGAACACCTGTGGGGAATTCTGAAGCGACAAGTTGAGTGTCACTCTTCATCCAGCATCCAGGCTCTAATAGAGGTTATTCTTGAAGAATGGAAAAAGATAGTTGCAATACGTCGCCAACTTGTTTATTCCACGCCTAGAAGACTTGGTGCTGTCCTTAAAAACCAGGGTGGTCATACAAAATACTAGATGTAGTAGATTTGGTTGTGGGGTGTATTCATTTTTGCTTCAACCAATTTGAGTAAAACTTAAAGCGGACCTACCACCAGAAATCTATGTTTTCATAATTGCCAAAAATAGGGAGGGATTCAGTCAAAAAAAATAAAAAAACTTACCTGTAATGAGCAATTTAAGAAGATAATCCCACAGCTCACTTCCTGTTTCACTTTAGGCAGAGCAAGGCAGAACGTCACAGGGAGTTTGTTTTCTCAGTGATCTTTTTTGAAAATTCCCATAGAAGATCACTGAACGCCCCCCAGTGGCCACCCTCGATATTGCACCCCCAGTTCCATGTGTTGCCTTCAGCAAACCAGGAAGTGAGGGGAGCTGTGGGGTTATCTTCTAAAATTGCTCATCACAGGTAAGTTTTTTTTTTACTGCATTCCTCCCTATTATTGGCACTTCTAGTGCCATTCAGGAAAACATAGATTTCTGGTGGTAGGTCCACTTTAAGATTTTTTTTATTTATATTATATTAGTATAAGTTATATTATTAACAGTAATTTAATGGATTATGGAGTTACACAAGTGTTCAATAAAACTCAGCCTTGTGAAAAATTTGGAAATTGTTCTTTTGTTCATTGAACTACAGATTAAATTCATACTTTTTAAAGGGGGTGTACTCATTTATGCTGAGCACTGTACATAATCTGGCCCCCAGCAGTCTCAGGGACCCCATTTTAGGAAGTTTGAGCCCCCCTGGTATAGACTGTAATTCCTGGGTATAGCAATCAGTGTGTATAAAGGGGGTTAATGTTAAAGCTGAAGTGTAATCTTATATTTTGTGCACTGTTCATCCTTCCTGGAAGACATTTTTTTCTTAAAAATTGTTAAAACATTTGGTGATCCAGTAAGAGACAGATGCCCCCTACTGGCCGTGTTTTGATTTGCCTTCAGTACAGATAATCTGGTATTGTTTAACTGCAGCAGAACTACAAGTTTATCAGATCCAAGTGATGCTGATATGACTGTACTGGCTCAACTTTTAATGACCCCCACACACCTACCGAGTGGGGCCGACAGATTAACGGTGGAGTGCAGCGTGATGACGTCATCATGCTGCTCTCCATCACTTAAAGCATTGGCAAGCACCCTTTGTGTGCCAGGCGTTAGCCTCTGGCATCGGCCAGAGATTTACAGACATGTCCGTTCTCTGGCTGGCCGAGCTTTGGGGCGACAGAAAGAAGCAACAAAGGAAGACAATCAAAGCCTGCTAACAGGAGTATAGAAGACAATGTCAGAGAGATGAGCTGAACACCTTATTTCTTCTCCTTTCACTGACCACATGGGTGTAGGGCAGTGGTTCCTAAACTTTCCCTGCAGGGCCCCCCTTTTCTATATAGGAACATTACCGAGCCCCCTCCAATTCAAACTACACAGATTCAGAATAATTGCCATTTCACACTGGCCATGTTTGCGTAGCAGTTTCATGAACTAAAGCTGGTGTGCAGTGGGTCTCAAACTATTTTTTAAATGCAACTCTCAATTTTATTTGGATTTCACACAAATCATACAGAAACATTCATCGTTCACATAGAGACACACACACCACACTCATGGAAAGACCTGACTCATTCACATAGAGACATAAACACAAAGATACACATTACATGCACTCTACTTACTGACTGCAGCTAGTTCCTGCATCGTTGGCTTGCTGCTTGTCCCACACTCAGCCCCCTAGTTGCCCCCCCCCCCATGGAATACCTCCGGGACCCCCTGTTTGGATACCACTGGTGTACAATGAGCTGGGATAAGTGTAGGGGGTTGAATTACTGAGGACATCTAGAATTACTGCATGGGAAATCTCTGGATAAAAGGTGAATGTTGCAGCAGTAGCTGGTTTTGTTTTTGTATTATTAATAGTCCCTTGTCTCTCATGTTTTGAGGGGATAGCACCTTCTTTAACCTTTACAGTGCTGGTCTGGTTACAAAACACAGAGGGGCTAAATGCCACAGGCTGGGACAGGGACACCTGAAAGTATGGACATACAGGAGAAATTAGCACATCTGCTCTTGAATGTGAGGCCTCTTGCAGGCCAATTCTATGTCCTTGCGGTTTGGATTTACAGTTGGATTTGGATGTTCGTGGTGACAGAACCGTCATTTCGTACCCCATAAAAAAGCACTTTAAGAGTTCCTCAAGGAGCGATCCTGAGCGGATGACGCAGATCCCAAATCCTGATAAGTGTTGTGAGCTGGGCTGGCGCTCCAAAGATTTCATCGCATGACCGGTGATAATAAAAGGAGGACAGGCTTACTCCCTGGGGGGGGGGGGGGG
>CM070041.1:47110699-47123622 GCA_036250615.1 Ptychadena robeensis | reverse complement strand
ATTGCCGATATTCGCGATTAATATTCGGAATCCGAATATTCGTGATCATCACTATTCCTGGGCCATGGCTATGTACCCCTCGATTCAAGGGGCCTGATGGGAAGGTAAATAAAAGTGGACAAATACCTGAATCAGGAAGGGTGACTACACTACGTTCCCTCTTCGTAGGGAAGTCCTTTAGAGATATGAGAAGACTAGTCGCAGGGCTGAATGTTCATGTTTAAGGGGATCACTGTACAAGACACTTGAGGACAGGGTGGATAAAAATTTATGATTTTTTTGACTCAACAGAGATCACATGCCTCATCTTCACAGCAAAAATGTTATAACATGAACAGAGTTCAACAGAAAAGACATGAATCCTATTGTTCTACAAACCTATGAATACAGAATCAACTTCAGTGCTAAGTTTCAAGAAGTTCAGTGAATAGAATAGAAACAATATTTTTCTGATTGTTTGGAGTGGAATAGATCTGCACAAGAAGAAAGTGAAACTAAGTGTAAAGAGGGAAAGGCGATCTATTTAAATTGTTATTATTAAGGTAATGATTATTTTTCTCCTTCCCTCCTTCAACAAAAAAAGTTGTCGAGATATGAATGATTAACCTAAACTGGGAATAAAAAAACTTATATGAAAAGTTGTTATTCTAAAAATCTTCATCTACTTGTATATTAAAGTTATACCGGCAAGAATGAGTCTTTATGTAGAAAACTATGATTTAAATCAAGCCTTACTGACTAGTGATTAAATTATGATTTAATCAGCTCGATTTAAATCAAATCCACCCTGCTATAAATGCACCACAGGTCTGTAAGTACCTTATTGAAGGTCTAAACCCAATAAACACAATCTTATTACAGTTATGATAAAGTTGATGATGTCGCTATTATTCCAAAATTGTGTAATCATATTCAAACTTTATTAAAATAATACCTGGCCGTCCTGCTAGAAAGAAATGTTTCCATATTGTGGTGACCACTTTGTGTCCCTATAAAACAAACGTCTACCTTCTGTAGCAGGCTGTGTATAATGAAAGTGATTGTGTAGGAGAGGAGCCTGTACAACTGATGGACAGATGGAAGGTCAGAGTTCAGCTTTAACTTCCTACTCTTGTCACTTTCCCCTGAGGTGTAATCCTGCATCTTTCATTGTTTCATCTTCTACAAAGGACTCGGCAGTCATTTGAAGAATGTGGCTCCTGCCACAACAGTCTCACCGTGACAACAGGCAAGGTTTGGCAGATCTATGAGAAGCCTATCATGGCCGGTGCTGGGTCCCCACCCTTCTCTGGAATGCTTCCTGGATGGGTTCTGTGGCTTTCTTATCGCTGGCCTTCTCTTCTTACTGACTCCACACTGTCAAGTATTTGGCAACCATGATTAATGGCAGAATAAGGACCATGGTGCCAGGATGGCCCACCTGATTCGGATAAATATACCCAATGAGCATATTTGGGTGATATCATTTCAAGAAGACCTCTTCTCTAATTTGAACTTTAGTCTATTAGTTCTCATTATGTTTTCCAAATACACCATTAGGATTTTGGGGTTCCGTGAACCATATGGCAGCGGTCCTACCAAAACCCTTCTGAAAAGTAATAATCAGTTGAACGTTCTCCTATCGCAGAAGAGTGGGGCTGCCATTTCTGTTTTGATATCAATAGTTGGACTATTGGGGAGCTGTATTTGGACTTCCTGTCCCTTAACGAAAATGATTCTTGAAGTTAGGAAAATCCCATCTTGTAAGATGTCTCTCAATTTTTATTTTTCCATATGATAACTGTATCATGTGATAAATGTTCTCTGTTTTCTGCCCTAGTGGAAAATGTGAAATCTTGTCGTCTTTTTCCTCGGGGTAATGGTCATCTTTTCTCCTTCGGGTACTTGGTCATCTTCTCTTCGTGGGGAGAAGGGTTTGTCCATCTTTTCTCCTGGGTATGGTTTCTACTAGAGTAATGGTCTCTTTTCTCCTAGGGTAATGGTCATTTTCGCTCCTGGGGTATGGTCCTACTTCTCTCCTGGGGTAATGGTCCATCCTTTCTCCTGGTATAAGGGTCCATCTTCTCATCCTTGGGTAAATGATTATGTTTTCTCCTGCGGTGGTGGGCAGCTTCTCTACTTGTGTAATGGGCCATCTTTTCTCCTGGGGTATGGTCCCATCTTCTCTCCTTTGGGGTAATAATCATTTTTTCGCCTTGGTAAATGTCATCTTCTCTCCTGGAGATAATGTCCACACGCTTTTCCTCCTGGGGTAATGGTCATCTTCTCTCCTGGCTAATTGCCATCTTTTCTCCTGGTGTAATGATCATTTTTTTCTCCAGGGTAATGGTCATCTTTTCAATCTTTTCTCCTGGGGTAATAGTCATCTTCTCTGGGGGCGCGTGGGAGTCGTCGTGACGCTCACTGGAGTGGTTCTGCTGTCGGGCTCCTGGGGTATGTTCATCTCTAATCCTGAGTAATGATCCTTTGTGTCTGGGGTAATGGCATCTTCTTTCCTGGGGTAATGGTCGATCTTTTCTCCTGTTGTAATGTCATCTCTCTCCCGTGGTAATGGTCATCTTTTGTCCGGGTAAATTATGTTGTGTTATAAGAACAAAGGTCAGGTATGGCTTTTTTCTGACAATGGGTCATGTTTGGTCTGGGTGGATGGTCAGTTTTGGTCCTTGGTGACAATGGTCCATTTCTGTCCGGGTGACCTGGTCCTCTCTGTCCTGGGGACAAGGTCATGTTTGTCTTGTGACAATGGTCATGTTCTGTTCTGTGACAATGGTCATGTTCAGTCTTGGTGACAATGGTTATGTTTGGTCTTGGTGACGATGGTCATGTCTGGTCTTGGTGGCAATGGTTATGTTTGGTCTTGGTGACAATAGTCATGTTTGGTCTTGGTGACAATGGTCATGTTCGGTCTTGGTGACAATGGTCATGTTCGGTCTTGGTGACAATGGTCATGGTTTCTCTTGGTGACAATGGTTATTTTCTGTCCCAGTAACAATCTCTCCTGAGGTAAATTTTACATGCAGGATACAAAAGGCCATGTTCTTTCTCAGTGGCAATGGTCATGTTCTATTCCAGTTTCAATAAACATGTTCTGTTTCAGGTGACAATGATCTGGTTCTGACTTGATGGTGACAATGATCATGCTTTTTCTTGGTGACAATGGGCATGTGCTTTCCTGATGGAAATGGTGATCTTCACCTGCAGGGAGCTGTGTCATGCATCCCATGACACTGAAATGCAGCGCCAGTCATCTGACGCCCAGCTACATCCATCTCAGCCAGTGGTAGGTCCACGTGTACTGTTACTGGCCTGTAGGTTCTCCAAATACCAGGATACTGTCACTTGTTACAACATAAACACAACACTTTTCTTTACTGATGTTAACCTGTCCTGAAAATAGAAACAGCAGCCTCCTGGAATCTGCAGTCTGTACTGATCCATAATGTGGTGTGCAGGCGGCTTCTTTCCACAGATCTGAGTGACGCCATTAGGAACTAGATTTCCCCTTTAAATGTTTGACTCTTTTTTTCCCGAATATAAACAGGATGACCAGCCAATGAATATATACCCCAAATTTCCAGTGAGTATGCTAATGCTGTAATTACAGTCTGAATGTCAGGGATGGTGCGCATGGTGAGTGCGGTAAAATTAGACGGGATGATGTCACCATCAGCAGGCGGCTCTCGTTTAGTCGTCAGTAAACACTTCTATACATCTAATTACACTGCTTGCTCTATAAGTCTCAAGCTCTCCGGGGTCCTTCTTCCCCATCCTTAGTTATTCTTATAACTTCTAATTACATTAGAGTTTATAGCTGACTGTGGTGTCATCACTAGGTCTCTGTGCATGCCTATACAATGCAGGCACATCATGGCTGATCAGCAAGGCTGTTTCTAGCCTGTGGGGGGCCCTATGCATGGACAGGGAGGGAGGGAGCCTGTGCAAAGCTGACGACCAGGTGTGCTAATGGGGAAGCTGTTGACCAAGAAGGGATGGGGGTGCTATTCGAGAAAAACCACCCGCACACAACAAAACACAAACTCTCAACCCCCTCTCCCGGCAACTTGCAAGGCTTGGATAGGGATTGGAAGGGGGCCTGTGTCAGGGAGGGTGCCGAATATGTGTGTGGGGTAGGGCGTCGGGGACCAGCTGGGGCTCCTGGGGTCCTATGCGTATGCACATTCCGCATAGCAGGAGAAATGGCCCCGTGGATCAGCAGGGCTGTACTGCCTTAGTGAACCACCATGTGATTTATATCTTTCAGTTCAGTCCAGGGAGAAAAGGGGTGAAGTAAAACTGTATGGGGGCCACCCATTCAGCACGACTTCCATTCAGGGGGAGACAAAGACTGTGCTGCAGCAGTCCTACTTACATTGCAGTTGTGGTTCTGGAGGGAGATGGGATTCCTCTTGCTACAGTTTAAGCAAGTACTTTAGGCTAGGGCTACACTGCGCTAAAATCACTATGTTAAATTCAAGCTCAACATAGCTGTCTTCACAACCCATCACAGCCCTGATCTGTCAGCTTAAACCTACCTCACTTTTATGTTGATGTGGAGAATCGCGTCAGCGTTAATGAGACGGAGGCTTGATGCATGACGCGTCCACTGCCCATGCGCAATAGTTTTACATCAGCCAATTGATTCAAAGGGGCCACATTATTGGGGGGGGGGGGGGGGGTGTTCAATGGATGTGCTGTCGCAAGCTCATTAAAGTGTAGTCATAGCCTAAAGTTTGGTGTCGCCCCTCCTCTGAGAGTGCCGATGGCCTGTGCATGTCTAATTTATTTTTTTGACTGATGCTGGGGGCCGGTGTAAACTTGGAAATGGGCTGCATTTGGCCCTCAGGCCGCACTTTGGTCATGCCTGGGCTAGGTGATGCTGGATGTCCTCCATCCTGCCGGTCACCATTCAAACTAATGGCATCAGCCAGAGATTTATGGACATGTCCGCTCTCTGGCCGACCGAGCTTTGGAGGCACCTGCGCCCCACGCATGGCGGTCAGCCAAAAAACTGGCTACATGTATGGGGATAGGAGCCTATACAACTGCGGAAGATTAAGGGGAGCATTTTAAAAGTGTAAGCTCTATAGACAACAGTCCAAGGGCCTGATACGCTGTTGTCACCTTCCTGTCTGCCATGACATTGAACCTCCATGATCCGTCCAGACAAGTTGTGACACGTTCCCATCAATACCCCTGAAGAATGGTATTCATATCGGCTGTTGTCATACTGACTCCGGCCATTGTCTGGAAGATTCAATTCTTGTACAGAACATTACTGACTGCGGTGGGGGGCAGTTCCTGGCGGGGGGGGGGGGGGGGGGGGGGGGGGGGGGGGGGGGGGGGGGGGGGGGGGGGGGGGGGGGTGAAGCTGGAGGGTACAATGCAGTCTTTGAAGTTACAGGAAGATGGTCACTTGCTTGAGTACAAAACCAGAATCCATGACATGTCCTCCTCCGCTAGACATCACACATTGTATTCATCAGACAATACAAGTGGGACATACATACATAATAATAGGATACATACATACAATATATCATATTAATACAATGTAAACAAAGATACAACAATATAAACACAGCTCTGGGCACGATGGGCATTACCAACCTCAAAGAGTTACAAAGATGAAAAAAGAGATTTCCCTTCACGCACTCTTTAATAGACTCAACAGGAAGTGGTGGGATATCTCTCCATAGTGCTGCTCTAAGGCCTAGACTCCTGAGGTACCCTGTGCATACATACCCTAAGGGGCTTCCTGTCCATCTCCACAACCAATAAGGAAAAGTGACTCTGTATACATTGGTGTTGGTCACCTGGTCTGTTTGTATACAATTGTTATTTGTTTACAAATAAACTTGTCACTTTGTTACCTACCACCTTAGATACAGTGTATCCACACTAAGCCGGGTGTGTGCTAGTGTCAGGATCACCTGGGGAAGAAAGAAATGTAGACACATCTAACTTGGCAAGCCATATTTGGGCAGAATATACAATAGATGTTGGGGCTCGTCTGTCCCTAAGCTTCAGAATCATAGGAGACAATAAAAGGACATGGTTGATAGCGCTCTGTGTACATAAGGAAAATTGCCTTCACTTCCTGCACCAGCCACATGTTAGAAGGAACAGGAAATGAAGACAAATCACCTCATCAATTGACTTGTATTCTGTTTCCCTATGAAGATAGCGGTACAGTGTATGGCGGGTAGAATGTAAGCTGCCGGCTGAGGGTTAGATTTTGCATCAGCTCACGCAGGGCAACCGACGCAAAAACCTGCAGAGACCGGGAAGAGAGAGGCCAGACTACAGAGAGAGCCAGGATGTACAGCGGGGTCACCCAGATCTGAGGGGGGGGGGGGGGCCTGGACTGTATCCCTCACTTATAGAAATGTTAGTACATGATGGGGCACCAATAGCCACAGAGACCCCCAGAAGTCACACTGCCCTCTCCAAGTTCCAACAGTCACTGTCACACTGTCCTCTTCAAGTCCCAACAGTCACTGTCACACTGTCAGTCCCAGCAGTCACTGTCACACTGCCCTGTCTCTGAGTCCCAGAAGTCACTGTCACATTGCCCTGTCTCTAAGTCCCAGCAGTCACTGTCACACTGCCCTGTCTCTCAGTCCCTGCAGTCACTGTCACACTGCCCTGTCTCTCTCAGTCCCAGCAGTCACTGCCACACTGCCCTGTCTCTCTCAGTACCTGCAGTCACTGTCACATTGTCCTCTCTGGATGGCAGAAGTGACTCCGGTCCCGCCCCTCGCTGAGGTCACGGCCCCGCCCCCCTCAGTCCCCGGTGACTGGCGGAGCTGCGCTCGGGTAGCTCTTGCAGATCTCAGTGGGCACACCGGGGACGTATCTGTCCCGGAGCTCCTCCGCCGCAATGGCGACCATCTCGTGCCGGGTGCAGTATTTGGATGACATGGACCCTTTCATCTGCACCAACTTCCCGGAGCCCCGGAGACCCCCAGTATACAACTTCCCGGAGAGCAGCCCGCTCATCGACCAGCTGCCCGCCCTGCACAAGCTGCTGGAGGCTCCGCTCAAGGTACCCGGGGCCCGTAGAATGGATGAGACTTTTATTGTGCAGTATAATGGGTTCATGTCAAGTTTGGGTTCATGTCCTGTGGATGTTATCACAGCTATGGGAGACCCACTGTTCTCGGGGGCCCATGTACTCATCTAAATGTGGGTCCTTACTGGTATAGTATAAGGGGTTAATGTCATGTTGGGGTTCAAATCCCCCATATTACTTCTACACCACCTACATTGCCATGGGGGTACAGGGTGGCATGTGTGTTCTGAGACTATGCAGTGGAGTAGATTGGGTTAATGACATGTTGGGGTTCCAGTACAATTGATGTCCCTTCCCTATTTTATCACCTGTAAGGGAGTCTTTATTAAGGCGGATATTGGGGTCCTGAACAAACTGGGACTTATTATAATAACTGGTGTCATTACATGTCCTGGTCGGTCTTATCAGGAAGGGTACGAGCAGTGTGGGGTGACTTTCTAGTGAAGTTGAAAGGGTTAATGTTGGGGGTCTTGCACCATTGCTGCTACATAAGCTATAAGGAGGTGGGGCTATATAACCTGTGGGTTCTTTGATATAGTAGATTTGGTAATATATGGTGATTTGGGGTTCCAGTGGAATATGGGGCTCAAGCCCAATTTATGCCACATAACATGAAATGTTTTGGGGTTCTGGAACGTTTAAGTGGGATTTAAAGGGTTTATGTTGTTGGGGATCTTTGTGCCATTGATACCAGTATCTTGTAAAAGGTGTGAGTGTGTGATACACACACCTTAAAGGGGTTATGTGGTTTGAGTTCACACGATTTTATGTACCTATGATGTCATAATGATGAAATGACTTATCTGATGGGGGGATGTAATCTGTGAAACTTGAGGTGTATTTATTAGATGGATCTCACAAGAGATAGTGATCACCATATTTAAAAGAAGGGGTTAATTCCATTTTACAGGCTCATGTCACTGTTGTCACAGGGGCCACAGGGGTCCTAATCAGAACAAAGTGGGGGGGGGGGGGGGGGGGGGGGGCTTACCATCTAGAAGCAGTTAGGTGGTTCCCAGTAAAAATTAGGACTTCTGTGGACTTTTATGGGTTAATATAATTTTACAGTGCGTCACACTGATATGTGGTTATGTTATGTGCAGCATAGGGCTACAAAGTTGGGTAAAGATGGGGCCTTCCATCTATGCATGTTTTAGGGGATAATGACATTTTGGGGGTTCATATCTATCATACTAGTGCTGCACTCTATGGGACACTGCAGCAGATGCCAAACCTTAGCTTTGTAGAGAAGATGTGTGGTTGGGTATCCTGGTGATAACTGACACCCACTGCCGTGTCACCTCCAGGGGTGAATGTCATTCTGGAATACAGGACACAATGGTGTATAATTAGTTTTGTGTATAGCCTTTCCCTGACAGTTCGGTCGCCTGGTGTGTGATGATACCGACCACTTTATCATATTCTGAGATACATAGTGTGCTGCAACACATAGTGGTCTCTGCCAAATTAAGACCTCAGGGGTCTGTGTAATTTTGGGGGTCACACTCTGCTGTTTGAGGAAAGCATGGCACCACTTTCTGGAGGGGGTGGGTGAAGGCGCTGATGCTTCATAGTGGTTTTGGGGGTACAAATGGAAGAAGAAAAACCATGGGGAGCATATAGAATTTGTTGGGTAGATAGTGGTGATATGACATGAACTCTATGACATTTAAGAGGTGCACAAAGTAGAGGTCTTGGCAATCTATAAGTACATATTTATGCCAGGACCTTTTAGATCTGCTTTTACCCCCCCACCAAACAATAACAAATGTTTTTTCTTTGGTCACTGCAGCAATTGGTTTCCTCGTGCTCCACCTAGCTCTAGAATAACTGACAGCAGCTTGAGCTGTTTCTCGAAGAGTCATCATTGTCCGCTCAGCAGACTGGCTCCTGTCGAGATGCACCTTACTGACCCTCCCACCCCCAGAGCCCTTCAATCCCCCATATTAATCCTCCTCTGCTAATGCCTTGTCTTCACTGATCTCCAGGATTTGCAGGACCAATTACCCGCTCCTTGTTCCGTGAACAAAGGCATGTTTTGCTAACCAATCGGATGGCCGGGGAATCTCTTCTCAAAAAAATGAGGGGGAACACACCAGAAAAAAATATGTCTGCCCATGTTTACTTTGCATAGAAAACCTGGGGTGCATTTCTCTGCCATCCTTTGCCATCTAATCTCAAGACTCGAGCTGCATCTTGGAACAGGCTTGTAATGCTGGCAGGCGAAAGGGTTAAACCGTGTCTGGGAATATCAGAGCACGCCCTACTTCCATATATGTGTCTATCCCAAATTTAGCTGAAGTAACTGTTGGCAAGCATGGTGAAGTCTGGCTCCTGCCTGGAACATACCTCCCTATCATGACCCTTTGATCACTCTCCTAACTTAAAACTCGTTTGGCTCCTAAATAAGATTTGGGTTTCCATGGAAACCGGGCCTGTGTCCCGCAGCCAGGCCTGTTCATCATACACCTGTTTGTTATTGATAATCCTGATAACCGCCATTGTTTTGTATCCACCGCCATGGGAGTCTGACTTCGGCCTACCATGTCAGTGCTTTTCCTAATGCACGTGTCTCTGCTTTTGATGTCTCAGAAGTGTCAGACGCTCGCGTCTTCCGCTGCTGAAAGTTCTGCCCTGTCATGTGGAGTCTAATGTCTGTGACTCATTACACAGGCTGAAGTAACTGACTAACCATTCCCTCATTGTCTGCATAACCGTAAATATGTGTTTTTAGTCCATGAGCGACATGGAACAAACATGGACATTCCGAGACTCGTGCCTTAAAATCCATGTTACCTGAGGCAACCTGACATGGCCATGCAAATGTTACGAGCCTAGTAGATGGCATCATCTAAATATTAGTGGCTGACGTAGGGCGTAGACATGTACAGATTGATGGACGCAGGCCTGAGGGCCACCTGTGACATAATGCCATATACTAAAGGCTGAACCATACCAGGACTTGAAATGGTCTTCCGTAAAATATACCATATATACTTAAATTTAACATAAGCCGTGGTACCCAATTTTAGAGAGAAAATCTGGAAAAACTGAATGACTCGAGCATGAGCCAAGGAGGGGAAATGCAGCAGCTAAGGCTCAGAAACACACAGCAAGTGTGCTTTTGTTAGGAGATGCTATTATTACATTCAGTAAACTTTTCATTACAAAGACCCTGAACATGATATCAACACTAGAAGTGCTGGAGATGTAGAGAAGGGATTTAGGAACATTGTAAAGAAAAAAGTATTGCTCTAGAATATCTAGAATACCTTTTTGCATAAAAAAAGTTCAAATTTGACTTGATTTTGAACCTAGTTTATGCAATAATTTTTTTACATCTCCAGCAAATTTGGTGATGATAGCATGTTTGGGGGCTTTGCAATTCACTCATAAAGTCCACCTGAAAATTCGGCTTATATTTGAGTATATACGGTAAGTATTAGATTTATTAGATACATGGCTTCATTAAACCTTTTGAACAGCATTTCATACATATTAAATAACAAACCACATCTAAATAAGCAATAATGTTAAAATTCATCCCCAATACATTGTGTAAGGTTGTAGACTGACGTGTTTCGGCCTGTTAAGGTGGCCATACACAGGTCGATTTTCCCACACGATTCCTGGCCGATCGATCACCGGGCGCGTGCACGCCAATCGATCGACGAGGAATCCAGTGCAGCCCACCTTGACCGATCGACATGGCCCCCAAATCGGATCGGCCAGGGAACCAACCTGTTGGTGTTTTCTGATCGATTGGGCACACATCAAGGGGCGTTGACATTTGTGAATCGATCGTCTGGTAACAGAATCGTCCAGGAATCGGTGGCCTAAGGTGGTAGGCACAGACTTGTATGGTCGATCGATCGACGCCTGTGACTTCACCGAAATCGATCGGATCGTCGATCTATTGCTCAGGATTCAACACGTGTATGGCTAGCTTTAGGGCTTCCTCAGGGTATGTACAGCAGGGACACTGAGGAAAAAAAAACACTTAGCACATATCAAAACCTCTTAATTCAGTATCCTGGTCCAACATATTTGTCGTTCCATTGCTGTTCATTGTTAAGAAACCTGTGTCTACATACCTATGCAGAGGGAAGATTAGGGACCCTCGGAGGGGTTAGAGGTTAGCTTTCAAATACTACTGCCTTCTACTAGATGTACCGGACATCATCCCTCTCATCTTCGTCCAGGCATATAGGTCTTGGTTCTTGACACCTCAACCACCTGAATGGGATAGAATGGGGGTCACCAGGGGAAATGCACCACTTAAGAGGTCCTAGAGGGCCAATGGCAGCCAACCCCATCATAATGTCATTAATTTCCCTATCTTGTCCGTTGCTTTAATGAAAAGAGAAATAGAAATCACAAGATATCTTGTGATCTCTGATGTCCAGATGATATCTTATTTACATATATTAGGTTTCAAAGGGTCAAAAACAATCTGGCTGCCTATGCCTATGACAACCTAACCTTCAGGGCTAGACCCTGGGGGACAAAAAAACTGGCACAGAACACATAATGTAATAGATTATGAGATACCATGTAGGAAGTTAAGGTCCCCACAGACGTGAAGATTTCATAGTTAGATCGACTTAAAAAGATCAATAATAATGGTAATTGCAGATATATTGCATGTTTAAAAATTAGTCAGATCGATGGAATTAATTGATTTAATGATTATCGGACGTTATGTCGATTTAAGAGTTATCGGACCTGTGCGTAAATTTTAATCGATTTAACAATAATCGAGAGTAGAATTTTTTTTTAAAGATTTTTTTCTTCGATTTTCCCATCACTTCCTATTGCATTAATAAAATCTTTCGATGTTCTTGAAAAATCGATTGTGTTATAATCGGACCTGAAAAAAAAAATCGAACTTGGAAAATAACCGATGTTCGATTAAAAAAATCGAACTTTATTATTGCATCTAACATCGATTTGTTTGCAATCTTCACGTCTGTGGGGACCTTTAATGGAAAAATCTGTTGCTTTTTATGTTTTACAGGTATGAGACGAAACAGGAAATGAGGGTAATCTTCCTCACTTCCTATGTGATAAGTGAGAGTGGAACCTCCCAAACAGGTTTCAAGATAAAAAATAAATACCTCTAGTTCGATTGATTTTAAAACTTACGTTCCCCCGTGAGCGAAATTTCCCCTAACTTCCTGTCCAGGTGGTGGTGTGTGATGAAACAATTCTCTCCTATGTAGATACGTAAAGGCTGGTTTGGGTTTGAGGTATTTGGAGTCACAAAACCCCTTTGGGTTCATGGACTTTAATGAGACATTGTTACATTGTCCTGTAATAATCGTTTTCTGTGACTATAATTTGCTTACAGTGATCTCTTTAGAAAGTCTGGTAATTTCCATCAATCTGAGCAGACAGGTAGACCTAAGAGGAAGAACGAATGTCCTTGTTGGATAAATTTATTCTTCTTTTGCGAAGAATGTTGTTCAAGATGAATGGAGGTGGTCGATCAGTAGGGAACCAACAGTATACATTATCCACTACCCTGTTTCCCCTATGATAAGCCATCCCCATCAAATAGGCCACACGCCGATCTTTGCCCAAAACGTTAAAATAAGCCACCCCCTCCAATACCTGCCCCTGCCTGAATCTCCCATTCGGGTGGTACAATGGGTAACTGTGTGCCTCCGTGTGACTCCGTCAGGGCTGGCTGCAGTACAAAGTGGAGCAGGAAGTGACTGTTACCCGGCCGTACCGGTAGAACCCAAAAAAAAGACCTAGGGCATATTTTGGTGTTTCAAAAAAATATAAGGCCCCCCATACACCTTACAATCTTACCATACAATTTCTGTACTATCAACTTTTCTTCTAC
>CM070041.1:47098868-47110599 GCA_036250615.1 Ptychadena robeensis | reverse complement strand
CTATGTATTCTATCAGGGAGGCCCCGGCACTACATAGCAGTGATATATATCTTCCAATCATTATGTATTCTATCAGCGAGGACCCGGCACTCCCTAGCAGTGATATATAACTTCCAATCACTATGTATTCCATCAGGGAGGACCCGGCACTACAAAGTTGCTGGTAGAACTAATGGAAATTTTATGGAATGATCTTAAGGTGTATGGGGGGCATAAGAAAGTGCCTAATCATCGGGGAAATGGGGTAGTATGGGAGACACCAAGTGCTGCAGAAAAGAATATCTGCTATGGATACCTGTGTGCCTTCGTCAAAGCAAGCCTCACTGTGTTGCAGTACTGCTAGTGTGAAAGGGTTCTCACAACTGCCGTGTATGGCCAGCAGAGACTTTCCCTGTTCCAGTGGTTTACTGGTCACTGTGTTCCGTGGGATGCAGAGGGAGGACCATACCAGAGCAATGCGGTCCGTTCATGGCTTTGTGAATGGACTCAATCTCTTCCAGGCTAACGGTCATCTTATGAACGATCAATGAATGCCGCAGTTGATGTAAAAATAGCCCAGACTTGAATTTCGTGGTATTGAACCGGCTGCACTGGAAGGATCTGCGGCCTGCGATTACTGGTGAGCCGTTAATGCTTCGGCTGTTTATTTTCCTGCTGTCATGTGGCTGCCAAATCTTCTGCCCTCTTATCTACCTGTCAATGGCTGCAGCTGAGAGACTCTGAGGCTGACATAAGTCCGGGATTACTGGTTCCTACTCCGCATACCCTGAATGTTTGTACTAAAGAACTTTGTATCCTCCAAGCGCAAAGAGTAAAGAGATCATATTATTAATATAAATATGGACAATAGTTAGTTTTAGGTTCCTATAACTTGATTTTATTTTCCTTATATAAGTTACAATTTAAGCTGGCCATACACCTTTAGATCTCTCTGTCAGATATCCTTTAGAACAACTATGTAGTACCGGGTCCTCTGCGATTGAACACAGGTAGACTTGGTTGTTTAGAAAGTCCCTCATATTACATGGTTTTGGTAAAACAAAAGGAGATCTAAAGGAAATCTGACAGAGAAATCTAAAGGTGTATTGGGGCCCTTACTGTCTGATGGCTAGAGGAGACTGAGTAAATGCTCATCCTACGTGCAGCAGACTGATGATCAAATTTTGGCCTAAACAAATTCACCAGATGGCTATAATAATAGCTGGAGCATCATTCTCAATATTATTATATTTGATATCATGTTGTCATTGTTATTTAACTGTACACATAAATAGATCGCTTACTAGGGGATGCCTTCTACTTATTGCATTCATTCTGTCACAATTCTTAAGGGCTAGTTCATTAGCAAGGACCACTGTCTGCAGAGAATGACTGATTCAACTCGCTAAAGAAGACTTCATGTGTCCAAGTCCTGGAAAACAAACTTTGTATGGAGCCCAGTCCGATTGTTTTTCTTTCTCTGTCTTGCCGTTGCGTTCCCGGTGCCCTGTGGGAGAGCGCTGCGCACTTCCTATTGTGACTACTGAATATCCTGCTCCTGGTACACTGCGCTCACACCATTAGTCATGCTAAGATGTTCATGAAAGATTGGTGGGGATGTTTCGCAACTGAAATCCAAGGGTCAAGGGACCGTAACTCAGTTATTCCAGGTTTTATATATATTAAAGTGTATATATAATTTACAGTCCAGGACACGTCATACACAGGGCCCATCACATTCTTGTTCAGTCATTCTGTATTAGTTGGATAAGTGAGTTAAATTAATGTTGAAAATCTTTATGAATCCTTAATTTAAAAAACATATAGATAAAGTATGGAAACGCAGTTTAAAAAGTCTACTTTTAAGAGAATCTTTTTTAAAAATACAGTTTTGTGCATCAGTGTTCCCTTAGACTACCTTGCATTTCCTGTTGCAGAGGTTTACATTTTCTTTAACTTTCTGGCCTGGTGACAGTGCTCATTAAGAGGCCCATTTGATACAAACAGCATTGCATTGTGTACCGGCCGTACCCACTTAACGCCCATGTTGCTGGTACACAAAACACTGTATTACCGCAATGCGCTGCGTTATTCCTCCCATACCAGTGTAATGCTGCCCATACATGGGTCAATGCCCGTGCAATAGAGGAACCTTTGAGTGCAGCGTGATGAGGCCATCGTGCTGCTCTTGAGCTTCCTTGATTGAATGGAGAATCAAGGCTCAACACAATCGATCCCATTTGATACTTTGGATGGGGACCCTCAGTCCAAAGTAACATAAATCAATTAGGGGTTACCAACATGTCGGTTCCCTGTTTGATTGTTCCCACTCGGTTGAGCATGAATCGATAAAAAAATCGAGACGCGTATGCCTAGCTTAAGGGAGACACTTGCACTGTGAGAATTGCTTGCTGCAGGGCAATCTACATTAATTGTGAATAGTCCTACTGAATCCTATTGTACTGTGCGGTAATGCTAGCATGCTGCATTAATAACAACACAGCTAGTGTGAAAAGGCCTATGGACCTGACCTGAAAGTAGCATGGGTTAGAAAAAAAAGTTGTGTTTTAGATCCAGGCTCCACTATGCGCTGGCATACGTTGATGCACCCGCAAGCCTCCGTTGCGTTACTGTGGACATTAACCTGACAAAGGCTGGGACCAGCCCTGTCAAAGCCCCATTGTGGTCAATAAGTGGCTCATGCACTTCTTGAACGCAGGGATTTTAACAGGTATTGAAGCCTAGGGCTTACACTTAAGCTACATACTTATGGAATTCCAATTGTCATCACATAAACTTTAAAACTTCATTTATTCATATATATTTTGAATTTGGGTGTTTGTGTTGTGGATATGATTTAAAAAGAGTGAACACAGTTGTTTGGCTTCAGCCAACCACTAACCATGAGTGTGTTGTCATTCATATTCTCTGGTTATAAAATGATCAATCCTGCCAGGGTGTGTAAACTTATGAGCACAATTGCATAAGTCGTTCTATGGAGGGCTCATATAGGCGACCTCACACTTTTTGGTTAGTTTCCTTATTTCAACTTTACATGAAGCAATCCCTGTATCTACAATAATAAGTGAGCAACAGAAATTTCGAAACCTCTTTGTAAAAAAAAAAAAATATATATATATAATTTCTTTGATTCAGTGTGAAGAAATATAATGTATCATCATGATTGATGCAGATGGGCGGAGATCACAGGCATGAAGTCTGCAGCCCAGAGCCATGGTATTCCTATCCATTACACATAAGAATAGGGAGACTAGACTTTTGCATCATCTGTGTGTGGTCATGGCATCCCATACTGAAGGTGTTCCAGAGACTTTCCTCAGAACCGAATTGTGATTACACCTTGTTCTGTAAATATCCTGATAACAAAGCTACACCAGAGATCTATTACAGGAACATTCCATTTGATTCTACTGTTAAGCCCCCATACACCTTTAGATCACTCCATACAATTTTCTTTAGATCTACCACAACTATGAAGTGCTGGTCCTCCCTGATAGAATACATAGTGATTGGAAGGTATATATCACTGCTATGTAGTGCTGGTCCTCCCTGATAGAATACATAGTGATTGGAAGGTATATATCACTACTATGTAGTGCCGGGTCCTCCCTGATAGAATACATGGTGATTGGAAGGTATATATCACCGATATGTAGTGCCGGGTTCTCCCTGATAGAATACATGGTGATTGGAAGGTTTAGAAAGGTCCTCATATTACATGGTTTTGGTAAAAAAAAAAGCTGATTAGACAGAAGTTGTATGGTAAGATTGTAAGGTGTGTGGGGGCCTTAAAGAACCACAAGTCAAAGAAAGTGTATGAGGCCAACAAGTGGCTATAACGTAACCTTTGATCAAGGCAGGTAAACTGGCTAGATCAGACGTGGGCAAACTACAGCCCGGGGGCCAGATCAGGCCCATTTAGTTTTTAAAATTGGTCCATTGTCACCTTAGTGAAAAGAAAACCCTAGGTCCTTTCCACTCATTCCTTGCAATGAACGTGCGTAATGCCTATAGTAGTCAAACTGTCATTGGCATGAACGAGCAGAGTCTCCATAGCTTGACTGAAATATGGCAGGTACATTTTATTTTAGTATGAAAAATCGGGTGAAAATTGGCCTGTGTATGGCTACCTTTAGCCTTATGAAACATGCTGGGCTTGTAGTGTCTACTACTATGTGGAACTTCAATCTTACCCTAACTATACACAGTCCTTGGACACCCTTTGGTTTGTGTAATGGTCAACTTTGTGTTAAGTCAGATATAACTACCACCGCCATACTAATACATAGTGGGGTGGTCATTTTGTTTCCTAGCTCACATTTAATGAAGATTTACTCTCTAAATGCATGCCATATCCTTCTTTCTCTTAATATTCAATGGTCAGGATGCTGTAACCTTGTAACAGGAAGTAAAATCAAACTTTTCACATTAAATGAGTGGATACCTTGAAACTGGTTGACATGCAATATCACTTGGTAACCTACAATCCATGACACCATCGTCTTCCCAGGTCATTGCAATACCTGGTATTTGGAAGATAAGTACACAGTATGGTAACCACCGATTTTCTCACCCTGGTACACCATAAAACAGAATACATTTACAGAACACTGCAGTATTTTGATGCTGCTGGTCGCACATACATTTTGGACGGGCTGCCTCAATAAAGGTCAACACCCAACCTTAACCTTGTAAACGTCCTGGAAAGAAGTACATGGGCCAGTACAGATTCTATGCGATTTTAGTGATTTGTTTTTTCCATTGCACAATAACGGCGGTATGTGCTTCTCGTGTGAGACCTCGGTGTTGTATTTCTGTGCTGCTATACGTCCTCCCAGAGGGACATAATCCCAGATTAGAATCCAGTTCCCTCTTTACAAGGCCTCGTTATCTGTTCCTTCACACCAGCCACTACAATGTACATGTCATGCCTGATTACACCCATAGAGAAGCCTTATCATACCACCACGCCAGGTCCCAGCGCTCATACTCGCCGCCTGAGAAAGTCCATTAGTATAAACATCTCATTGTTCTTCTCATAATATCACCGAATCTTTGTCGGGGAGAGATTTATATCTCCGTCTCTGATCACAACGCACTATCGCAAAGGGCATGATAAAAGGAACAGGTCTTGTTTTCTGTATGGGCTCATTGTAAGGACTGCGTGGTCCTAGGGTAGAAGGTGATTGGGTTGGTCCATGAAATTCAGAACCAGTTAAAATTTCCAACCACAGACATTGGCATACCGATTGTAGCATTTGTTAGTTCCACTTTGGAATTTATTCCCAATCTCTCTTTCTAAGGCTCGCCATACACTTGTTGACTAAAGCCTGCCATACACACGCCGATGTGTGCAGGCAGACTAGTCCCGATATCTTCCGGGATGCTAACGTGATGACGTCATCACGTTAGCACCCCGTTGCGTTATGGGGCCCCTTCAGTCGGCCGGGCACCCTTTGTGTGCCGGCCATAAGCTGCAATGAAGATGCCACAGGCTGACTTAGAGATGTGACACGCAACATCTACTATTGAGGTACTGTTTCACTAGCATGTCACTAGGGTGATGCTGTCTAATCAGAGGTGCTGTACACTAACTAACTTACTCTTAAGCTTCCGGCTCACGAAGTCATACGTCCTTTTCGTTGTAAACAAGATGAATTTGTCACCCCTATTTGACCTGATATTTCAACCACATTGGATTCCTTCTTTCTCTTCCTGTCTTTGTGTTTCTATTGATTTGTAGTAATTTAGTTTGCTTTTTAATGTGGCTTTGACTTTATTTATCTATATAGAGGTGGAAGTAATATATTGCTCTCCTATCTGGTTCTCTCCTCTACACTTTATAACAAATTGCTCGCTTTCCTTTGAGCTACACACTATTGCATCACAGCCCATACATATACTCACTAAATACACATAATTAACTGTCACACATAGATATACATCTAAGTGTATATCAGTAATCTTTATACACACAAATTTTGGCACTTTAAATATATGTTTATCAATGAATTGGAGAAGTGACAACTGGTGCTTCTCGTAATCACATATGTTCATATTTTATCAACTAAACAACACTGTAAGAGTGTAGTACACATATATACATTCACATTCACATGGGATAATAACACTTTCTCCCCCTTTCGGCACATTTCACTCACCTTCACACATCTACAGGTCTAGCCTATTTTTTTGGCTATTAGGAGTGTATTACTTATTGGTAATTTACCATATAGGTGTTTGGTGGACGATGTAGTAAGGCTTGCACAAGACCCCCCGTTCCCCAACATAGGCGCATTTGGACCTTCCCCGCCCATCGGTGGTGACTCTTCGGGGTCCTCATAGGACTTACCTGCAGGGTAATATTTGCCCCATATATACTAATTTTAATTATACTGTAATATAGTATCTAACATATACTGATAGTGCTTTCTTCTACTTCTTAGCTGGGTCAAACAGAAGTTTATTTTCTTTGATTTATGACAAGTTGTCTCCTGAAGAAGTGACAGTTGTCGCGGTGTAGAGACCACCACTTGCAAAAAAAGTTTCGATCATTTATTTTGTATCTTTGTGAATGGATATTACTGACATTTGAAGGACAATCCTGGAGTCACTCTGACCTATCTACTTACCTTCATCTGCATGTATAAACTTGACTTGAGTTTACACGTTGTTACAATGTCTTTACTATGTTTTATTACGTTTGCATGACTAGCTACCGTTAAAGTCCATTGTGACCACCATCCGGGCATGGGCATGTGGTCTAGGCCCGGGTTGTGGTAAGGTACCACATTTTTTGCCGGAAAAAAATATCTCTATATATGTGGTAAAATTTGGTCTAAAAAAATCCCTCTTACCTGCCCACACTACCTGGTGTTGGTAGGGACATCTGAAGAATTTTCTTCTTTTTTCCTCTGAATATATAGTCGGGATGATGGCACAATAGGGATGATGGATGAGGCCAGCTTTTTGTAAACCAATGGAAATTGTATGGAGTGATCTAAAGGTGTATTGGGGGGTTTACATCTTCCAATCTGCGGGTTAGGTTCATAGATGCATCAGGCCCATGCATTTTAAAAAACAATTGAATATAATGGGTCGCTTTTTTCAGGCGCGTCTAAAAGACACATGGCAAATAGTTCAAAGAAGTTTCAATAGCGTCTAAAGCCCCCCATACACCTTTTAGATCACTCCCTACAGATATACCAACAACTATGTGGTATAGTGGCCTTCCTGATAGAATACATAAGGCCCCCATACATGTTTAGATTTTCCTGTTCGATTGACCTAAACCAACGATCGACCAAAAATCAATGCCAGTCCACATGGTTCGAACGACCTAGTTCGATCAAAATTGACCAAAAGATCGATCGAAAAGTGATCGGACATGTTGGAAAACTTTGGCAGACATTTTGGTGTGTTTACAATCAACTTCCTTCGATTATGCTTTTGATCAATCAAAACAACATGGATCAAATATCGGGTTCTCCATGTGGGAGGTACTTTGATCATAGATTGCGATCGAATCTGACATTGATCGTAGAGAAATTGAAACGTGTATGGGGGGCCTATAGTGATTGGAAGATTTAGAAAGATCCTTATATTACATGGTTTTGGTAGAAGAAAAGTTGGTTGTACATTAATTGTATGGTAAGATTGGAAGGTGTGTGGGGGGCTTATTACCTAAACCCAAGTAATTGTAAAATTTTAAAGATATCTGCAATGGAGTTTTCCTTATTTAGAGATTATATTGCGTTGAATGAAACACTGATTGTGATTTAGTAGGTAACTTGGTGATCTCTGGTTAACCAAAACATGCCTAGCCCAATCAGCATCCTGTCCAAATATCAATGAGATATGATGGATGGTGGAGCACTCTTGTGATGTCTGAATAGTTGGTTAATGAATCTGGTATATGATTGGATTACACCGGCACATGAAGTGATCACTGGCGGGTAGTTCTGGCAGACATTACAGCTGCCGAGGCCCATAGGACCAAGACTGGTATGGCGGGTGGAGGTTAATCCTTCCTTATTCTGCTTTTATTCCAGCTGACCGCCTCCCGCCCCCATCTCCAATTATTATACGAAGCTGCATTTCTAGTTTTCCCTTTTACAACAGCTTTAAGTCTGAGACCAGAGTCGGGAGGAATTTGACCTCCACCTCTGGTTTGGAATAATTGCATTTTCTTCATTAATAGCGCTTTGAATTTCTTGACATCTGACACCGGCATACAAACTCCAGTGAATAAGTCCGTCTGTACGTTCTGGTGAAAACTATGAATCTATTACAGATTGTAAAGACTGCGCTATTTCCATCTCTACAGAGGCGGATCGTGCGTTCTCGGTTCAGAGCTTGTCCACCGCAGTGCGAGGATTCGCCGCTCAGGAGGCGGGGAGATGAGGTTAAGTTTGAACTCCGGGCGTAAGGAAAAGTCACCCTCTTACACTATAAGTAGTGATGAGCAGCACAGGCAATATTCGTATTCACAATATATCGCAAAATGTTCACTTAGTATCTCTAATATACACGATTACAAAGATATAGTTTTATATTCTAGATCTTTGTGAATGCTCAAATTACCAATAGTTGCAATACAAATTCACGATTCAAATATTCGCGATCAGCACGAAATATAAGGCTATATCTACACTATGTTTTTGTTGGACCTCATGGATGTGCCCAACTCACAGATTTCCTGCAGTTTGGGGCACTTTAAGTGCCACATTGCCATTAATGTGCCCTATTACATTGAATAGAAAAAACACACCCGATCTCTAAAGGTGCCCATACACGCGCAGGGTCCCCATGCAAAGCATCGACTGAGCTCGATAATGCAGCAGTGCTGCGCCTCCACCTCCTTTGATATCGGGCTCAGTGCGATGATGTCATCTATATGATGCATGGTGCGTCCACTGAAAATTTAAATTGTGCATCCCAGTGACATGTAAAATATGCACCCTTTGTTTTTTCAGGCACATTTTTTACGCGTCACACCCATTGTTTTTATATGGGTACATTGTTGCTGCATCAAGTGATTCCAAAGCCTAAACGTGACCATTGGCGCAATGGACGTATAATTCTTACAGTGCAGTAAGGGGTAGGCAAACTTTTTGACTTGTGGGCCACAATGGGGTTTTAATTGAGACTTAAGGGCCGCATGGCATAGGGGTCCTAAGTCCCGTAGCTAGGACAGGATATTTAATATGAAACTTAAAAAAAGGAACATTCAAACATTCTATTGAAGCAAACTATGGCCTCTAGGGAACAATCCAAACAATTATCCTTTAGGTGTTATCCTCTCTTATTGCAGGGAATGAGGGGAGCCAGAGCATCTTGGCACCAAGATGACAAAGGGCAAAATTAAAATACTAAAGGGCTGGTTTTGGCCCCCGGGCCTTAGATTGCCCATGTCTGGTTTAGGCCTACAGCCTAAGGCCTTTTCTGCACTGTGGTTTTTACAGGCGTAGTTAAGACGTGGCCCATTTTTTCTGATGGGCTATGATGGGCCTGTCTACATGCGAACGCTGTGCTAACCTCAATGCCGGGCCCTGCATAGTCATTGCTGCCAATGCGCCTGTGATGCCCCAAAAAAACGTAATGTAAACCGTCTGAGAGTTTAGGTCTCATTCACATGGTCTGTTGATCACGAGGCTGATGTGACCTGTTGCCCATAGTGATACCCAACAACCCGCATAATGTGTTCTATCTCTGCACACAGCCTTGTGGTTTAACGGCAGCTGTATCCAACCGTCTGAATGAAGCCTCAATGCTTATTATTGCTATGTCCTCGCTATCTTTGCAGATCACAAGAATAAAAGCCCTGATCTATACAGAATCGGCCAAATGACTAGCATTTTCAGGAGTGCATAATGGCGGCTTGATTCTCTAATGACAAGTCTCCTTTGAGAAATGTTTTTCTTTGTGGAAAATGTTGTTTCCTGAAATGTTTAAATATTTACAGATGAAGTTTATTAAATTCACATTTATCTCTCAGCTTGTAATGTACTTTCCCCGGGCAGGTCGCTAATTATTCTTGTGGTGTCCATCTACCAGTGACATGTTCATTGATGCTGAAAGACCTCCAGGTGCCTCCTGACATGCTACTGTCTTTTCCAGCAAGCAAGAGGTCAGAGGTCATACCCCGCCCCCAACTTCTCTCATGGTACCTGTTCTTCCTGCAGAGCTGCACCTACGTGTTTGCACACCAAAACTTCAACTGGCTTTGTTATTGGGTGACATCATCCTGACCGCAAATTGTCTTTTGAAATATCAATACACAATGCAAAATTCACTCCTTGTGACTGGAGAGTTAATGGAAACTATGGGGTGTACGACGGGGCCCGGTGCCCTCCCGTCGTGCGAAATCCATAGTCGCCATCCAAGCGCCATCCACGGTCCCATCCTATATCACCACTGGTCCCCATGGTACACGATGCCAGGGCCCCCCCCACCGTACACAGCATCACGGGCCCACCGTACCACAAGTCATTCCCCGGGCCCCACCGGACCCCGACATTCCCGGGCGAACCACAACCGTACACAAGCATCCCCGGGCCCCACCGTACACAGCATCCACTGTCCCACCGTACCACAGCATCACGGGCCCCACCGTACCGCATCCCCGGGCCCAACCCGTACACAACATCCACGGGCCCCAGCGTACACAGCATCCCCGGGCCCCCCACGTCACACACCGGCATCACCTGGCCCCATCGTAGACAGCATCCACGAGGGGCCGCCATCGGTAGCCAGACCTAATCGAACGGGCCCCATCGTAACAGCATGCACGTGGGCCCCATCAATACACAAGGCATCCACGGGCCCCACCGTACACAGAATCCACGGTCCTCACAGTACACAGCAATCCCGGTCCCCACCGTACACAGCATCCACGGTACCACCGTAACAGATCCACGGTCCCCACCGTACACAGCATACCACGGTCGCCCCCGTACACAGCATCCAGGGCCACACGTACACAGCACCGACGGTCCCACCGTACCACAGCCAATCACCGGTCCCACACCGGACACAGCATTCCACGGGTCCCCACCTTACACAGGCATCCACGGTCCCCAACACTGGTACACAGGAGATCCACACGGTCCACCACCGGACACGAAGCATCAAGGTCCCCCCCACCCCCCAATACACGCATCCCGGTCCCCCCGAACAAGCATCCCGGTCCACCAGTACACAAGATCCACGGTCCAACCGATTTTACACAGCAACTAGACCACGGTCCCCACCTTTACACCGCATCCCCAGGCCCCGACCAGTACAGCCGGCATCGCACTGGTGCCCCCGCGTACAACCGAGGCATCACACGGTCCACAACCACGTACACAGCATCGACGGTCCCCACCGGACAACAGCATCCAAGGTCCCCAACGTGAGCACAGCACCACGCAGTACCCCCCGTACACAGCATCCACGTCACCACCGTACACACACCACGGTCCCCAGTTTACACAGCATCCACGGGTCCCCACCTACCCCCTTGTTCCCCCACCCCCCACACCCCATCATTGTGTTTTTCCTTAAATTGTACACAGCATCCCGTCGGTCCCGACGCCCCAGCCTACAAGCCCCGGGCTAACACAGGAGAGATCAGCAGGTGAACCCGAGATAATCAATCTAGCTTCTGTCTGACCGACCAGCTAATTCGCCTAATTAGGTGTCAGAGCTTCAAGAAGACGGGACGGGTCTACCTACCACGGCCAGCCAA
>CM070041.1:47054605-47073949 GCA_036250615.1 Ptychadena robeensis | reverse complement strand
AATTACACGCACGGAGGAAGGTGGTCCTGTAATCGAGAGCGGTTGGGAGGTGCCACTACATAAGGCAGCTACTACTGTACAACCCCTCTGTGTCTGTACATAATTGTTTCATTCCCGCAGGGAGCTCCGGGTCCAGATGTGCTGCTTCTGTTGGAAAGGAAAGAATTTTGCTTATCAGTTTTTCCATTCACATCTTTACAAGTTGGATAAACGTCCCTCAGCAAACATTAAAATTTTAGAGCACAAATAAAAGGATGTGCTCATTAAATAACTTGTGTGATACCAAATGAGGCCCCCTGGACTCCCTCTGGCCTGCCTTCCTCTGCCATATCTCTCCTGCCTTCTCCAGTACTTTCTTTGTTCAGGTATCATCCAGGGATATCATCCTGACTGAGATGCCAGGTCACAGGTGGTACTTTAAATCTTGATGCCTGTGCAAGTCTTATGACTTGTTACAGTCAAATGAGAGGAGACTGGGGAAGTTGCCATCTTCCTTCCTGTAGCAGAGTGATGTATGTCACCGTAGCCCTAGGCATCGTTACTGTTTGAGCTTAATAAAACTGACATTAATGATTGAAGCTAACACTTTAAATATGATAATATAGATGAATATTGTGACATTAGGCCATATTATGTCCATATACAGAAAGAAAAAGGTTGCACCCTATGTGACTGCAGGGAACAACCCTGGGTCCCGATGGGAGGGACTTTAAGGCAAGAAGTCAAGAATTCAATGTTCGAAAACACATAGAGTTTTTATACATAGAGATTCAAGGTTACATATCATGTGTAAATCACAAAAATTTACATTGAGTTGGAATTTTAGATAAGCTATCTCGACGCGTTTCGCGAGTTTAATCTCGCTTCTTCAGGGAAAAAATGCTTGAACCCCTAGAATCCTCAGGTAGCTGAGGATGCAAGAAAAGTAAGGTATTAAAATAAGGGCTAAAACCATGAGGAAATAATATAGAGCGTATCGGAAATGTTAGTGTCTCCTTTGTTCACCTATTGGGCGCTATCCGTGGGTCTCCATGTAGGGGTCCCTCCAGTCCTGGCGCCGCACGGTTCTGAACGGGGGGCATCGAGGCGTGCCCCAACCGGACAGGTCAGACTGGGTCAGGATAAAAAGTAATATAAGGGGTGATAGTATAAAGCCCTAGAAGAGAGGGGGTAGGAAGAAAGACAGGGAGAAGAGGCAAGGTAACACCTGTGTAGAGTGAACCTATGTGTGTGAAGGAAGGGTCATGTGAGGATGGGGATAGTGTTAAGCATTGTGATTGTCTGGTAAAATTAATAATAATATGACATTGAGCAAGCTCTGGAAATCTTTATGGTCGGAGGAGAGAGAGAGCAGTCCATGGCTCTGTGGCTAGAGAGTCCATGGCGATGTGGTCGAGAGAGAGACCATGGCTATATGGTCAAGATAGAGGAGAGAGACCATGGCTATGCATTCATAGAGAGAGAGTCCATGGCTTATGTGGTCAGAGAGAGACCATGCTATGTGTCTGAGAGACCGTAGTGAGAGTGTGGTCAGAGAGAGAGGAGAGAGAGACCATGGCTATGTGGTGACAGTGATAGACCGGGGTTATGTGTTCACAGAGAGGGGAGACTATGCTATGTGGCCACAGAGAGAGACCATGGCTATGTGATCATATCTTCATGATAGGAACTCCTTGATTTAGTTTTTGATGGGCTCCAGAATTAAAGAAGATATTTGGTCTCTAAAAGCAGACCTTTCCCAGTAATGGTTGGGTTTGATCCCTCACCAGAGCTTTCCTGCTGGTCCTGATGTGAAAGCCATGTCTTGGTTGTGTGATGAACTTCCTGCTTCTCCTCTGTAGAATAGATACAATCTCAATGTATATCCAGTGTAGAACCTTCTAGGAAGCTGGTGACAATACATAGAACATAGAATAGGCAATTCAGAGAGGGGCCAGGAAGTTCAACTGACAGCCAGACCTTGGCCATGCACTGTGAGTTTATACATTGTGCTTCCTAAAGGAGTAACATATATACAAATAGGAGGCTATTGGTTTGTCTCTGACTAAAAATAAAACGTGGTCTAAAGCTTATATGTTCATTTACTGGCTCCTCCTTTGTGAATTCTCATCAACATGCTAATTAAAATATTTTAAAAGTATTTTATTGTAGAATTTTTTCCTTTTCAGATATAATAGGTCACATACATATACTGGGTGTCTGAGCTTTAATATGAAATATTGGAAGATTGGTCGGTATGGTGCCAATGGTCCACTGTGTCTTCTTGTCAGCGCTTGGTACGCGTCTTTAAAGGTATCTATAGACGCCTTGATTTGTCGTTGATGGATTCCTGATTCGATAATTCCCGGCGATCGTGCAATCGGCTATCTGTTTTGGAATCGGTGTAATGCCACATTGTGAATCCGATTTGTGGTCGATTTTTAACAGCCGGCAAAATGGCCAATTCCACTTCGATTGCCAAACAATCTACCAAAAAAAAACAATATGTCGAATCAATTTCTATTTTGTTTTGGTCGATCATTCAGGATGTGCAGCACTGCATTCACAGCGATCGATCGAGTGGAAAATCGACTCGTGTATGGGAGCCTTTAAACATGCCAGAAATGTTGGCCATTGTATACAATGGGCCAGTAAACACAAGTATGAAGCACTTGCCAATCGTTACTACTCTTTGTTCCAAAAGTGTTCCTTAATGGCTTTTAGAAGGCACAGCACGCCTTGTGCCCATACAGAATGCATGTGTACGTTGGGGAAAAAAAGTAGAGTACAAGACTCATGCAAAAATGCAGCCAAAGAGGACCAAAATGTAGTGGAGCCTTGGCCTAAAGCAGTGATTTTTTTGGGGAAGGAGCTAGGGCTCCACTAGGCTTTGGCAATAATGTGCCAAAATGTTGTGGCCCCATATTCTGTACACACCTCTGTCATTTTGATGTTCTAAAAGTTGCAGATCAAAGGCATGCGCCCATTACAATGAACGGGGTGCGTACAGAAGACACAACCACAAATGCAAAGTTTTGCAGAAAATGTCGTGGAGTCCTAGCTTAATGCAGCTCAAATGTCTTGATGTGTGGATGTCTAGTCTACAGAAGTTGATGCTGCTAGGTAGTCTGCATCTTCATTCACAAGTCAGTGGGAAGTACCCATGTGGTTGAAGAAAGGAGGAACACAAAAGGCTCCATTTAAGTGGTGGGCTGAGGTGGGCTCAGACTTGCTGAAGTTTTTAGTGCACACCGTGAGATGTTTACAGTGTGCAGGGATATCAGAATAAGTATTTTTATCACAGGAGAGGAGCCTATACAACAGTGCAAGCCTAAAGGGATGGATGGAGTTCAACTATTAACTTGTATCTTGCTTGCAGCCTCTGATGAGTACATGTATAATTGCAGATATATTTAGAATTATGATCTTACAAAACCTTAGCACACATTGATAAGATTTCTTCTATCGCCCGCACACATTTACACTCATCAAACCACTTACTAACCCTTCCACAGGCCAATTATGTTCAGTCATTCGTCCTCCTCGAAGTACAAATTTGTTTAACAGGCGTTGTGCTCTATGTAAGTTGCTCTACGCTCATGCACTTCTGTCTCTGGAAGACTCCTTGGTATACGTGCAGTAGGTTTCTTACACAAGCTTTTAGATCCGTGGTTCTCAACTTGTTGGCCGGGACAGCCTTGGGGGCGACCGAGCATTTCACAGGGGTCTCCGAGTTCTCTGGAAGCATCAGAGCTTCTCCCAAGCAGATGCTCACAAGTGGAGTGGGAAGATAGGAAGAAGAGTGATGCCCCTCCCTCCAAACTTAGGAGGAACGGGGTATTACTTTCCCCCCTAACTTCCCACCTGCACATCATATGATCAAGTGGGGTGGGAAAATATAAGGGAGGGGACATTACACTTACCCGATTGTGCTGGTATTTGGAACAATCCAAATCACTTCCAGGGTCAGGGATAAAAAAAGGTTGGGAACCACTGTTTTAGATGAAATGTTTACCCACCTTTTGTCTGATCATTTTACTGACCCTAAAGCTAGGCACACGCACGGGTTGATTCCAGTGCAATCGACTCCAGGTCAATCACAGCGTGGTGACGTCACCACACTGTGATTGATCGGGGATCAATTGATTGGAAATCAATGTGCATCACATGGGCACATCGATTCCTGTTCAATGGGGACCCCAGGGCTCCGCCCCCTTCACACTGACAGTGGATGTCTGTGCAGGAGGCAGGAGCAGCAGCTGTTCCAATACTTTGCATGAAGACTCCCGTCTCCATGCAAAGTAATAGAGATTGAACGGGGTTTTCCAAGTTTCTTCGAGTGGGCTCTAATGATCCTGCTCGAAGGAAGGCACACAGGGGTAGATTTGTAAACAGATTAGAGTACAATCAAGCTCTGTGAGCACGCACGTTGATTGATTGTACTCCAATCTTTTTACATATCTACCCGTGTGTGCCTAGCTTTAGTCATTAATGTAGCATTGGAGAGTCGGACTGTGGCTCTACCACCATGATCTGGGTCTTGAATAATGTCCAATCATCACTGCTGGCCAGTGAACACAGGCATTCTGATTGGAGCAGTGCGCTGGGGTGTGAACCAGACCACCGGAGAGGTTGGCCACTGCTTGTGTATGAGAGCAGTGGTCCTACTCGCTAAGGTGCTGCCACCTATTTTATATTCTACAGAACAGCTAATAACATCTCCCTATTTATTACCAAATATTCAGCCAGGCTGCGTTACACGTATAAATATAGAGGGTTCAATTCAAATTTAACCAGCGTGCCTCTCGGAGCCAAGAGTTATCCCGGGCCCTCTTTTTTTGGTCTGTGGCAGCAAGGATGCATATATCACATGGGAAGTCAGTGGTTCCCTTTCTGTAACCACACAAACTTTTTCTGGAAAGATCTGCACAAGTGTGCTGTGTGTTTTGATAAGGGCTCAGTGTGGAGATGTCCCGAGGAGGACGTGGAGCTAGGTTCAGCTGCTGCTGAGATGACACAGACAAGATGGTGAGTCCCCAGCTTTGTTACCTATGTCCCCTTTACTCAGATGAATCTTGTGACTATTGGACTTCAGCAGCGTAGGGTGGGTTTAGATGCCAGTGCTGGGCACGTTTAGATGGCAGAATATTTATTTATGATATATAGAGAGCATCATGAGAAAGTTCTTTTAAGCCAAAGCTCCGTATGACTTTGACATGTTGTCTACAGTTGGTTACCTTTTAATGTTTCTTTTGGTTTGTGGTCTCCATGTGCTACTGTGTTTGTTAGCTTCCAGTGTAAGTTCCAGCTTAACCAGAGCCTGGATGGAGGTGTAGTTCCCTACCTGCCCATGATGCAATCAGGCTTTGACAAACTGTGTGTCAAAAGTTGTCCCATGTATGGTCAGACCTACTGATCTTTTAATATTCTCTGTTCCCTAGGAGCCTGGACACAAACCTTCACTGGCTGCATGCTGATTTGAGTGCTGCAGTATATTTCAAGTACTATTGGCAGCATATTTTGGGGGCATAAAGAACTCCCCAAACCATGAAATACGTTTTTCTGTGGCTATGCTGAGACAAAGTTTAGTGCAGACAGATAAGTTAATTTTGTTAATTTAATGTAATGCTGACAGCAAACCTAAAGGTGCCCGTTCACGTGTAGATCAGCGCGATATCGATAAGTCATTTGAGTGCGACGTGGTGACGCCATTAAGGTGTCACTATGCTTCAGCACTCATCAATTGGATGGGAATCTACCACTTTAGGTGCTCGATTACCATTCATTCCTTTGGCTGAATTCCTCTGGTCTCCATCCCATTGACCAGGATTTACAGACAGGTCTGTTACCTGTTTGACCGGCCTATCTAAACAGGATTAGATGGCTGCGAGCACGCATGGCATGAAGTTAGTGCTCGATGTGGTCATCTATGGAGCGGGTATCGTCACATGTATGGCCAACTTTAGTGGTCGGCCAGTCTGTATATGTCACAGTATGGTTCCTCCTTTATTATAATGAGGATAAGTGGGTGGGGCCTGTTAAGCAATTTCCGACTGACAAGTGCTGTGTGTAACATCAGATGAGTCTCTTCTAAAAAAAAAATAATAATAAACAAAGTGAAGTGAATTTAATTAAAGATATCCTGTTTATATTTTAAATATTGCTTTTGTATTTGGTGTTTTTCTTTGCTTCCATGCTGTGTTTTATGAGTCTGTCTTCCTCTTTGAAATTCAACACTAGACCTCATTAAAGCAACCAAAAAAAAGTTAAAAGAATGTTTAACTTATTGTGGCCAATCGGGTAGCAGCTGTTGGACTTGTTGTAGGCGAATGGTGCATGACACCAATTATTGAGAGTGCAACTTAAATATTTATATGCTCGTCTGGCATAATAGGATGTGTTGTAAGGCCCAGCACCCCCTTCTTCAGGGTTTTAAATTTTAATACTTTTGGGGAAGGACTTGAAATTATATTCGGTAAAAATAGATAATAGTTTTGAAAGCCAGTTTGATCCACTGGTTGTTTGAGACTTATATATTTTTTATTTTAAGTATTAAATTTTATTGAACATTTTTAATAAACAGATACAATTACAGAGATATATAAAAACAATACATACGAAAATAAAGAAGATACATTGAATATAGGGGGGAGTAAATAAGCAAATATTAAATAAATATTAAATATTGTAATTTGCATCAGGGGTAATAAAAAATGTTTATGAAGGTTTAAAAAAAAAAAAATTAGCATAAGGATTAGTAGTAGAAAGATCAACTAATTGAAAATTTGTGATTTCCTGTTTCTATTGTGTACCATTTCAGAATTGGAATAGATGTGAAGTTCTAGGCTTTGTGATCCCTTGTTGCTTCTGTGATTGATTTTTATTAAGTTGTCTTTTCTTTTTTTTTCTTTTACCCTTTTATTGCACTATATACGTGTGCGTTCGTATACTATAATGGATTTGACATGGAAGACCAGTTCACTTTAGGTTTATTGAGACACTATGTTGTCCGATTCTTTTATTCCGCCCCCAATAAAACAGTTTATTGCTTGCTAAGATGCCACTGACATGGATTCTTCAATGGAGTAATGTGAATACAGAGCCATGGTGCAATGCTGCACAGACATGGGGCCTGGTGGTCCTCCGGTACTGCGCAGTAATCATCATGGCGATGACTTGCATCTTAATCAGAAGCTTACCCAGAACCGCAGAGCAGAATCATCCGTGTTTCTGTCAGTGACACATTGCTCCATATTACAAGTCAACTGTTGCGGACACTCAGCTATTTGCAGAGCTGTCAGTATCTCACCAGTAAATATAGCAGCTGTGTCTTGCTGTAATTCTGACAAGGAATGGAGGGGGCTTTAGGGGACTGAATGTGACCCCTTTTGGCTGCCAGGTTATCCCTCACTTCTCACCTACGCGTCCGTCTTCTATGCACATCAAAGTGTCTACTGCTCTTCCCTTCTTACAAATGTCATATTGTAGGCTAAATCAGAACTTTTTAGATGGTATTCATTCCATATCATGTTCAGTTAAGTTCACACAAGTTCTTTGAAGGAGACATTCACTTTACCTGGTGAAAATGTTCATTGAGGTTTCAGGGGGGTGCAGGAGAGCTTTACCTACCTGATCTCTTGCTTTAATGGTACAACCTATAAAATCTTGTTCCTTACATCTCTATAGTTAAGGCTTGCCTCCACTTTGCTTTAAAACCTCAAAAGCAGGGATGTTAACACATCCATTGAAAGTCAGTAGATGTGTCTACACATCCGTTGGTGTGATCTGTCAGCTTGCATTGCGTTAAAATCAATGCAGGGCACTGTGTTGACATTAACGCAACAAAAGCCAACGCAAATATGGGTCCGTTGACATACCCATTGAAAATGAAATGAGTCCATTGAAACGCAATGGTATGCATTGTTCGATGCGTTGATCAATACGTTCATGGTAAAAAACGGATACTTCACAAACACATCCCTAAGGATCCCTAACGCATGGTTTGCGTTTATTGGATCCGTTAACGCAGCGCATCCTCAATGCATAGTGGAGCCTAAGTCCTTGTAACACTCCTGAACAATGTCGAGAGGCTTCAAAAGGGAAGCAAACTTGACCTACATAAAGGTAGGAATACATGTATAGATTTTTGCACAATTGACCATAAATTCGATGTGCCTATCAACTGTTCTCGAATGAAATTTTGTTCGATTGCTGAACAAGAAATAGCTTCATTCAAATGTGTTCGATCGAATGAAACGATGGTACATTCGATTTACATTAGTTTTTTACAAGATAGATGAAAATTTACCAACATGTCCGATCAGCTTTCGAAAGATATTTTGTTCGGTATCGTTCACTTTTGTTCGATGTTGGGCAAACAAAACCTTTGTTTGGTTTTAGATTTTCGTTCGAACGATTTAAAAATCTATCTTTTTTTAATCTATCGAATGAAAAAATAGACCAGGTTGAAATACACGGAAGTATTTACCCCTTGTAGCGGTCCCTTCGCCCTACAACAAGGCAAGCAGAACTAATTGCATAAAGATAAGGTTTTTTACAAACCGCTCAGCATTCAGTGTGTGTTGGTCCAGTATTTTTCTAATTAATGCACAATGAAGGATCCCTCCCTTCCAATGGAGGATCACCATCCCTCATTTTAATGAAACCGGTATTGGTAATAATAATTGGAATTGAGACAATTCTCCAGCTGTTGACCGCTGTAAACGTGGACTTGGTTGTGCCTTCATTATTATCTCTATCAAACAATTAACGCTCAATTCATTGGCCTGCTGTGCTGCCTTTCATTGCTCACCAAGCAAAATTCTAACACGGATTCCAATTAAAACCTGAAATAAATTTTACATTTTTGTGTCTAAACCTGTAAAAAAGCAGAAAACTTTAAGCAGTTGTCCTTGAAGTACCTGTTGCACCTCAAAAATCCAGGATGCAGATGTAGACATGGTAGATTACAGCTGTCTCTCACATAGTTGGCATTCCATCTGTCTACAATAAAAAGCAAATCTGAACATTTCCATTTAAGCACGGTGAATTTTTACGAGCTTGTTTAATTATAATGGAACAAGACAGGTAGTGTTATTTATGTGGTTAGTTATTTTTATACTCTGCATGACTATCACCAGTGTTTTTTTTCTTGTTCAGATATACTGCCGATAACATGCGGAGTGCAGGCACTGGTCACCCTATTGTCCTGTTTTTTTTTGTGTTTTTTTCCCTTTTTTTAAGTTTAACTAAAGGCATTTTGTTTGTTTTGTTGGCGCTTAGAAGGACTTTTTGTGCTTTATTGCTGTCTGTTTCCCTGATGTGGAGATTTAAGGTGCCCGTTCAAACGCTGACATCACTCCGTGTGCGCTCGCCTTAATCAATTGTGTGGCCATTGGACGCTGCCACCCCTGTCTTTAATTGGGATCAACTAATCCCGCATAAAGAGAGGTCTATTGAACAGGTAACGGACATGTTCGTAAATCCTGATTGAATGTACATGTCCGGGAATTGAACACCTAAAGTGTTGAACGGGTCATCGATTGTGCACCCATCTGTCTGTGTATGGGCACCTCCTAGGTACTCACCTAAGGTCAATGTTGGATCTTGTCAGCCCCCTTGTACATGTCTTTACTAACCTGTAATGGAGTAGAGAACTTAGGTCTATTCCGATCTGGGGTTCCGAGTTTGAATTTGTTGTTGGAGCTCTTTAGGTCACAAAATGTTCTTTGTGTTGTAGTGACTCTGTCCTCATGTGAAAGGAGCAATGCTCAAAGTAAGAGACACCAAAATGAGACAAAGAGAAGATCAACTTTCTTTTGCTCCTTCACTGACCAGTCACTGGCTAGGCACAAAACCTAGTTGTATTATGTAACTGAACTGTATGAATATCAGAGCTGCATGGACAGAAATATAAAGTTTTTATCAACTAAAAGCACTCCATTTAAAGTATCTCACTTGTGTATTTACCGGTGTGCTTAGTGCTCAGATATTAAGTTTTCCACATAGCATACGTCTACCTAAAATGATCTCCTTCTTGGCTATTTTAATATCACACTTACCCTGTGATAGTGAGCAGAGCCCTTATAAAACTCCATAAAAAGCCCATTTGGGCTCATTGGTATCTGGTAACGAGCGAATTCCGATCCGATTCTGACACTGTTGTACCTGATCACCGTTCCCATCAACAAAGTTTTGAGTAAACTGTTTACTTTCCGTTCCTACCAACTGCGAGGTGTTTATAGGGCAGGAGTTAATTCTATGCGGCGGGTCTTTATCCGACACTCAGGAACAGGAAAAGAGCCAAGCGCTCACTTACCATTCACCCTTAAGGGGAATAGAGCGTAGTACGGATGACCCTTTTATCTTAATATTTGTTTAGCCTTGTGCCGGGGAAGTGGTTTCCCTCTGAGAGAATGCCAGCAAGCTCACGTTTTAGAAGACTTTGTTTTATTACCAAGTGCTACCGACTATAAACTAGCTAACACGGAACACAAAAGTGTTGAAGTTCCATAGAAGAAAAAAAGGCCCCCATACACGTTTTCTGTTTCATTTTTTGGGGTCAGGGAAATCGATGATTGATTGTAATCTATGCCAACTGTAGTAACAGATATTTGATCAAATTTTTTCTATCGTAAGTATATTTAGATTAACGTTCAATTTCAATACAACCTATTAAAAATTTCCAGCATGTCAATTTTTCTATCACAAATTTTCCCTAATTTTAATCGTTTTAGGTCCATCTAACCATGTGGCTGCCATAGATTTTCAATCAACAAAAAAATCTATTGAATTAAGTTGATTAAACAAAAAAATCTAGACGTGTATGGGGGCCTCAAGTGTATGGGGGCCTCAAGGCAAGTTCTAGTGGGTACACCACCTGAGTTTAATATTATTTTTCTTCATTATTATTATTATGCTTTTGGGAGAAAAATGATAAAATTCAGTACTGTTCATAAAGCAACTTGAGTTAATGTTAAGCCTTACTGGAAATTAAACAAAAAGCATATGTCTTTGAGCTCTGTGTTGGGACAGAATGCTTGGACCCAGGTGGAGACGAGGTGGACTCCTCCCCTTGACTTCAGATATCTCCCTTCAAGTGATATTCCTCCCAGGGGATGACAACTGGTAAGGGAGTCTATCGCCCTGTCTGCTTCCTAGGTGTTCAAAACCACTTGGGTTTGATGGAAACTTGGTCATTTACATGTAACTGTTACATTTTTTTCAGAATTTATCGATAGACAGTTGTCCTTGTTGAGAAAGCCCTGTTAAGCGAAACACGTCGGAGGGTCAAACAACTGTAATCTGTTGGAATGAAGGGTAATACTGTAGAGCGCCAATGGGTTTATGAAAATCTCATCCCAAGCAGTCTTGGGTTTTGGAAGTCTTTTACATTTTGAATAACTTATTGTTAACGCACATTCAAATGTTATTAGGAGGTTGGCTAGTGAAATATGATCTGCTGAACAGGGGCTCTTTATCTTCTTTCAAATGATTGAATTTGAATATTTAATTTGAGTCATAAAGCTGTGTGTACTCTATGTCCTACAAGGCTTTATTATTTTCAACTATTAAGTGTCCATGTGTCGTGTTAAGTTTCCTATAGATTCTTAAACCTTAACTCCAAGAACCTAATAAAAAAATTACTTAACTGCACTGGAACAAACTTGGCAAACAAGTCTAATACATGTCATGGGGCAACTCATCACACACACATTTTCTACCCAATTTGGCTGCTTGCTAATGAACTTCTGAGTGTGCACATATGCTTGAGGGCCCTTTAACCCTAACTGTGATGCGTATGCAGTAGCGATTCTTGCCGATAAAGGACGTGATAGCCATAATGCTACCTCATCTGCTAACGGCGTCCGTTACCAGCAAGTAAAAACATGCATTTCCTCTCCCATAGAAGTATATGGGAGATGCTTGCGCTGCACCAGAAATGCAATGGAACGCTGTGTACCTCGGGGTAATGCTAGCCACGCTATGTTGTGGCTAGTGTGAACAACCCTGAGACAGTTTAATATGGTGATGTGGAAAGTTTGAATGTCTCAGGTCTCTTCATCAGTTTTAAGCTTAATCCTGAAGAAGGAATCTGAGACCTCCCAAAGGCTTGCTCTTTTAATTACTTCAGTTAGCCAATAATGGGTATCGCCAAAACTCAGAATTTCTATACTCTTTGATGGCTTACACTGTACTATAGTGAAACCAGAAGACGTAGGGGTCCAAACTAAAAATGTGTTTTTTTTTTCTTGCGGGGTGGATATCATTTTGTATAGGAAAAGGACCTTATTGAAAGATGTGCAGGCAGATTCATACCCCCACTGCCTGGTGGCATTCTCCCAAATTACAGGTTTCTGTGCCTCTCAATAATGATACTCTTGCCTAACAGAAAGTGGATTTTAAGGAGGGTTTAATTACAGGGCCCCAAGTGCTGAACTCTATTTTCTGTTATTTCTGATCTCAAGCCAGAACCTGAAATTACACCATATCGGCCTTTTCAGGAGGCGGATTACCTGGCCAAATTCTTTCCCTCCACATCAGGGCCTAGTCATGACTCGATAACGGCGCAGGGCCGTCTCTCTCCCGGGGACATTGTGTACTTTTCCTGCAATGTGTGTTACAACAGAGCTCACAATTACATCCATATGAAGAGAGCCTAGGGAATCCCTGGTGTCCTGCGAATCCTACCAAAGGGGGACGGCTGGGTTGTGTTACTAAATATTTTGGCAAGCCCACTGCACTTAATTTTAGCGTTCTGAGTAATGACTGAAAGGCATGTGTGCGTTGGAAACAGAAAGAAGAAATGTTTCGAGTTTCTATTTGTGCACTCCGTCCGGGGACTCTGCAAAATGTCTATCCTTCCTGACGTGACATCCTTTCTCCATATTGGGATGAAGGCCACCTATGAGAATGGGGGCTTGTGGGCTGCTTACGATTAATTCATTCTATATACACTAGCAGCGGTTTGTTCAATTGATTAGAATTAATAAATACAATTTAGCCAGTTGCCTTCTTAAGCCCTCCATACACCTTCGATCCATACAATCTCCATTAGATCTACCAACAACTGTGCAGTAAAGTGGCCTCCCTGATAGAATAGATAGTGATTGGAAGGTTTAGAAAGGTCCTCCTATTACTTGGTTTTGGTAGAACAAAATTTGATTGTACAGTAATTGTATGGAAAGATTGTAAGGTGTATGGGGGCCTTTACTCAGCTTTCTAAAATGATCAGATAAAACAGTGGTTTGCAAAAATTTTTGATCCGCAACCCCAGAAGTGACATTGCAAAGTGTAGCTTCCCGTATATGGGATGAGGAAGTAGTGGTGCCCAGTGTCACTTCTGTGTTCCATATACTGGGACACTCTGTGATGTCACTTCCGGTACGATCAGGTATATGAAATGTCCCCTCACTCCTATTTTCACACCCAATGTGTAAATGATGTGTGGGGTGGACAGTTAGGAGGGACAGTAACTAATTAGTAGGGAGGGGGTGTTACTTTCCCTCTTAACTTCCCACCTCACTTGTGAGTGTCATAGCTGCTGCTTGTTGTGATGCGTTCAGTAAGGGCAGCAACCCCTGTGAAATCCAAGGGGGTCCCAACCCACAGGTTGAGAACCACTGAGATAAAAGCTTTAAAGGTTTGGTTGCTTGTTTGGTCATTAGGGCTGGATGATATGGCAAGAATTTTATATCATGATATTTTTCTTAATTTTGGTCGATACGATATAATTTTGATATCGATATGGACAAAAAAACCTCAGGAAAAAACCGCCGAGGACATACACAATGGCTGTCTGCAAACTGAATTTTCAAAGTCTATAATACCTCCAGGCTCCTCCTATTAAAATTATTGTGAGGCTGATCTCCATGTGCTGGGAGGGTATGAGCAGTGACACAGGGGAGTCTGATCTTGACAGGTCCCCTGACCCCCTTCCCCGAGAGAGATCACTCCAAGGAGGGAGGGAGCAGGGGACCCGTCTAGATCAGCCTCCTCTGTGACACTCCTGCTTTCCTCCCAGCACAGAGATCTGGCTGCCAGTGACACAGCATATCGAAATACTGGACATGGGTTTTCAACTCATATTACCGTTTTTTAAAAGATGGTATCAAGATATATATTGTTATCGACTTATTGTCCAGCCCTAATGGTCATATTGAAATGTCACTTAACCTGTGTGTAAATATACATTTCACAAAGCAAAGGTTTTATTTTAGTGTGTTTTTTTGGTTTGTTTTTGTTGGTTTTTTCTTTCAGTCCAGGCTGAGTGCTAAGGTGGACAGTTGTGAGACTGTGACCAAGTGTTGTCACCTTGTAACACAAAGTGTGTTAACATACACTATAGACAGGATTATACTATTCTATGCAGGATTTTTGTGGTACTATACTGTACAAGATCCTGTCCTAAAGACAGGATTTTTGCTTTGATATCGGAATCCACAGTTTTAAAAATGATGAATATTTATTTGAAACCACATTAACAAGGTACAGCTATGAAATTTTATTAGTTTGGTTTACAACACGAAGTTTGCCACATTCTGGCTGTTCTATATCCGCATGGAATTCATTATCTCGTCCATATGTTCAGCGTGTCCTATGTAATAGGAGGACAGAGACCTGATGACAGGACGAGTCAGCAAACCTTTCTCTGGAAGAGTTATTTTATCTTCCTCACAATCTATTCGGCATGGCGAGGTGCCAGCCTCTGCAGAGATCAGTTATGTAGAGGTTTGCCTCGTTGTAGATCTCTGCTTGGTCTGGTTGCAGTTTATTGCATTTTCTGTAATGGCGATCGTTTATCATAGGTCATGCTTTCAAGTAAAGGTGCAGCACTTATCATATTCATCCTTGCTACAGATAAACTGCCCTGGAGGGCCGTATCCAGCCCGTAGGCCTTAGGGTCCACACACATAACAAGCTTCGGCCGATTTTGCCACCAACAGATGTGCGTGCTCACGGATGTCGGTCGACAGCAAAATCAGTCGCGGATCGCGGGTGCCCACATGGGGCAACAGGGATTTGCTGTCGGTCGGCAGAACGGACATGTCTGTAAAGGTCCCCCCACATGTAACGAGTTGGGACCAACAATGAGCTGTGGACAGCAACGTGATGACATCATCACGCTGCTCTCCATCGCTCAGAGTATTGGCGGGCACCCTTTGTGTGCTGGCTGTTGGTTTGGACGGGGACGCCAGTCCCCATTGAAACTAATGGCATCGGCCAGAGATTTACGGAGATGTCTGTTCTGGAACTTAACTGGAAACCATTTTATTGAGAAAAGGTAAAATCTTTGTGTGGTCCTCGATGATGATTGAGTTCATGAGCTATAAGGCCTTATTGTTAACTTGCATATCTTACCAATTCCTGTAATTCTTCATTTTTCATCAAAGATAAAGATCCTGCAGAACTTGGCGTCCCCTTCTGGTACTTTGCCAGGCTTTCCAGTCTGAGTAGAACATGACATGTTTAGAGCTCTGCACTGGCAGAGGGGATAATGGCATTTATTCATACAATCGGTTTTATCAATCTCTCAATGTTCAGCCTGATGACTCTGAGCAATGGATCGTTTTTCTGCAGGAGCAGATTTCGGGAACTGGCCTCATGCACAGCTCCAGATAAGTAAATTACAGTTTTCAGCCTTCAGACGTTATAATCCCTGGGGTAATTAGTGTCGTGACTCAGGACGCCAGGAATGTCATGTTTACACATGGAAAGACTTCTGGAATGACCATTTCATAAACACAAACAAGAGATGACCATGGACCAAGTTTCTAAAATGTACCTGTGGATGGAACCTCTAAAGAGCATTGAATGGTTTGACCGTTATGACCAATCTGCTGCTCATGCTTCCATCAGATGTTGACTGCATGGGAATGTTCAATTGAATAGAAAAAAACTGGTGGCTTAAGCCGGCCATACCCATCTTGACCTTTCTTACCGAACAATCGATCGGCGTGCATGTTTATGGGAATAGAACGCAGCCCACCTGGGGTGATTACTTTGGATTGGGGCCAAGAGTCCCCATTCAAAGTATCGGCCTGGGATCGATTCACTGGGGAATCGAGCTGTGTATGGCTGGCTTTATCGAGAACTCGGGAACAACTCAATCTGAATATTTCAGACCAATTAAAATCTAATAAAGGGAAAATAACTTGCAGATATGTGTTCTACAAACCTCCCATTCTTTGTCCTATGTGTCAAATGTATGTAGATGGCCAATCTTGGTAGAGGAAAGGATTTGCGCTCATATATATGAAAGTTCCATCAAGAAGAAGAGTGAGCAACAAAGCACTACATTAACCTCTCTGCCGGGGGACCACTTCGTGTGAAAAAACTCTGTGCGGGAAGTCATGTGCTGCGTCGATGCCCCGCCAAGGTGCGCAATTAACGCAGGGGATATCGGCCCATAACGCAGTGGAAACCTAGCCTAACACTTGCAGATGTTTCCTCTGACATAGCAGATGTTCACTAATCGAGTTCAGGTCCGCTGTTCTCCTGCAGTAAGCCAATAGCATCATCTTCTTGAATGTTGGCACAATTGTCCCCTTAAATCTATGGGTGACCGGTTATGCGCAGCTTTGCCTCATGCAGTCTATGTCACCTTCCCTACTTGTAATGGATCTGTAAGAAATGTTGGGATCACATGAGTTCACATTACAGAATATCTACATCTAATAGCAGATGGCTGGTCGGTGTCAGCCTAGAGTGACAAGGCCTGAAGTCATGTCCATCCTCACCTGACATGTACATTTAGTTTAGTGGCAGACCTCAATTAGTATGGTTTCGTTTTTTCTTTAAAGCTGAACCATATGTCCAGAAAGTAAAAAGAAAGAAAAAGGTGGCCGTACATGGTTCTATATTTCCGTTCAATCAACTTAAAATGATCGATTTAGAAGTCAATCGAACAAAAATTCATTCCTGTCCACCTTGTACAATCTACCAAAAGTGATGGAAATCGATCATAAAATAGATCGGGCATGCTAGGATACTTTCGTTGATCGTACAAATATCTGGTGGGTTTTCTAGATATTGCAATCGATTTGTTTACGATCGTATTTAGAATCAAAATTACAATTGGAATTAGAATAGTATTTGGAATAATATTTATGATTGTATTTAGAATCAAAATTACGATTATATTTGAAAACGAAATAAGAATAATATTTGGATGATCGTATTTAGAATCATATTTGGAATCGGACAATCGTATTTAGAATAATAATTAAGATCGTATTTGGAATCCAAATTACAATCATATTTACAATCAAACTACGCATGCGCTCCATAGTACGATCGTAAAACGTGATCACGCTGTGTGGTGGTACGATCGACCAATGTTAGGCTAACATACGTTTGTAAAATCGCACAACACGATCGAATCTTAGATTGATCGTGCAAAAGTCGACACATGTATGGCTAGCTTAACAATATCTTCTAGTGCTCTTTAAGTGATCTTGATGCATTTTACTTGAAGAAGAGCACACACATTTAACAAAAAACATGTGTTGTTTTATTAGAAGTCCATCTGCACTTCTAGTTGTCTCTTCGTGTGATTAGGTGGCAACAATGCAGAGTTCAAAGCAGAGTTGTCACTTTGCTAGCTGCCCCTCCCTCCAGCCATGATCTACCTGCAAAGGCTAAAGAAGCACAGAGACTCTATGGGTCTAAACTAAGGTATAAGTATGTTGATAATGGGAGAAGGAAGAAAGACGATGTGCTCCTGATCTCCCGGCAGATGTCATCATGCACAGCAGGTCCCGCCAAGAATCGGACACCGGTCCTTATCCAAAGTAATGGGATCAATCAAAGAAATTATGGACATGTCAGTAATTTCTTAGATAGCTTTGCCGGCCGATTCCACGGCAGATCAACTCTGCTGTGCACGGTGGCAAAATCGGCTGCAAATCGAAACGTGTATGGAGACCTTTATACTTCTGCTTAGGTTTTGTGTTTATCATCATCCCCTCTCGGAATGAAATCTGTGACATGTTACTCGGTCCAAATTACAAGGAAATCCTAGACTTGGAATCTGCAGACGTCTCTTTCGAAACATAAAGCCATACCTTTTTCATCTTTGTTTTGTATAAAGTGGGAAGTTGTTAAATTCCCTGTCAGCTTTTATTGCTGTCTGAGTCCCTGCTGTGGAAATTCTCCATCTGTTTGTTCTGGTGACAACAATCTACAGACAGTGATGGGAAATCCAGAATTTGTCTTCCATTGGGAAAGGTTTGCCCTTCCTGTCCAAATCAAATCATAGATAGTCCAGGGGCATACCATTTGCATTTTCCATGAAGACGTATGTACCTACATACGTCTTCATGGAAAATGCAAACCCTTTCTAATACAGAATAAAATATGGTGCCTTTGTGCTCTTATTAGAGTCTTCCTCTGTGTGAGGAATATCTCACACTTCCTGCACGGACAACTAAACAGGAAGTGTGAGGAAATACTTCCAATGGAGACGGAGACCCTAACCCTTTGCCATTGCCTTTTGTGTAAATGTATGCTCTTTCTGGGGATGTATTTCTGACATTAACGTTTAGAGCACATTGTCCAGTCTGACTGAAGAGAAGTCGTTGTAGTCAGGATTGTATTTTTCATAGACCTCACAAAACATATCATGGATCACGGTAGTAAGCACCTGAAGCAGCCTTGTTCTTAACACAGGCATAGTTAGCACCTGTGGCAGCCATGTTTTTACCACACAAAACCAATGATAATAATAATAATATATTTATAAGGGAAAAGCATTGCTTCTTCAGAATGTTGGAGCAGTGATGCCATATATTGAGGGTTAGGTGTAAGAACATTTTCCAATGCAACCAGTCTGCTGCCAGATATCTGAGGGCACGTCAACATTGGTGCACCTTCTATGCTCATTAACGTTAGTGTAGTGCTGTGTATTCCCAAAAATATTTAAAAAAATAAAGCTGCAATGGAAAAATTTTTGATTGCTGTTAAAAGATTATTTATAGAGGAAAAGTTTGTATTTGCCCATTGTACTAAATGTTATTGCACCATATTCAGCAATATAGTTTGTATAGTTAGATGAAAAGGTATAAAACTTGTTATTTGGGTGAGCAAATGTAAATTGATTTACAATAAATACAAAACAAAATTATAATTGATAGATTTGAATACATCAGTGGTTCCCAAACTTGCCTTAAAGGGCCCCCCTTTTCTATTTAGGAACATTTTACAAAGGGGGGCTGAAGAGGGCGATGGGTGAAGACCGGACGCCTTTCTACAGCTGGGGGTTTCCTCTGTCAAGACAGAGGCTGAGGAACTTTAAAGGCCAAACACTGCCATACACAATGCATAAAAATGGGTACAAAAGTATTAAGATAAAACAATCAATTTAAT
>CM070041.1:47025982-47043789 GCA_036250615.1 Ptychadena robeensis | reverse complement strand
GTTTGTTCATTCATCGATTTAATGGAAAATCAAAAAAAAAAACTTCCTTTGCTCAAAAAAGGTCAAGCGAACCGGGATCAGACATGTCTGTAAATCTCGGTCAATGGGAACCACACAGCCAGCTCTGTAAACAGTAGTAAAATATCTCACAACACTGGCTGGGAGCTGCTGGCAGGCAATGCTGAGAGTGAGGCACATGATGGCTGCAAAGTAGGGGGGCTCCCCCCCCCCCCTGCACAGCAGCCATGCTCGGCCCCAGGCTATCAGCTCTGCCTGGCAGCTGAGAGCCAGGACAAATGAAAGGGGGCCAAGCAGAGCACGTGCAGAAGCTGTCAGCAGCTCCCAGTCGGTGTTGTGAGATTTTCCAGTAGGAAAATATCTCACAACGGTAGGTGTACACAGGACCAAGGTCCCCATCGAACAGGAATTGATGTGGTACACATCGATTCCCTTTCGATCGACCACAGCGTGGTAATGTCACCACATTGTGATCGAGAGCGGGCAGATCGTACAAGTATGGACCCGTGTATTGCTAGCCTTGGAAACCTGATGTTTTCAGAGTTTATATTGTTAGCATTAGTTATACTAATGTGGGGAATTTGTTAGAACAGGAGGGGATATTTGTACAATAATTCCACTTTATGACCCCTAGGTCACCTAGAAGTTGCAGGGTACTTTGGGGTGTCATTCCTTTATTTTATGTAGTTGCCAGAATTCCTACTTATGTAAATATACTTCTGTTACAGCCCATTGCTGTATTTCTCTGATATCCATAAAATCATCGTAGACATAGACTTGGCCCGGTGTGACGCGCTCCGATGAATTAATACTTCCAGATCAGCCCATTCCTCCCATTAAGGCTTTATGAGAGAGACGTTGTGTTATTCCAGCTCCTGCGAGAGATATATAGCAGCAGCCGCTGCGCTCTGCCTCCAACACGCCTACCTCTGTTATTCTTATTATTGTGTCACTGGTATCAGACTCCAGAAAATACTTTTTTCTTCTCTCCTGAAGAGACTGAACGCGTCATTCTGCGAGCGGAACGTTCACCTCGCAGTCTATATACCAGCGCCTCCGAAGACGTGGATCCTACCACTAACCACATTTTGTCTTTCTTTGCAGAAAAATTGTACAACTCTAATGGGCCGGAGCTGAGACGATCGCTCTTCTCTCTCAAGCAGCTTTTCCAGGTGGGAATTCTTTGATGATGTGGTCGTTTTTTGCCAGACTGTCTCGCTAGGCCGCTCTGTAATATTCCGAGCCTTGCTCCCTCTAGTAAATCCAGATGTAGGTTTTAATACACCACTTGTCTTTCTCCACTTCTTTCTTTTTCATTTTCTGATGTTAGTGGCAGGAAGAAAAACATTAAGGTAACTTTGTACTTTACTTTTCAAGGGAGCCTGTCACAACTGTTGATGAAGTTGATAGAATTTGTTAAATATGTGTTTTTGAAGTGATGGAAAGTTTCTCCAAGTCTCTTAGCAATGAGAGTCTATGGTACATTTGGTTCTGACACATGGCTTGAAAAAAAAGAACTGAATCCAGTTTCTTTTTATGATGTATACAAGCCTAATATTGGCTAGAAAACCTCAGATTTCTACAGAACAAACCATAAATGCAGCCTTAAGCTGGGAACACACATATAGATATGGGCCAGATCGATGGCCACTCATGGGCATCTGTCTAGCCAATATCTTATGCGGCCAGGGATATCGGACATGACCGTAAATCACAGTAGATGTCCATTGCTATGCATGGGGACCATGGGTCTGGAGCTGGAGACACGCAGCAGTGCTGTGCCCCCAGCTCCTTCGATGTTGGGCAGCAGCGCTGCTGCAGGTAACCTCGAACAGCTCCTATATTGAGCCATGTGTTTCCTGCTTTAACCCTTACAACAGCCATACTGTTATCTATAAGGCAATATTTTTGCCATGCAAAGCCCTGAAGAAGGGGTTTGCTGAGCCCCCATACACCATTGCTATTCCTTTCTATTGTATTTACACATTAATAAAACCTTGTGCTTTTCTAAATGTTAAGTACTGACAGTAATATAGAGGTCTAGTACTAAAGTTGGGCATGCACAGGTAGATTTCTAAATAGATTTGAGTACGATCGTGCACCATGCACGCTCACTGAGCTCCATTGTGCTCTAATCTATTAAGAAATCTAACCGTGTATGCCTTCCTTTTGATTGGTTGATCCCACTGGAAAACAAGGTTATCGGACATGATGTCGATGTCCATTGCTTTAGATGGATACCGCAGGTCCCCATGCAAAGCATCAGCTGAGTGTTGCGCCTCCAGCTCCTTTGATATCGGGTTTAGCACGAGTATGTCATAGTGCTGGGCAGGAGCTTCCTCGAACAGCTCAAATATGTATGCCCCCCTTAAGGGTTTTGGACTCCCACCACCCAGTTTCCATTTTTCTGTACAGTGTCATTTCTTCCAACTCCTAGCTGGGAGGGTCACGTGTCTAAATTCACTTCAGTTACAGATGTGTTTTTGAGCTTCCACTACCCAAGGAGCTCAAACAAGAAGGTTCTGTAGCCAGAGGTAAACGGTAAAGCTCACTTATGATGACCTCTAATAATAATCCTCATTTGTTTTCTAAGCCTAAAAAAATTAAAACACACAGAGTTCATTTGAGATCGATGGTATGTCTTGTTCATTGGCATGGTAAATATAAGAACACCTTTATCTACAAAGTTAGAAACAAACTCATTATACAGATGAGTAGGAACCTGGGCTCATTCCTAGTTTTTAAACTAAATAGTTAACTTGCCAATTAATAGTAGTCAAGTTATTCTGGGCATCAAAGTTTAATTGTCCTCTGGTCAAAAAAGGTAACAGGATGAATCCAACCATCACAAAAATGAAAACTGCAGATGTTTTACTTCTTTGGATGTATAAACACAAAAGGAAGTAAGATGAAAACTCCCTCTTAGTTCCATTCTCACCAGGGCACACATCTACAGCTATTTTACTGATATATTATGAATGACCCAAAACTACCACATATTACCTAATGTGTATACACAAATTTATACATACTGCTTGAGAACAGACTGTCAGGACCTACTAGGTCCAAAACATTTGTGATTGATAAATGGTGCTCTATGCTCATGCCAAAACATTGGTGATGGATAAATACTCTGTTGTTGTTGCCATCCTGTGCTGATTTTCCAATTGCTTCTTATGCAGGAAGACAAAGATTTGGTGCCAGAGTTTGTAAACTCGGAAGGGTTGACATGTCTGATCAAAGTGGGGGCCGAAGCCGATCAAAACTATCAGAACTACATCCTTCGAGGTTTGTGTGTTTTCTGCCCTACAGAAAGTTTTGCAGATTATAATCTTTTAAGCAGCACCTTCATATTCTTCCCTTAACATTAAGGGTCAGGATGTTAATGGTTCTGGAATTCATGTTAATCGATTCCCTTTCCTGAAAAAAAATCCTAAGTGGTTTCTCTAGAATAGCATACCATAAGACCTGTAAGTACCACCAGTTTTTGACTGTTCCCCTTTTCGATGTTGTACCTACTAATTACTGGACTTATTTAGTAATGGGAACATTTTGCTATTCTCTATTGTGCATATCATAAAAAGCTTGAGGGACACCAACAAATCACAATTTGATGCATTCTCAAGATTTCAGAGTGTGTCTATTGGACATTGTGCCTAATTTAGCCTAAAGAGTTCCAATGCTTAATTAGAAGATCAGTCTCCAATATACAATTCCAGTTTATAGTTCTAGTTTTCCACTCAAAATTGGGGAGGGGGCCGGGTGCGTCTTTTATTCTGAATGCGCCACCACCCATGGCCTTCACACTACCCACAGCAGGGAAACTGTCACTGCCCTGTATGAACGGATTGGCCACTCAAATACAGACACCTGCAGACGGATGATCCGTCCATCCATCCATAGATAGGTCATCCATCTGTGGATCTGTATGTGAGGTGAGTATGTATGCAGGTTGAAGCCAAGAGGTATTTTTTACTGGGATAAGACACTCTGCTTTATAGGGTGTGTCCTCTGCAGCGGAAAAATATAGTAACTGCGATGCTACCATTGCCCAACCTGTGGCCCTTTGTGCATTCCTTCCCCCCCCCCCCTCAGTTCTCTACTTGTGGCCCCTGAAACTGATAACGAACTGTTAATGCATAGGAACTCTCCTGTCTGCCGACTCCCTGCTGACGGGTTTTCGCCTGGGATCTTCGGTAAAATGAGCCTGAGAAAATCTAGCTCTGCCTGCTGTCATTTTTTTATTATAAAATACTAATACAAGTCAGTATAGATTGAAAATGTTATGTGCGGGCCTTTAGTGATGGCGAGGGCCGCACTTGTGGCCCTCCATATCAACTCGGTTGCCAGACACTGATTTAGAGCGTTATCCACTAATTGTTATCTGTAAAAAGCACCATGGTTGGCTATAAATCCTGAAGTATCTTCAGGATAGTCATCCAAACTGAAAAAGCTTTTTTATGATCAGCTAACAATATTTAAGATTAATATATAATACATTTTCAGAAATTCAGAATAGATCAAGTTGAATGTGACTAATTAGTACCAGTAGGGTCAAGGATGGTGGATATTTTAATTTTCAGTGTAGTTGAAGGGTTTAAATTTGACAGCTCTGCTGTCTGTAACGGATATTGTCACGGCTCAATAAATGGCATTAAGTACCCGAGCCATCACTACAGAATCACTGCTTTCGTTTTAATCTGATCCTGAATAACAGTGTTTTTAATAAAGAGAATTCTTCCGCCAATGTCAATGTTCTTCATGTTTCAGAGGTCTCCTTTATGAACTAGTGTGCATTTCCCTGCAGTTGCTCTTTGTAGGTGGATCAAAGCTTGGCTTGTTATTTATTTCTAAACAGCCTTGTTGGAGATTATATCTGCTATAGTTCCCTTCCAGTGGTAGGCGCTGGAATGAGTCTGTTGGCTGATGAACTGGAACTTTGAGTTTCAAGGCCAGGAGAGACTGTTTAGCATTTAAAGTGGACCTAAATGTTGTTCTTTTGACCTTGAATTCCTCCTGAAAAAAATAGCATTTTACTCTCTGAGCTCTGGAACTCCTCAGCGCATGAAATGATGATGCGTATCTGCCATATGAGATTATCTAAGGCACGCTACCACGAACACCGCATTGTCACTAGGTTGTGTGCCTCGTGTCCATGTTACTAATGTGGAAATAGCTGTCTGCAGTTCCTTGGGCACAGACTTCTCTCCAGTAAAGAGAACACAAAATATGATCAGATGATCTCACTAATTTGCTGCACACTGTTTTCCTTGCTGGAAAGAAGTCTGTACCTTGGGACCCGTAGGCAAGAATCTCCATACATCTGTAACATGAGAAAGCAAAGCCCTTCCCTTCTTTCCAATAGTCTTCCATAGACACATAGAAGCAATCAATTTTAAATCAGTAATGGGGAAAAGATCAGCAGCAGGGAGTATAGAGATGATACAATGTTCCTGCCTTTTTTGGGGCACAGCCTTTACAGTTCAGGTCCTCTATGAGCAGAGTAAATACACATAGTGGTGGTAATGAGATGTGCATGAAATAGGTTGACTTAAGGGTCCCTCTGACTTGAGGATTCCAGATATTGAGAGTTGAATGCATTTGCTAGGGAACCACATATGGTACAAGTCACACTTTTGTGGTGTACAGTTGCTCACAGCTAATGGTAAACTTCAGTTTTCATATATTATCTCAGTACTATATGGAACTTTGAATGTCTACAATAGTGACCAACACCTTGGCAAAACAAAAAGAAAACCAACATAAGCTTGTTCATGTAAAAAAAAAAGTAAAATATATAGTTAATGTATGTATGTATGATTATGAAAAAGTATTAATTTTATGTGTTTCATTTTCAGCTTTAAGTCAGATCATGCTATTTGTTGATGGCATGAATGGTGTCATCAATCACAATGAGACCGTCCAATGGCTGTACACCCTCTGCGGCAGTCCGGTAAGTCAGAAAATGTACTTTCTGTTCATTCCTGGTTTTGAGAAATCTTCTTTTACACCTTCTGTGCCACCTAAGTGGGGTATTATGTCCTCCATTCAGAATCAAAATGGCATTCCCGCTGTCGTATTTTTTAATGGTATACATAAGGTTGTAGAATCCTAAGGAAGTATAAATGGTGATCCAATCCAACCTGTCAAGCATCCTGTTTTGGCTGGGATAGTCACGTTTTTTTATGTGGCTCTCTCGGGCAAATCCCATTTCAATGAATCCCAAATTTTTCCCGGGAATTTGAAATCAAGGTGATCAGGGTAAAAGATCCATTGTTGTATAATTTGCCAACATCCCAAAAATTTTTAATAGAAAAGGATTGGAAAAGTTTGGGCAAGGGCAGGGTGGCTTTAACGGCAAAAGGTAACATTTTGTATTTCAATACATTTTATTGACATATAACATATAAATAAATTATGATGATACAAGTCTCCATGTGCAAAACAAACAGTGTACAGATAATGAATTCACAAAATATTGCACCATTCCGACGCTTTTCGCGGATTACCGCTTCTTCAGGGATTCTGTGTGCAAGGTAAACTCTATACAAAGTAAATAAGGTACAAAGGGTGCCATCAAGAGATCACTCACCTAATTAGGGTGATTTCTTGGTCATGTAAAAGGGTGACTTAACAACCAACATTGCATTGATGGACGGCTTATAGTGTAATGGTATCGGGAGAACGAGGAGAAGGAGAGAGAAAGGGCATCCATGCCTGGTGTAATTATCACAATCCTGTAGTAATATTCGATACTAGATAGAAGGGCAAAAGGGAATTTTACTATAACGTTTATTCAATGTGATTCTGTTATAATACTACACTGCTGGTAAACAAGCCAACTATATAAGAAAATAGAATCCCGTCGGTGTATAAAAAAGTGAGTACTCCTGTCTCAGCTACAGAATATAGGTGTATAAATTAGTCTTGAGGTCAAATAGAATAAGTATCATTATGGTAATATAGATTCAGACAAAGTAATAAAATAGTGTGTACATAGCTTAGAGTTGAGGTGCATGCAAGGTACAAATTTCAGCAGATAGATAGTGCTTTGAACACGGCCATAGATATATGTTACCAGCGTGACGAAAGGTAGAATGTAGCTAAAGTGTTAGGGTTCAAATTTAGTCTCCCGCCTCCATTAGATGGTGTGAGTTTGTAAACATTTCTTACCTGGTAAACACATGTAAAACGCCGCACTTCCACCTCCCGTCATTGGAGATTCAGAAGGTGATCAGGGTGTTACTCCTCCTCCCTAAACAGTAGGGAATGGAGGTTAAACTCCCAAAACCGGAAGTGACATAACTTCCTGAATTTGGACAGCAGAAGTGTAACTCCACCTCAGCACTTCCTTGTTCCAAGTCCTGAAAGTGACAGTTTTCCATTATTCAATAAGGGAAAACTCGACAGGTATAATCACAAAATCAATTAGCCACACTAATTATACCTAAACATATGTATACATGACTATATCTATGGGATATAGGTGGTTAGAGAACATGATTTGGATAAATTGGTAGCTGCAGACTGCGACATTGACTTTTAATACCCTGTTTTGCATATGTCATTTTTCCATATCACTTCTTTGTCCTGTTCATATTTTGATTCCTGTTTCATTTAAAAAACCTCTTTCCTTAACTATTTTAAAATGTTTCCATATACATTGTATAATATAATTTATTTTTATTTTAATAACTGTAATTTTTTCATAGTATCGCCTGGTGGTGAAAACGGCCCTGAAGCTTTTGATCGTTTTTGTGGAGTACACAGAGTCAAATGCTCCACTGCTTATTAAAGCCGTAAACACTGTAGATCACAACAGGGGTAAGACTAATGCTTTGAATGTATCCTAACATCTGGGCTCTCTTAGATATTACATCCAACTTGGCACCAAGGTCTAGATGTTTGCCACACATGTAGAACACATGAGCAGTGTGGGGAGGTATGGGACTCCATAGTGATGCCTCACACTGTGTCAGGTGCAGGGACAGACAGACAGACAAAGTATATTCAGCTGGGCTTCCCTAGACCTCTGTATAATGCACATCTGCTGTTTATCGATGGCAGTCCTCATCTAACCCCACTATCCTGCTTATAAATGTCAGTCAGTCTGGCTTAAAGCTTTTCAACCTTTTCACTGTGTGGCTTCAGCCAGGGAGTGTTGACCAGGGTCATGAAGGGTCCTACAAACCTACAAATCTTTTTAAAGCTGGTTGTAAATAGCCAGACTGGACAGATGTCAGTGTCTGACCACACACATTACTTTTTTATCTTGGTTCGGACCTGCTTAAATATGATATGAGTTATAATGGGTGCCTTTATCTCCAATATAAAAATGGTTGTTGGTTCAGGAAAGTTGTGAATCTACTATACGCCAGACTTATATTCTGAGTATAGTGAGTTAGATCCCACAGGGAGACTGGGCTTTGAACTGTGCCGCTGCTACAGCAGGCGGCTGTCTCCATTCATGTCTATGGGCTTGTAAAATAGAAAAATGCCCCGCGGCCAGCCGCCAATGTGGGGCTGGAGCCTCGTCATCAGTAAAGTTTTAGGGGGAGCCCAGCTACAACTTTACTTAACAGGGGAATCGTGCAATAGGTCAAAGCTGTCAATCTAAAGGCCCCCATACACGTTTCAAATTTTAAGTGGATCGACCGGAACTCAATGTCTGTCCACATGGTTCGATTGGCCTAAATCGATCGAAATTGACCAAAAATAGATTGAAAAGTAAACAGACATGTCGGAAAGTTTTGATTGAACTAGTATACATTTGAATGTCATTATGTTGTGCCCGACTGTTTCAGGATTGATTGAAATAATAAGCATACTTATACATCCAGTAGCAGACATTTTGGTACGTTTATGATCTACTTCCTTCAATTATGCTTTTGAAAGATCGAACCAACATCAATCAAATATTGGTTTCTCCATGTGGGGGTTTTTTGATCGCAGTTCGACCGATCGAACCAACATCGATCATACATTTCAATCAAATCTGACATCGACTGTAGAGAAATTCAAATGTGTATGGGGTCCTTTGTATACTATTGAGTCAGGTAGTAAAATTCCTTACCAAGTGCAGATTAAGCTTATCCACTTCTCTGTGCTCATTGAAAGACATACAAATACATATTATATAAACATGTCTTTTAAGGCTAATGGTATTAAAATATTTCTATTTTAGCTTCCAGCTCTTGTTAAATGTGCAGTAGTTTTTAGAATTCACTCTTTTTACAGGTACTAACCCATGGTCAAACCTGATCGATATCCTGGAGGAGAAGAACGGGGCAGATTCTGAGCTGCTGGTGTTTGCCATGACACTGATCAATAAGGTAGGAAGAGATGGCCCTGCACGCTGCATTCACGGTACCACCAAGAGCTTTGCAGGCTTGTGATCTGGCTTCTGTATGAGTGAGCCTGGCTGCTGAGGATGCGCTGGCCCTTTATTGTGGCTGTTTGGCTGTTTTGTGTGCTTAAGATGGCATAATCCCAGTTATTCAGTGATTAATTGGTGCTCATGGCAAAGGTATCTAAAGGATAAGAAGAGTGGTATTGGTTTTCTGTGAAAAAGGTGGGTGGATTCAATTTCCCTGAATGCTCAATGGGTGGACAGCAGACCTTTGAGTGATTAGTCCTGTCCCTTGAAGTGTTGACAATAGTTAACAAGGGTCTTGCTCCTTCCTTTATGGAATGTATGTTTCCTGAGTTGCTTTTTAGCTTGACCTCCTAGAAGATATCAACCTTCTCTGCATTAATAATGTTGTTTTAAAGATTTAAAAATGAAAGATCCATATAGAATTCATCTTGCAGTTTGGCACACTGGGTCCCACAGAGGAAAATGTTGTGGAGGTGGCTGATGGTCTTACTAGAATCATAAGCATGTTAAAGAACTGGAAGAAAAGTTAGTTTAGTTCTTTAGAAAAGGTAGTATCTGCTTAAACACATAAAGGTAAACAATGTTTAATCCTACATAGACTAAATTAATCCTAAATAGAGTAAAATGGTTCTAGAGCCACAAGAAAATTAGCTTTAGCTAATTTTTGGCTTAGAATGAGAGATGGTAATGGTGGACTTAATACAAGGTCATTATGATTTTAATGGTCATTGGAGTAGAGGGTAAAGAAGGTCTTGGTGCTAGAACAGGAGTGGCCAAACTTTTTGACATGTGGGCCTTAAATTTGACAATGGGGCCAGAAAAAGAACTGGTAAAAGAGCCACCTGGTGCTAAGTCCTCTCAGCCTGGGTAGGAGATTTAATCAGATTACAAGAAATTTATACATTTTCCATTAATACAATTCCATTGATACTATATATATATATATATGTGTATAAAAGAGGGTTTGGATATTAAACATTCTAGAGCATTATAGTCCTCCTCTAAGCTTTATCTCCACTTGTTGCAGAAAACAAATAGGAGCCAGAGTGTCTTGACACCAAGGTGACAAAGGGCCAAAGACTAAAAGGGCCTGCTATGCCCCCTACTCTATCCTAGTATACAATATTTACATATAGCTGTCTGCAAGGGCCTGTTGATCAGCTTTTGTTGCATTCTCATAAGATACTTTAGGTATTCAAAGCTCATTTCAATCGCGTTTCACCTGCCAGTGTATCTGGAAAAGATCTCAGAAATACATCAAACTAATACTAATGGTGCAAGCCCAATGTCTGTCCACACAAGTTCTGTCTGTGATCTGTACCTTCAAAGAAATATCCTTATTGGTTTTTAAGCCTCCATTCTCGGTCCCTCATGTTCCTGTTTGATTGGCACCCTATGAAGCAGTTTTTTTATGACAGCACAGTATCAGAGCTTTGTGCTTTGTTGCAAGTCCAAAATAGTCTAGTGTGGACTGCATAAGAAGTGTGAGGGACAGCCTGATAATTACGAGAAGCTCAGCTTGTGTTGGAGAAACATCTTGTGGCTCTCTGTGTACCTGCCCTGACTGTACAGACATTGAGAGGTCAATGAGTCCAGGACTCCATTTAATACACAACATTTATTCATAAGCCGTGTCTGCTTTTTGTTTGTGGATAAACCATTTGTCAGAAAAAGTATAGTTCTCATTGAAGGTTTTCAGCCAAAATACCTTAGCATTTTTCAGTTCATTTATAGCTCCTTTCAAAAGTTACAAAATCCTTCTGTGGCTCAGTTAAGGTGGCCATACACAGGTTGATTTCTCAATCGATTGTTCGGGAATCAAACGCAGCCACCCTTTCTTTGAGCGTGATCAGTCCATCCCATGCAAAGAAAGCTTGATCGAACAGGCAACCAACATGCTGGTAAATCCCTGTTCAATTTCCATCACTTTGGATGGAGACCAGGGTTTCCACCGTAGTATTGAATGGGAATCGATTGTGCAAAGTGGTGCACATGGTTTCACTGTTCAATCCCTGAACACTCAAGCGCAGTGTGATGACGTCATGATTGAGCAGGTATTGCTCCTTGTATGGGCACCCTTAGACAACTTCACCTAGTCTTAGGCAACTTCACCTTAAGTTAGGTCCTTTGATAGATTCTCACTGAATCCATGTTTAATCATAAAGACAAGCTGTACTCCAAGGGACCTATGGTGGTCACAATGAATACCAATAGAAGCTCATATCATCTTAATCCTACACATACATGGCACATTCTTATTGCTCTAGGTAGCCGTACTCATAGTGGCTTCCTGTGGTGTCATGGAGTGAGTCTTATTTTAATGAATGTTCATGATCACAGCGTGTATGCCAGGTATAAGAACTTGAACATGTCAAGAACAAAAGAATAGTGGATCAAGGGATCCAGTTATCTGACTATGGCTTCACTTTGTGAGGGGCCAATCTTCAGTGTAGGACAGAAGACAATTAAGGTTGGAATTCATGAGCGGATTCCCGCCTGATTTTTCGTCCAATCGAGCGCCGTGTGTGGCAGTCGTTCTGTCACAAATCGGGTGCGCCCACCTGGTTAGATCGACCAGAATCCTCCCACATGTTAGATCGCACAGTGATCCGACTGTAAATGTCCATGTCTGTAAATTCCCAGCTGATCTCATTACTTTGGATGGGGACTCCCGTCCCTATCGTTTAAGGGGAAATCTGTCGGTGTATGGGCATCTTTTATAAATAGGGCATGTAAAGCTGCAGATCAGGAGCATTCGTGTAAAGGTGGCCGTACACTGTTCAATTTAAAAAATGTGAAATTAAATTTCTTTTTACCTAACTCAATCAGCCAAAAGTAGTTGAAATCGAACATTAAATCGATCAAGCAGTGATCAGACATGTTAGTACATTTCAGTTGATTGTTCAAGTTTTCTTGATATTTTGATGGATTTGTATGTAATGGTACTATGCCGCATGCTCACAGAGCTTTGCAATTGAAACATTCAGGTGTGTATGACTAGCTTATGCCGAGAGATAACTTTATATGAGGAGTATTCTTTATTTATAAGGGGGCGTCCTCTACCTGTCTGTGCTCTTTGAAGGGCTGTGTAATCCTCAGGACTAGGTTGTCAGAAGTATAGATCCTTTGCCACGTGAAACAGCTAGCAATAATATAAAGCACTGCTTTTTGGGCACCATGGATACTTTAAAACATGCACCGCATGCTGGAACAGAATCAATAATGCATATAGGGAGATTGTTTCACTGAAATGTGGGCATCGTTCTTATTCAATTTTGATGATTAAATCAGATCCCCGTTAGCATTACGTGTCTGTCCCAGCAAGGCCGCACGTACAATCTATTTTATGGCCGAGCAGCCACCTCATCAGAGGCAGGCCTCACAATATTGTATTTTACATCTTCAGCCTGCAGGATGGGAGTGACATCAGCAGAGGCACAGCCAACACAGCCAGACGTCGTCCAAAGTACAAAATACCAAATACAGGCAGCAGAGACGTTTAAAGAGACTCTAGATTCAAATAAAGGGGAACTTCAGCCAAAAAGCAAAAGTATATAAAGGAACCTTAGGGAAAAAAAAGTATATAAAGGAACCACATTACTGCTATAGATTGTGTAATGCATATCCCCCCCAAAGTATGATCTGTGGGTAACATAGGAGAGTGTCTTAAATTTTTCTGACACTGTTTTGGTGCAGACTCTGCATTAAAGCTAAAGTGTCCTCCACTTGTAGATGACATATGTTTACTACACAGTTGCACATCATTTGTATTATATACAACTGCAATGGTTTTCTCTTTAAATTACAAAATGTCCTTTTTTATCCTTTGCGGTATCTCAGAGCAGCTGATCTTGTTTTAGGACTCACCTCTTATCTACATCACTACAGCAGTAGTTGTGTAAAGCTAGCCATACACGTGTCGGATTCCATGTCCAATCGATTCATCATCCGATCGATTCCGGCGATTCTGCCGGGAATCGCAGGTGTGATCAATCGGCCAATTAAGAGTATCCATCGCAGCATACCACCTTGTCCAACGGATTCCAGGACGGATCCGTGTCCGATTGTCCACCTCACAACTGGCAACTCCCCCTGATCCGGACAGAATCGCATGAGAAAGACCAACATGTTGGTTCTCCGTCGGATCCGATTCTGAGCCCCTGATCAATCGGACGCGAACGATCTGACCAGGTGGGCTGCATGCGATTCCAGCACGATCGTTTGGCGTGCACGCGCCCGGAATCGATCGTGCCGGAATCCGGTGCGAATCCGACACGTGTATGGGGGCCTTTAGATTTATTAAGCCAAGCACATACGTCTCGAGGAAGCCGGCAGATGTCGAGGATGTCGTCATTGCGCTGCGGGCGAGCTGGACCGATATCAAGCCCCAGCACTTTTGTGGTTTGCAGCCGTCCACTGCTTTGGAAGGGGACCCGCAGTCTCCATCTAAAATAATGGATTTCAACCAAGGTTTTCCTACATGTTGGATACCTGTTTGGCCGAGCTCCTTCAAGCAGGATTGGTTGATCCTGCTCAAAGAAAGCCTGGATGGCTCAAATCTTGTAATAGATTCAAGCAACATTGTAGCCGTTAACGTGCCCAGCGCTCGATATTGCTCTAAACTATTACTACATCGAGCTGTATATGACCAGCTTTAGGGCAGCTTTTTTATGTAGTCATCAAAAGCTCATGAGAACCCTGCAATTGGGGAGAAAATGGATTGCAGCATGGGAAGAGGACACTAAACTGGATATTTTGTGATTGTTGCAATGGATTGCGATAGATAGGAGGGATATAAGTCATTTGAAAGATGGAGCTATACAGCAAGTGATGTGGTGCAAATATTTAACATTCCCCAAAGCAAGTTGGATACCAATATTGTTTCAGTTCTTGCAGCTTATTGAGGGAAGTGTAAGTTAGAGGGGTATTAAATTATTTATTTGCAGGCATGCCTTTGTTTAGGGTTTTAAGTTAAAATGACAGTTATCCCTACCAAGGACACCTCTATATTGAACTGTACTTTAGTTAAAATGCTTCAACAAAGCTGCTTAAAGCTTGCTGAAAGCTTTATAAATGCTTAATATACAAGTTGCTTTTGCACATACCAAAGCCTATATGTACATGACCTAAGGTCACTTTAGATTTGATTACAATCCGGAGAGGAGATCTTTTCTGATGGACTACCAACTTCCTGTCCTGGGATCCCTTGAGTTAACATACACTGCATGAATCCTTTAGATCACTTGGCATGACGTAGGATGTCCAAATACAGTTTTGGCAATCACTTACTAGAATGCGTATGTCCTTTTTATACTTTTATATGCCTAATTTGGGTTGACCTAAGCTAGGAACACACGGCTCGATTTAAGCGTACAATTGATGTAAATCAATGAAAATGTAGATCGATTGTACCAAAATCGTAGCGCGGACACATGGTACAATCGACGATTTTAGTTCGATGAAGAGCTTTACATCGATTGAAAAGTGATCGGACTAGTTGGAAAATTATCGTCGAATTGTACCATGATTGTACTACTTTTTCATTTTCATCGTACAATTGTATTCGATGAAGTGATAGTTTACTGGCTGTAGGGCATCAATAGCATCGACGATTTCAGTCAATAATCGATGTTTTCTACATCGATCTTGTACTACGATTGTATGACACTATAGCGCACACGGTACAATCGATAAAATACCAAAACCGAGGTTCTTCATCTAATCTTACATCGATTGTATGCTGAAATCGAGCCGTGTGTTCCTAGCTCTAGACTTAGGTTTTAATTCACAGATTCATAAAATTAGGGATCTTGTGAATGCAGTAGATTTTTATAAGCGCTTAAGTCACTGAGATCATAAATCTTCTCACTGCAAGACAGGAGGGACATTTAATAACATTTCATGCATATCTTAGTTTTTTATTTACAATGCCCTCTTATCATAAACTTGCATCAAAGCCCCCACTGTCAAGTGAAGTAATCTCCAGCACAATGCCTGTCTTACATTACTTATCAGGGAAGCATGCAAAAGATTCCAGCAAGTGATTGATCTTTCCAGGTACCACACTGACCTATGACAACTGTTCTGGACAGAGTAGGCGGTTATAGTGTGTCTCTACTGAAAGCATGTTTGCTTTGTGTAGCAGAGTATATTCTATATGCGTGTGTAAGGGTCCTCTTGTGTAGGGACCTTAAGAGAAGCATTGAGGGTACTTATATCTCAGGCTATATGTCAATGTTTAGAGGGAGAACAGGACTTCCAATGTGTTTTAGGGGTGCAGACAATCCTCCTTCATCAAATGGAGCTTTATAAATGGAGAATTCATCAGGCTCCAAAAAAAGTCAGCATCTAAACCTCTGAAGCACATTGTGTAACTTGGACCACTCTAACATACCATAAGTTGTTTAACATTTCCTTTGACATATAGTGTAGTTCCTGTTCTATACTTTTGGACATTTCTTCCCCCATTGGAGTCACTATGTTACTTGTAAAGGACATGCTTATACTTCTTATCTAGCTTCTCATATATATGTGATCCAACATTGCTTTTTATCCCTTGCCAGGAAGGAAACTGATTAATAGAGTATTTCCCCTTACTTTGGAGAGATTTCCTTATACTTCTGGTTGTATGTCAGGGACAGGAAGTGAAAATTAATTTGGTTACAAACCCCAACGCTACTTAAAACTAAACACAATTATAGTACTGCTATAGACAATATGTATGATGCACCCCCTTCACCCCCATTATTCTGAGCACTTTTTTATATGCATATCCACCCTATTGTACAGATGCTTGCTCACCATGAAACGCATATGCCATCACCGCGTGTGTAATTCTGCCTGAATGAAGCTACACTGCGTGGGATTGTGTCTGTTCACCATTATGCATGCCCCTTCACTACAAGCATTGCTAGATGTATCTGTTCCCGGGAGCTTCTAATCTAGCTATTGTCTTTTTTAGCATATCCAATATTCAGGAGTAAAGGTGAGTCTGCTATTGGTTGGCAACTTGGCGATGGCCTGTTCCAGTTTTGATTTTGGTGTGCACTGGACTGTCCTATAACCTTATATTACCCCCAATTCATCCTTCTGGCAAATTTGATATTTTCAGACGAAACAGCAAAGTAAACTTTTTTTGGACTTTTAAATAGTTTTATTTGTACAGGCAAATAAATATCTATTGTACCCAATGGGAAGTGTTAGATATTGACTTGTTATATGGAGGGGCTATGGATACATTGGAACATTTTAGACAACTATAGTCCTCAATAAGCATTACATCCTGTTCAGCTGGGTGCTCTAGAAACTTTATCGGCCTGTATAGGTAATGGTGGTTTACCAACAAAAATTAAGTATTTACTGACATCCTTGCTAATGAATATCAAATTGGTTTGAAAGGTGGAATACACTTGAACTGACCCTTATAGATTAGATTAGTACACAATAACTCTCCTGCAGTCAGGGAACTAAAGGCCAGCCTGGCATGCTGAGGTCTGTAGTTCTTCCCCAGCCGCTGGAGAGCCATTGTGTGACCGTGCCTCATTAGACCCTTGATCCTTCTTGTTGACTGAGAACTCTGACTTTAGTGGGGTGTCCTTGTCTATCCAGTTCTAACATTTCTACTCCTTTGTTTGTACAGACTCTGGCTGCTCTTCCTGACCAGGACTCTTTCTACGACGTCACCGACTGTCTGGAGCAGCAGGGGATGGAGAAGCTGATCCAGCGACACATGAACAGCAAGGGGACAGACCCCGATCTCAAGCAGCGGCTGGCTGTCTACGAGGTCAGTGCGAGGCTTTGCTGTAATCGCATCCACAGGAATAGGGATAACAACTGAGTAATATCCCCAAGCTGTGATTTACCCCAGGGTTCCGGGACGTGTGAGACATATCCTCGAGTCTTGTCCGTCACAACATCCAGTGGCTCCTCATCTCACCCAGGAAGCTGCCTTCATTATTTGCCGGCAGCACAGTGAGTGATTGGGTGCTGTCTGTAACAAGCCTGCGGGACTTACATACAGTCAGAAAATTCCTTGCATGCCTTCCGGTAAAACATTTCTGGGATGTTTAGGGTGAATACACGAGCCAAACTGTAATGAGTTTTACATGGCATTTTGTAAGTTGTGTACTTCCGCTAAGAATTTTTTTCTAGATTCCTAGAATCCTTAGGGTGCTCTTGTTGCCAGGCCATTAAATTTCACAATACTCTTCTCATAAGAGAAAACATACACACACTTATATGTCTGCTCAACATGTTTTAGGCATTTACCTGTAAAAGCTTTCCTTATGTTGACCTAAATCCTTAAGATCATATCCCCACTTGGGCGACTTGCCGCGATTCTAATTGCGGCTCGGAGATCGCTGGCACCCATTAGAATCGTGGCACAGAGATCACTGGCACTTGCAGGCAGGAA
>CM070041.1:46990203-47025972 GCA_036250615.1 Ptychadena robeensis | reverse complement strand
CCCGTCTGATCACGATCATAGAGAGTGAATGGGTGCTGTTAAAATGACACACGATTTTTAACTGCGCCCATTCACCTTTATGGGCGCGACCACCTGTGGCCCATGATCAAAAACATGATGACCTGCGTTTCATCGCGGATTTGGGGATAAGCCCCATTAAATACATGGCAGCGATCACCCGCGATCGGCACAACGCAATTTAAAATGCTCATGTAGGGACAAGCCCCAAGACTCCTGCTGCTGGGTGACATCTTGGATCTGATGGTCATCCACCATGCTGATTGACAGTTATCACTAAAGGACTCTCTATAGTATTCCTCTTCAGCCTTCCTCTGGATTCTGCATAAACCATTATGGAGCAATATAAGGGAAAGATCCTGGGTCAGCATAGAGCTTTATTGAGCCGTGCATCCACGCTTCAATTTTTTCAATCTGATCGCCTAAAAACGATCGTATTAAGTCGAACTTTTAAAAATAGATTTCCTTTTTTTAGATCCAAATCAAATTACAATTTGGATTGAAATTGAACATAAAATTGATCGAAAAGTGATCGGACATGTTGGTTATTTTAGTGGATTGTACAAGTATCTGACATGTTTTCTAGGTATTTCAATTGATTTGTTCCGATGGTATAGAGTATGAACACAGACCTAAATCTGGGCATAGACGGGTAAATTTCCCGTCAACTGCCCAGCCGACCGACCAGTCGTGATGATGTCATCAAGCACGGCCACTAATGCCGATAATCGGCCGGGCACACTTTGTGTTCCGGCCATTACTTCGAATGGGGACTGCCGTCCCAGATCGGCTCTGAATTTACCGGAATGTCAGATCACTGTGCACATGCGGCAGAGTCTTAATCAATATGACCAGGGGGTGCACCCGATTCTCTGCCCATCGGCTGTCGAATCAGGCAGGAATTTGCCTGTCTATGCCAAGCTTAAGAAATGAATCGATCTGTTTTAAATTGATCGTGTTTTGTGGTGGTAAATTCTGTCCAAATGTATTAGGATCAACTTTAATCATATTTCATAATAATAAAATCGAACCATGTATGCCTTGCTTTAGATATTTCCAAATAGGAGAGAGCCATGACATGCAGGGTGTGCTATAGAATTAACTTTTTGGCATATTCATGGCCCTAATAGAAGACTTGAGCACCATCCCTCTAACTCACCTTATGAGGATTTAGTCATAAATCACATATGTCAATCAGCTGGAACTTTGTAGTGTTACTTGAGCTGACATTAGAGGGGACAGAGAAACTGACAGCTTCTCCACCTCTTTTAACTCCTGCAAGTCAGGATTTTTTTAATCAAACAGAGCTTCTGATCAGCGGGAGATTGTGTGAAGAGATAGTGATGTCGGTTTTAATTAATGAGAGACTGACCTGAGGTTCACCAGTCTGTGTACATAATGTAGGATTTTACAAAAGGTTGTCTTCTGGATAATTCCATCCATATAATGACTTGATGAAGATTGGTTCATGTGAAGACAGCTGCAGGTAATCCCTTACAGCTCCTGTCACTTTTCTCTTGTATAACAGATGGATTACTGTCTTTTTTTTCTTTTCTGTTCCCCCAGGGGGTCTATTAACTTTTCCAAAATTACGTATCAATTTGTACTTACATAAATATAAGTAATGGCAGTATGATCTGACTGAGGACCATAATGGCCTGAAACTATTTTTCTACGGAGCACTTTACATTATTGCTGTTGACATTTGTGTTTTTTTTTTTTTTAAATGACCAGTTGTAAACAGGAGAAACGTAAGTATGAGGCTCTGAAGAACTTTGATGGGGTCGAAGGAACAGAGCAAACTGCAATGCACTGCATGTCAAAATGTGGCTCGTCCCCATGCAGACCCCTCTCCACCACCCTAAATCACCTTCAGTGGGCAAGTCAGCTTTGGACCATCAAACAGTGCAAAGAGATAGTCTGGTCTGATCAATCTCGATTTCATATGAATTGCCAGATGCATGTGTATTGTTTTTATGTGGATTTGCTAGAAACTCAAGTTCCCACCTAGCAACAACAAGTCAGTGGACTTGTGGAAATCATGCCACGAAAGGTTGTTTGGGCAGGGCAACAGTATTAGGTTGGTGGTATTAATGATCTGACTGGTCTCTGTGCATGTGTGTATACATTATAAACACTCATAGCACTGTGTAATGACTGCATTCTACTGTTCCTCCTTTGCATACAATTTTAATGGTCAGAGTGAAATGATAGTCCTTTTGTCCTTGTTGCTTGAGCTGACATTATAAAGCTCCCCGCTGTTTGGCAGAGAGGGGACAGGCAGAGTTTGGCAGAGAGGGGACAGGGAAACTGACAGCTTCTCCGCCTCTTTTAACTCCCGCAAGTCAGGATTTTTTAAATCAAACAGAGCTTCTTATGAGTGGGAGATTGTGTGAAGAGATAGTGATGTCCGTTTTATTTAATGAGAGACTGGCCTGAGGTTTACCAGTCCGCATATACATAATGTAGATGAAGGTTGGTTCATGTGAAGACAGCTGCAGGTGTTTTCCCAGATCACGGTCAGTGGACTTGTGGAAATCATGCCACGAAAGGTTGTGTTGGCAGGGCCACAGTATTAGGTTGGTGGTATTAATGATCTGACTGGTCTCTGTGCATGTGTGTGTACATTATACACACTCATAGCACTGTGTAAAGACTGCATTCTACCGTTCCTCCTTTGCAATACAATTTTATTGGTCAGAGTGAAATGAAAGTCCTTTTGTCTTTTGTTGTATATTATATGGTATTTACCTAGCCTTATAAGTAAACCCTGTATTGATAGAGATATGAGGGTTGTTAGTCATTACTGATAACTGATTATAAACCTTCCTTGCCATGCAGGGTCCTGAGTTCAGTTTACCAAGCACAGTGCCCTCCTGATGTTTGTATTTCCACCATGTGTTTGGCTTTTCCTCCAGGTAATCCATTTCTAGTCCTTAAGACCCCCCATACACATTTAGATCACTCCATACAATTTCCATTAGATCTACCAACAACTATGTAGTGTTGGGTCCTCCCTGATAGAATACATAGTGATTGGAAGGTATATATCACTGCTATGTAGGGCTGGGTCATCGCTAATAGAATACATAGTGATTGGAAGGTATATATCACTGCTATGTAGTGCTGGGTCCTCCCTGATAGAAAACATAGTGATTGGAAGGTTTAGAATGGTCCTCCTATTACATGTTTTTGGTAGAAGAAAAGTGGATTGTACAGAAATTGTATGGTAAGACTTTAGTATTGTGCCGATTGTCACCAGTGATCTGGCATGCTATACCTTGTATGATATTATATCAGCCATTACCCTTTGGCTATTACAATGATCCCTGAATCAAACTGTGCAAAGTGCAGGACGACATAGTTATGTCATTTGTCCCTGTAATGCTAGCCATACACATGCCGATAAGGGCGTGCACGCTCGCGTCGTCGGTCAGGTTAAAAATTGGCCGCTAATCGGCATGTGCCCACATGGGGCGACAGATCCCTGTCGCCCCACTGCTCGGCCGGCCAGAGAACGGACATGTCCGATAATCTCTGGCCGGCGCGAGCCGATGAAAGCCGATGCCATAAGCTGCAATGAAGACGGCGTCTTCATTGCAGCTTATAGCCGGCACACAAGGGTGCCCGGCCGATTGAAGGGGCCCCATAATGCACCGGGATGCTAACGTGATGACGTCATCACGTTAGCCTCCCGGAACATATCGGGACTAGTCTGCCTGCACACATCGGCGTGTGTATGGCAGGCTTTAGCTTTACAAAGAATGTGTCATTGTCTGTTTTCCTGTATTTTTTCTTTAGAAGCTCCATACCCTATCTGACTTCAGTATTCTGTTTGTCTTCACCACGATTTCCTCTCCTAGTCTTCCATTCTGCTCTCTGTCCGTGTTTGTATTAGGACAGATAAGCATGAAGTCGATCCTTTTAAGTAAATAGCGGAAGGTCGATAGCAGGAAAGTAGGGATTGGGAGCTCGCTGGCACTTGTCTGTATTGTGACTTAGTAGCTGTAGGGGACCCCAGGGATGTTTATTTCTTGCAAATATAGTTTGGGGGCTACTGTACAAATACAGTTTTCTCATCAAATACATCAGGGAATTGAAATACATGCTACCTTTCCATAGATACAGTACAGTGAGGGAGCATTACCAACCTGAGGAACGATAAGCTCCAAATATATTCAAGGCTGGCACACACATAACAATCGTACCATACAAGTTCTGTACAACTTTTCTTCTACCAAAACCATGTAATATGAGGAACTTTCTAAGGGTCCCCATACCCCTTTAGATTTCTCTGTCAGATTTTCTTTAGATTTCCTTTTGTTTTGCCAAAACCATGTAATATGAGGGACTTTCTAAACAATCAAGTCTACCTGTGTTCAATCACAGAGGACCCGGCACTACATAGTTGTTGGTAGATCTAAAGGATATCCGACAGAGAGATCTAAAGGTGTATGGCCAGCTTTAACCTTCCAATCACTATGTATTCTATCAGGGAGGACCCGACACTACATATCTGTTAGTAGATCTAATGTACGGAGTGATCTAAAGGTGTATGGGGGTTTAGATCCACATTAAGATTAACAGAGGCCTCTGCTGTCTGGTCTATGGCAGTAGTCTGAGCAGGCTGAGGCTATGTTACAACATGTGTGGCCGCCCACGGTGCGATTGAATGGCCGAGGTTAAAAACCACGCCTCAATAATTAAGACACTTTATTTCGCCACGGCCATTCACATCTATGGCTGCGATTGTGGCCAGGGAAGTGCCCCATAGAATAACATGGGTGCGATTAAAATCGTGCCGTGGGCGGCCACATATGTGGGAACATTATTATGGGCCTTATGTACATGAACGGTTCACTTTATTGTTTAGTGACCGTTTTACCACTGACAGATCATAAGCAACAGTTTGTGGATATTAAGCCAGCTTGATAACAGAGATAGTAGATGGTGGAATATGATTGCTCATATACTCTTAGCAGATTTGGCACAGAACGCGGAGTCTAATATTTACTTGCTGGCCTTTTGTCACTAGGAGGTGACTCCAGTGACTCAGACCGAAGTGTGAGGATTTACCGGTTGTTATTGGAGCTTACACTCCCTTAGGAATTCAGTGGTGCTTGACGTAGGTGTATTTAACTTGTAACATGGTTCTTAAAGGGCCTTCCTGTCAATGTATGAATGTATTTTATGTATGTACTTTAAATGGACTATCTCACTTAGTATGATATGTTTGATGTTTAGGAACTTGATTGGCCAGATCTTATCCAAAATCAATTAAAAGACTAAAGGTCGCCATACATGGTTACATTTTTCTGTTTGGTTGACTTAACCCACCTAGCTTTTGAGACGAGTGTAGCTGGGATTGTCAAAACGTACCTGCCCTCCTGAAAGCACTGGCAATTTTGCGTTGTTCAGTACCCTCTGTTCAACTCTGGCACCGCCCCTTCTGCAACATCGAAGAAGGCGAAGGGGGGCACCATAGACCTCCATGTTAATGGAGGGGTGTCCGTTTCGCCTGCGATGTGGACAGGAGAAAGCATGAAAATAGTTTATATAGTGTAATAGAGTACTGTGTACTCTGTTGTGATCGCCCGTTCCACCCTGTTAAACACATTGCAGAACAGGCTGACTGCTAGGGAGGTTTAAAAGCGATCATTTTAAAATTGAAAATAAAATATCGATTGAAAAGTGATCGGACATGTTAGTAAATTTCAGTTGATCGTTCAAGTGTCTGACGGGTTTCCTTGATTTCAAACGATTTATATCTGATCGTACTGTGGATCATGTGCACAGGGCTACAGAAAGGAATTGATCGGTTATGAATCACATTATGTTTTCCAAAATGGTTGTTTCAAATTGATTGTTTTTTGATTGCATGGAAAATCAAGCCGTGTACACCTTGCTTAACCTCCCTAGATTTCCAGATTTCTCTACCAAAAGCGCACCATAGACTTTAATGGTAAATTTTTCTTTATTTTGAAGGCCTGCAACTTCCCAAAACTTGCCCGTACAAGGGTCTAATAGCCATCCTGAATATAATAATGTTTGAAACACACAATTATGTAAAATAAAAAAAAATTTTTTAATAAAATTAATGAGAAAACACAAAAATCAGGGCACAAAGCTTTGCTGCTATGTACTAAATCTCGCCCACATAAAGTCTCTGGTGCCCCAGATGTGCCCGTTTGCAGTTAACCCTCTCTAACCTGGTGTGATGGATGTGGTAAAATCATACCAGAGAAGAGAGGGTTACTGTAAATTGGCACATCTGGGGCACCAGAGACTTTTTATTCTGGTGATATTTTGTACATAGAAGCATATTGAAATCAGTATTCTACAAAGAAAACTGATTTCATGCAATGTACTTTCAAATTTCCCGCCACCTCCCTGATGTGACGTCATCACGTCATTCGGAGGGGGGGGGGGGGGAAGAAAAGATGGAGGAGCTGGCAGCCTGTCACATCGGGAACACCGGGACAGCGCAATACTGTAAGTATGCGCTGCCGGAGCCCCGATGTGTACTGGACGGCACCATCTCATCCAGTGCTATAGTAGCAGTAGCAGCGCTGGACGAGATGGTGCCGTCCCGACCGCTAGGGCTGTTAAGCCAGATCTTATCTAATGTCATTACCTGGCCACACGTGTTCTTTTACCCAAACACACTTCCAAAATCATAGAAGCCTTTTCTAGAAGAGTGGAGGCTGTTATGGCCACAAAAGGGAGGCCGACTGACTGTAATTTCCATGTTTGGGAAAGGGGTGTCCAACTTGATGGTCAGGTGGTCAGGTGCCCACTATCTTTTGACCATGTAGTAGTATATGTGAATTGAAGAATAAACTTAAAGGAAATGTGGATTGTATACATATAACTGACATGACTTCCAGACCTATACTATCCTATGAGAATGCCTATTGACCAGTAGGTCTTTGTCATTGGATTTTTGTGGCTTACAATGGGGGCTTTTTACTGGGCATGTTGTAGTAGACGGGATTTCGTTTCACTTGTAGTCAATGCATTGCCCTTTGTTTTGTGCAGAGCTCTTTAAGACTCGAGGACGATGACAGCGAGGAATCTTCCAGCGGCCCCCGCAAGGATCGTAGGAAGAATTCATTGGGGGTAGAAGAGATACGCCGCCCCAGACGATCCATGGGTAACAGCGCAGAGTTGTGGGCAAAAACCAGCAATGCTACTTCACCAGCAGCACCTCCTGTGGAGAACAGCACTCCCCTACAATCTGCTTTTAAACCGACCTCCCTGCAGAAGCCTTCAGTCTGCATCGTGCCTCCTTCACCCAATAAACCGCCGCCCGTGGAAATTTCTCAGCCTCCCAGTCCTACTCCTAGCGCTGGAGACAGGAGCCCGGAGGTTCAGTCTCCTGTCGTGTCTTCACCATCAGAACAGTAAGTGCTTGTCTTCCATAGATGTGAGAGGGGCTGAAATGTATCACCAAGTCAGTCTAGCTGTAAAACATGAACTCCTGGCAAACATCTATAATAATAAAATGTAGGTGTTTTACCTAACAAAATAATTGTATACAGTGGACCCTTGACTTACAAACCTAATTGGTTCCCAAGGTTTGGTTGTAAGTCAAGTTGGTTGTATGTTCATTTCATAAGAAATAATGAAAATGCCAATAATGTGATCTGAACCTCCCAAGGCCCCCCTAGTGTTATATAATATGTGTAATTTACCAAAATCGCCAATCATTTTCCTGGTGTTCTCACCAAAAAGTTAAAAAGAGCCTACCATAAACACAATTTTCTAATCAACATTTAGGTTGACATATTTGACTTTCAAGAAGAGAGAATGAAATGGAAGGTGGTTATTGTATGCAAGGAGATCCCCTTCCAGAAGAACATCTGGCCTTGTAGCCTTTTGTAGATTGGTGAGACAGTCCATTTTGATGTGCTGTAATCATGTATGAACATTTAAAAAAGGGTCAACGAATGTGCCTTTAAAGTCCCAGGGCTCGGTCTCCACCTTAGAGATAGTTTGTTTTTGGGGGGGGGGGGGGGGCAATATGCCCCCATCCCCTTCACTTCCTTTTCTGTTTTGAAATTTTGGGGATGTTGGCACAAATACATATGGGTAATAAAATTTAGGGGGGGGGGATAAGTTCTATGTTTCTTTGGATATAAGTGACATCAGCTCACATGAATGCCACCACACAAACAGAAACACATTTTGGTCTTGGCCATAATTCTGGTTGTAAGTCAAATCTTGGTTGGTAAGTTAAAATGAAAACTTTGCTTGTAACTCAAATTGGACTTAAGTCACGTCGGTTGTAACTCAAGGGTCTACTGTATCTGTCAGTTCAGTCCTGAGCCAAGTATTACAGTTCTGTCTGACAGGGACAGAGACCTGATTCTTCTTCATTTAGAGCAGTGGTTCTCAACTTGGAGGTCGACTGACTATTTCACAGGGGTCGCTAAGTTTACTGAAAACATCCGAGTTGCTGCCAACTAGCAACAGCACTGATGCCCACAAGCTGGGTGGGAAGTTAGGAGGTACAGTAACTAAGGAGGGATGAAGCATGACTGTCCCTTCTAACTGTCCGTCCTGCACATCATTTGCACAAGCGAGGTGGAAAAATATAAGGGAGGGGATGTGACACTTACCTAATCATGCCGGAAGTGATGTCCACTTTCAAATACAGAAAGTTACATTTTGTGACGTCACTTCCGGGGTCACGGATCTAAAAATGTTGGGAACCACTGACTAAAAGGTCTTGTCCTGTCTCCAGTCTGTCACTGAACAAGAAAAGAAGATGTTGGGCATTTCTCGGTCTTTCTGCTCTCTCCTACCAGTGTGTACTTTGAATGTGGAATGCGTCCACTTAAAATCAGTGGGCACGTCCCCTTGTATGTGAACATGGCCACGTATTAGCTAAATTTTATCCTATTGGGTATTAATCACCCACCCAAGCAGAGCCCCCCCACCCCCACCATGCACGATTTGACCATGGACCAAACGCATGGCAAGAAGCTGTAGCTATTTCCGTCTAATACCATACGTTTTGGGTGCTTATTTAACGCACTGTAAACACATTCATCCATTATCAAAAATGCAGCAAAAGCTCTTGATATTAGACGCGGTAATGACGGTTGGGGTCAGGGCTTTACTATGATTTGCCAAAATGCGTCAAAATAGTAATGGCTGTGTTTTCTGTACACCATTTTTAGAACGCACTAAACCAATTTAAAATGAAAGTGTTGAGTACCAAGAACCCTGGTCTGAGGCATGAGACAGACTGCTTATTGCTTTTGTGTTTTGTATAGGTTACATATCAGGGAGATAAATATAATATTGCCACCTAAAACTTTTGTTTCAGAGTTGATGTCTGTTATCTTAAGAAGCAGCACGTTAGCTGCAGCCTGTAATGTAGGATTCTGTTGCATTCCGAAGTAATTTTTAGGGGCTATACAGTACTGCCAACTGTAGGCATTTATGTACAGCCAGATCACATGAGGCATGAAACTCAGCCCCAGTTAACGAGAGGCACGCTCGAGGTCTCGCCGTCTTCTTACGGCGGTCGGGAGCATCGGCATGTATGCCGATGCTTCCGGGTCCGCCCCCGATCGCGTCACCGGTGACGCGAAGGGGGCGGGGGTAGGCGGCGCCATAGACCTCTGTCAAACTGGAGGGGCGTTGCCTTTCTTCAGCATAAGTCCGGCGTCTCCAGTGGCGCCGGGCTTATGTGTAGGTTCTCCAACTGAGCAGGAAATCACGGCGGAGCATATTGTGCTCCGCCGCGATTGCCCATGGCACGGTTTTGAAAAAACTGTGCCACGTGGCAAACGCTCAGGAGGTTAAATGTAACATAGGGGGCCGGACCAAGAGCCTGCAAGGGCCGCCCGGCATAGGGGTCCTTAGTCCTCGTAGCTAGGACAGGATATTTGAAAAAGGAGAAATTAATAAATAGAAGCTTTTGATAGTGAAGATTAAACATTCTATTGCAGCAAACTATGGTCGCTAGGAAACAATCCAAACAATTATCCTCTAGTTGTTATGTTCATTATTGCAGGGAATGAGGGGAGCCAGAGCGCCTTAACCCCAAGGTGCCAAATTAAAATACCTAAGGGCCCGTTTTGGCCCCCGGGCCTTAGTTTGTCCACGTCTGGACTAATGACTCCCATGCTCCCTGTGCTGCACCAGGCCAATGCTGAACATGTATCATCATACACTCTGGCACAGTTGTCGAGCAAACACAGGCTATGGCACCATTGACAGCTGTAACAGGTATGATGAACGGGTTACTAAGAATAAAGAAGAATGAAAGGTGTACATTAATAGAATAATAAGCATTTTAACTATATTTATTAAATTCAAGATTTAAATACACTTTAAGCTGGGATGAGAATTGTGTTGCCTGATACCCAGATGACCACAATCTTATCCGTTCCCAACTTTCACCACTTCTGCTACCTGATCCCATTGTGGGAATTGAGCGTAGAAATCTTCTCTTTTGGTGTCATTGTTTGTCTGTGATTGTGATTGTTTTTCTGTAAAGCTAGCCACACATGGTACAATTTTAGCGTTCAATCGACGATTTTCGATGGAAAAAAAGATCGATTGAACATTAATCGATGTACTGCCACATAGTGCAATCGATGATCGTTGAAGATTTTTGGTACAATCGTCGATTGAAAAGTGATCGGACAAGTTGAAAAATTTTGGTCGATTGGTCGATTTTTTTTTTGGCTCCATTTTGTGGCTCGATTTTTTAGGCTACTTCCCTTTAACTTCCAATTGAAACTAAAATCGTAAGAGGAATTCAATCGACGATTTTGGATTACTTCGATTTAATTTCAGTCGAAATTGTTCAATTATCGTGCTTCCCATGTGGAGAACTTCAATTAAATGACAATCGATGTTCGATTTTTTAAATCGAAGTACAAAATCTAATCGAACCTCGATTGAATGATAAATTGTACCATGTGTGGCTAGCTTAATTGTATATACAGTTTTTATCACATACAATATTGTAGAAGTCATGGAGGCTTCTTTTTTTCTTTTTGTAATCAGCAAAGTTGCTTTTAGCAACGCTGTAATAATACGCTTTCACTTTTTGTTCAGGTCCAGCCCGGAAATTGTCAGTACTCACAGCAGCAGCTGTAACATTTCCCTGTCTAAATCCACCCCGGAGCCAGAGATGCTGCCTGTGATTGCAGATCGGGGGATATTTAAGTAAGTTGTCACCTTTGATTTTGTTTTTAATTAGTGGTGAATATAGCTATATACAGGGATGCACATAAGTGGTACTCTGGTACTCAAAAGGGGCCAAAAACTAGCTATGCGTACCTGCATTATTGTTACAAAGCTCATATGCGTACTAACAACTTGGAGGCGCTCCGTGTCTGGGCGGCCGCAGCTAAATGTTAAATATATACAATTTATGTCACTTGGATAACTGCAGGGAAACATGAATTACTATGAAAGGTTGCAGTTAGGGGTGTGAAATTGGGAATGTAAATGACTAATCCAAAAAAAAAGATTGGACTTTTAAGGGTGTTGGAGATCAGGGGGATGAAAGTCAGAGTAGGCATATGTAAGGGTAAAATCTGACAAGAGAAAAGCACTGTGTGGACTGCTGGTAGTCTCAGGGGTTAGTTACAAAGTCAGAAAATGTCAGGGTTGCACTACTGAGGTATGAGATCTGGGGGTCACACTGTGTTGTACTGTGAGAGTTACATGTGACCCAAAGCCAGCTGGTGACCTGTGGATGGAGACAGCTAACCGGAGGCTCAATCATGAACAGGGAGGTCCATCTGCAGCAGAATCTACCATGCAGGAAGCTGACGCAAAGGACAGTGAGGGGGACAGTAAGACCACATACATATGGGTTGAGTACATAAAACACCATGTCCTGGTTCTCATCTGTGGCGCTCACTAAAAAAGTTATGTGCACCCCTGATTATATATATAGAGCTATATATTTTTCCGAGTATTAAGTCCAGGGGTGGGCAAACATTTTGACTCGTGGGCCACATTGGTTTCTTAAGTTTGATGAAAGGGCCCGACAAGAACCTATAATAGCCAACCTGCCATAGATGTGCCAATTCCATGCATCGCTAATGATGACGGTGATGTGTAATTGAGAAAGTGTGACAGGGACATTGTTATCTTTTCACATTTTCTGCAAAAATATATCTTAGATACTGCCTGTTGTCGCCATGAGGATGCACCCACTGTGTCATCACATGGCCCCCGAGGCAATATTTGGACACCTCTAGGCATTATGTACACTCATTGCAAAGAACAAGTGGAGGGGAGCATCTTTTCAACCATGTGACAAAGGAATGGAAAAGAAAGCTAAACGGGCTGGATCTAGCACCCGGGCATTAGTTTGCCCACCCCTGCACTAGGTCGTCATTGCCCAAATGCAGATGTTCTATCATGTCATTATGATAAGCGCATGGTACTGTGCAACATCCATACACCATAATTACATCAACCATGCGGGGATTGAGTGCTGCTGTGTGTGCGCTAGAATTACACCCTTCATACAGGGCTTGAGTGCTACTGAGTTACTGGATTATAGGGTTAAGTGGCTCCTTAGGTTTTGGGATTAGTTGGCATGCCTTATTGTGTTTCGTAAGTTTGCCATACACTTTCTTGGTAATTAGATCAATTCTGTATCTGATCACCCCATACAATTTACATTAGATGTACCAACAACTATGTAGTGCCGGGTTCTCCCTGATGGAACACATAGTGATTGGAAGGATTAGAAAGGTCCTCATATTACATGGTTCTGGTAGAACAAAAGTTAATTGTACTGAAATTGTATGGTACGATTGTAAGGGTGTGTGGCAGCGGTTCCCAAACTTGGGGGCGCAAAGGTATTTCAGGGTGGCGCGGGCCATCATTCTTAACCTGTGTTTGAATGGAGAGTGGGGGCTCAAAAATGTCCCTAAACAGAAAAGGGGTGCCCTGCAAGAAAAGTTTGGAAACCACTGGTGTATGGGGACCTAGTGTTCCCAAACCACTGCCACACAAACCCCCAAAATGATGCTGTTGAGAATGGCTGTTCTTGTTTTTTTTACTTTTATGGTCTTTGGTGGTTTAGCCATGCGGACGCTGAACAAACCACGGCTATGGTACCTGCCTGGCGTCATCATGGGAAATCAAAGCTAGTTTGTAGTCTGTAAAATGTTGAGTTGCGGTGGGCTCTTGTGAGTCTCCAGAAAGGGGGATGGGGGTGGAGAAGTGCTGCCTTTTGTCATCTTCTGGTTACCATGCCAATGGCGGAGGCTTTCTCCTCAGGCCTCTTCATTCAGGACCTTTGCTTTTCGGCTTGGGCCCGGGGACATGATGTGGTGGAAAGTCCTGCTGTGCGGGGGATAGGAAGACGGTCCGGATGAGTAGGGTAGGATCTCACCTATGGAGCCCCTGTGTGGGTGTCTGTATCTAATGCTTGTGTTCTTAGAGATGTCAGGTAGTTAGACGCCCCCCTGACTATTCAACAAGTTTTGTTCTATTCATGCCGTTATTTCTGTGCACGCCAGGACCCTGCGCTGATTTCATACATTTGGGGCAAACTCCTCATTATAGGGCAGCAAAACCTACCGGAGACTTTTCTGACAGGAGGTGTGCAGAAGGGATGATAGGTTAAAGCTCCAGCCACAAATTTAGGTCTATAGTAATGAATTTTAGTGAGTGGAGATGCTTGGTGCAGTGACCGATGTGACTGGTAGGGTGCTGGGGCATATTACGTGTTACCTAAATTACATAATAGTCTGTATAACTGTGCTGAGGACATTTAACTTAATTCTCTGCACATTTTCTTATACTGTAAGTGCTCTAAAATACCTGTTTACCTGAACGCTGTAAGCTTTGCTGGAATTATTCTCTTCTGGGATTCAGAACACCTGCTATGCTGCGCAGATGTGAAGAAAACCATGATTTGGGTTTCAAGTAAAGGCAGCATTGTTAGCTTAATGGATTTCTGGCAGGATCATTATTTTCTCTGCAATGGAGAAATTTACTTGCCCTATTTATTTTACTAAGACATATTGATAATATTAGTGATAGTTCCTGTTTGAATGTTTTAAACACCATTGAAAAGAATGTTATATTATTAAACAATATCTTGGGATCTGGTAGGACTATTCGCTGCAAAGCTCGTCAGACGCAGAGGCTGAAGTATGCGTTCCAGCGCTTTTGGAAGAATCTGCATAATAGGCCAGATGAATAATAGCATTGCGTTTGTCTATAGTGGAGACAGAGGGTGAGCTGGGGAAGGGACTGATTTTGACTTCATTTGTGTTCTTTGTACAACGCTACACAATATGCCTGAGCTATGTAGTTGTAACATTAGCTGGACGCTTAAAATCATCTTTTAATCTTTCCCAGATGAAATCCCTATGCATGAGTCCCCCTCCTAAAAATGGTCTGCCATTTACAGGATATAAGCGTGCTCTATTAGATGTAAATATTATTAAAATCTATGCTTTATACAATAATATAAATAGTAGAGTGTTGTACCGTGTTAGCCATCGATAAATACAGCAAGTTTGGATCTTGATCTCCAAACTTACAATAATATAAACAAATGAAAACAAGTCTGAACAGAAAAAAAGTTATTCAATTACTAGGCCCCCTGTACATTGATGTTTACTGGAGAAATATTTAATAGGTGGTCAGATTCTCACTTATGTTGGAGGCCAGTGGACAAGGAGTTAGTGGAGTTAGTCGAGAAGCCCCCCCCCCCTCTTTACATTGATGTACAATAAATAAAAAAAATCTCTTAAGCCCACACACACACCTTTCAATAGCTCTGCACAATTTCCTTTAGATCTATCAACAACTATGTAGTGCCGGGTCCTCCCTGATAGAATACATAGTGATTGGAAGGTATATATCAGTGTTATGTAGTGCCGGGTCCCCCCTAATAGAATAAATAGTGATTGGAAGGTATATATCACTACTATGTAGTGCCGGGGTCCTCTCTGATAGAATACATAGTGATTGGAAGGTATATATCACTGCTATGTAGTGCCGGGTCCTCCCTGATAGAATACATAGTGATTGGAAGGTATATATCACTGCTATGTAGTGCTGGGTCCTCCCTGATAGAATACATAGTGACTGGAGTGTATAAATCACTGCTTTGTAGTGTTGCGTCCTCCCTGATAGAATACATAGTGATTGGAAGGTATATATCACTGCTATGTAGTGCCGGGTCCTCCCTGATATAATACATAGTGATTGGAAGGTATATATCACTGCTATGTAGTGTCGGGTTCCTTGATAGAATACATAGTGATTGGAAGGTTTAAAAGGTCTGCATATATTACATGGTTTTGAAAGAAGAAAAGTGGATTGTACAGAAGTTGTATGCTAAGATTGTAAGGTGTATGGGGGCCTTAACATTGGTGGTAGGTAGAGAAGGGCCCAATGTTTTTTAAGGTCATTGGACAAAAGACATCTCACATTGGTGGACATTGGAGAGATACTCTTTAGATTGGTGGTTAGTAAATTTGTTCTCCACTCTTTGATGTTGGTCAGTGAAGACTCCACCCAAACCTCTTTCATGCAGAATGGGTGATCATTTCCAGCCCTGCCCTTTCCCTTACTGGCATACCCTACATGTCCTGTAGTGGTATCAAATGTTTTTGGATTCTTCTTGCCCCCTACTACATAAAAAATATCCTGGTGCAGTTATTCTGGACTATCTCTGAACTTGTTTCTTCTACCTCTATTCTCACTTTCTTCTTCTTTCCTAAACTCTCCCTTTGTTGTGTCTGATGTCTTTCTTTTTCCAGAATCCCCCAAACTGAACCAGCCTGGTAAGTGCCTTCACAGGCAGAGTGCTCCCATAACTTGGTGTTGTCCCCTAAACTACCAACTTCTTTTTTTACCCAAAGGCCTGCTATGGATCTGCGTGTGTTGTATTGATAACAGAATCATTGTGTGGTTTGATATCCTCTGTATATCATCTGTAACACACTGTTGTCTTTGTGGTGTCATAATCTGAGTGTATATAACAAGTGAGCAAAACTGCCAACATCCATATGTAGAGAAGCTAGAGATGTGTACAGTCTGCATGTGCTGAGTTCTATGGAATACGTGAGTAGCCAGACAGTGATGCAGATCCAGTCCCTGCCATAGTTAAAGCCACTGAGTTATGTACCTTATGTCTGGGTGGGATTAGTTGCTGAACCATCTTTCCTTCCAACATAATCAAATAATGTCACCATACCAGATACACAAGCCATTCATCATAAGTAAGAATCAGAACCAGGCTGAGCCAGGTATTATGTATGCCACATGGATAACTATAAAAAAATTTGGGTGCTATTTTTGTATAGTTTTTGGGCTTGCGCATGTTGGATCATTTAAGGATGGAGACAATGTGACCACCCTATTCTGTGAACATCCTCCTGTTTTGACAGTCTTTGTGTGAAGCCGCATGCTTTGGTCGCGTACACGTTTATATGTGTATGTGAGTGTAGACATGTCCATTGAGAGGCGCTAACCCGTTCTTCCTGCAGGGATGATAGGAATAGCCATGCATATGGGGACAAACCCATCCTGAAGAAGTTTCAGTAAGTATTTATGAATTCTGACAGTGTAGTTTTTATCAACAAGCCGGGTTCTTTTTTCTAGCAGTATATATGGTTGTTGGTTGACCTTTTTTTTTGTTTTGTTTTATTCCAGTAAGTTGGATATTGATTAAACCAATAAACTGGTTGTGGGATTTCATTGATACGGTCTGTAGATGTAAATTCAAGGCTCAAACCATTTATGAAAACTAGTTTGTAACAAAGGAAAAGTCAATGTTTCCATGCAGAATACATAGAAGTGGTTATGAATCAATGTATGTGAAGGACAACAAGTCAACACATTTCTAAGAAGTATGTTTTCTTCACTAGGGCTAAGTAAAGGCACACACGTCTAGATTTTTCATCCAATCAACTTAATTCAATAAATTTTTTGGGTTAATTGATTGAAAATCTATGGCAGCCCACATGGTTAGACCAACCTAAAACAATTTAGTTCAAAGGAAAATATAGATTGGGGGGTGTGTAGATTCACTGTTCCCATCCCTAGGTAACTGTAGAGATAAGAAGAAGGATCCCCCTTGGGACTTTAATAGGAACATTGAAAATTGGTTTAGACTCGGTGAAGTTAAAAAAGACGTTTATTGAAAATATCAATTATAGTGTATGGTCTCTTAACCATATAGGTGTAAGAGCAGGTGTTGAGGAACACGTTAACAAATTTACAGATTGGGACTTCTCCTATGTATGTAGGAGGTTGTGCAGGAGGTTTTCTGCGGCGACGGCCGCTTGGAGAAACTCTCAGGAGAGGATCACTGTGCCGACCACGCGACAATCTTCCCATCCTACAGCCCTCCATCACCATTGACCGTCATATCTTTAAGCGCAAAGTGGAGGTTTCTTTTTAACCACACATCCTAGCCCCCACCATCATCAGCGGAGCATCGCATTGGGCATATGCCGCGTACCCCGACCTGACCCTGTTTCCTGTAGAGGCGAACCATCAATCACCTGCCCCCTCAACCAGACCACACCTTCTCCACATACATAGGAGAAGTCCCAATCTGTATAATATCAAGCGGACCCACATATACCCCTAGGTGCATCGGCCTGACGAAGCTTCCATAGCGAAACATGTTGCCCTATATGCACCTGTAACCATCTACCTCAATTGTTCGCTTGTTTGTCTGTAAATTGTCTTTTATCTGTGATCATTATATGTATGATCGATGCCAAGGGCACTGTGCAATATACCTGTTGATGTGCTACATCTCATCCACACTGTAAATTTGTTAACGTGTTCCTCAACACCTGCTCTTACACCTATATGGTTAAGAGACCATACACTATAATTGATATTTTCAATAAACGTCTTTTTTAACTTCATCGAGTCTAAACCAATTTTCACTGTTCCAATTAAAGTCCCAAGGGGGATCCTTCTTCTTATCTCAACCTAAAACAATTAAAATTTATTAAAAAATGATTGGACATGCTGGTAAATTTTAATTGCTTGTATTGAAATGCATTACACTTTCAGTTGATCCCAAAAAAGTTGATCAAATATCTGTTACTACAGTTGGCAAACATACAATCAATCACCAATTTCCCTGACCCCCAAAAAATTTATCTTTTTAAGTTGATTGAACAGAAAATCTAGATGTGTATGGGGGGCTTTAGAGGATCAATGAGTGAATGTGCTAGATATCAAATCGCTGCCCATTCATCCACAGTTATCTGTTTCAGTCCAGCATTCCCAATTTTTCTCCAAGCTAGTTTTGTAATTCATTTCATCCAAATGAACGCTGTTATAATGCTGTGTATTTTCCTTGTTAGGGATTTTATTTATCTTAATGTGTAGGTAAATAGATTGTGTAGACATCCAAAAGCCTGAGACTGCTACTGGGTGCCGCCATCTTGAAGTGATGTCAACAAACACAGCAGACTCGCAGGTGGCTCATCTGACTCTCTTTAGTATTCCCCTTTACCCGTCCCCAGCAGACTTACAGCCGCCACTCAACTGACTCTCCTATAGTATTCCATTTTTACCTTTCTCACAGAATCTACATAAATGGTTGGTTAAGCAGATGAGAGGAGGGTTGGAGGGGCTTAGCCGACTTAGACAGTATTTAGACCGACACAGAAGAGAAGGAGGGTCTATGACACTCTACCTGGGGCATTTTTAGTCACTGGCATGGCATGTTCAAGAGTGTTCAGGCAGAGCCATCTATTTGGTCACTTTGCCCAAACCAGTTGCACCCATTAATAGAGCTACAGTGTTATTGGCTAACCAAAGTATCTGTTCAGTTGTTTACTGCTTGGATTATTGACCCAACATGGCAACTACTATGGTGCAAAAAGCCTTTCAATAGAATCACCTAAGGGTTTAATATTCTGTTTTCTGTGTACATATGGTGACCTTCACAGATAAGTTTGAAGGAGTTACTGGAAATGGCATTATTATTGGAGTTTTCTAGTCTAGGCTAGCGGGTTAAACAGATCTGTATTTTCCTTCAGAAACCGTTTCCTGGAGAATCTGGCAGCCACTGAGCTGGAGAAAATGTCTGCCTTGTCCAAAGGAAGGCAGGAGATTTTGGCGGAAGCTGTGCGCAATGGAAGCATCGCGGATGACGAGTCCTCTGGCGAACAGCCTGAGGACAGCAGTGGCATCAGTGAGTTTGAAGAGAAGGATGAAGGTATGTCTCCGGATGCATGCCAACTCGCCATCTTTCATGTAATGGGAAACTATGTCTAGCCATCTATGAAGCCATTTATTAAAGCTGAACTCCAGGCACACAAATAAATCAACAGATAAAAAACATAGATGATAACTGGTTGACTTGCCATAGGATCTGTGTTTTTGTTAAGGTTTTCCTATATTGCCCTAACATCACAGGGAAGGACAATACATTATTCTCTGCTACATTTAAAGAACGTATTCTTCCCAGACAATGAACTCATCTCTGAAACCCTACCTATGCCTGGAGTCCGGCTTTTAAATGGTGCACTGCTTTTCACTTTTTGCATATTGATTTGCGAGATGCAAGGCATTCGTGGCTTTCAACTTAAATATCGGTTTAGCCATCAATGCTGAAATTTTATGATTGTACTAATAGACTTCTAGAGCCCAGGTCCCCATAATGAGTGTTCTTCAGTGCCCCCCTCAGTCCTCCACTTGTGGACCCTAAACCTAACTGTTAATGCATTGGAACTCACCTGTCCGCCAATCCCCCGCTGACATGTCCTCGTCCAGGATCTTCTTACAGCGGGAAGAGGAGGAGAGGAACAGAATAGGGACACATAACCTTTGATTTAAAGATTATGTGCCCCATGGATATCTTCAAAGGCTTTGATGATATATATGACACATAATGTGCATTACCATACTAGTATTCCCTAATTCCCCTAATGCTTAAAGTATCATTTAAAACAAGTTTTGTTATTTAAAAATTGTCAGGCATAGCATTTTTAATGGAAGCAATCCACTAAAATGCATATACAAGTCAGTATAGATTGAATATGTTATGTGCGGCCCTTTAGTGATGCAGAGGGCCGCACTTGTGGTCCTCTATATCAACTCAGTTGCCATCCACTGATCTAGAGGCTTGGACGGCCAATCAGTATCGAAGTACTAAAGGCCATTGGTTTTCCAAAGAATATTTTAGTGGAAGCCTTTCCTTCTTTAGTGATTTCCAACACCCTGATCATCTACATTGTACTCCAGAATTAAAACTCAGAAATGATAGTTTTCTTTTTGCATGTTTCACTGTGATGAATGTATTATACACATTATATAACTCTTCATGATTGGGCAATATGTTGATTGCATTGTGCTCAATCCACGTGTTCTTGTGCCTGGTTGGCTAAACTAATACTTTTTATCATCCCATTGATTGCAATCCCATACGCATGTTACCCCATCATTCACCCTCTTCCATCCATAGATTGTTAGTATTACACGTAGACAGTCCATATAACCTTCTACCTGCCTGATATGTGCATGCACCCTGTGCACCTAAAGAGCATGGCTTCCCCTCTTCCCCTCTACGGGTGGGTGTGTAATGACCCCCCTCTGTTGGACACAGGAAAGGGAGATCTCAGTGAGAAGGAAGAGAAAAATGAAAGTGTGGATGAGAAAGAACTGTGTTCTGGGTCCAGCGATTCCTCTGCCAGCAGCACCTTGGAGAGGGAGGAACGAGGAGAGAAAGAGGAGCCCGAATCAGAGCCAGAGCCAGGCAAGAGTTCCCATCAAAATATCCCGTAATAAATGTCCTGCCAATAAGACACAACATTTACACGGATCAACAACACATGGACAGAAGTCGTTGCTTAATGAGTTTTGGAATGGAAAACATCACACTAAAGGTCCAGAGTCCAAGATACATTTATTCCTTCAGGAAGACAAACCAATGGTTAATGGAGGTTCCGGTTGTCTCCTTCATAAGGTCTCAATGTGCTGGACTTAAAAAAAAAATTAGAAATCATCTCTCTTGGACTCTTGATCTTTGAAATGACAATCATTCTGAAACACCTTGGTCTTCATCTAAAGTGCCTACTAGAGGTCCACATATGTTACGACACATATTGCTTGCCTACAATGACTGTACTCTAGTCAAAAGCTTCTACTCAGGACCATAACCTGACATAAATTTTAGAGCCAACTCCTCCTTATTGCCACCCTTAGGTTATCACTCTGACACAAAGTACCTTGTTTCCTCGAAAATAAGGCACCTCCGAAGATACGTTACTGTAACTCTGGACAGGGGGATCAGAGGGGACAATCAAAATGACACAGGAGGATCCGAAGGGGTTACTAAAATGGTAATCACTCCTTTGTCATTTTAAGTGATCCCCCCACCCTGATACCCCAGTGCCGTATTCTTCTTAATGGAAAAATAAGACATCCCCCGAAGACGTAGGGCATCTTTATGAGCAATAATTTATATTAAACACTGTCTTATTTTCAGGGAAACACAGTAAATAATGAATGACATATTCTATGCAAATATATGGTTTTTTTGGGGGTTAATACCATCAGCTTTTCTTGGAGGTTTGGCCATTCTGCTGTAGTCCCTGGCTTTGTTCCATCCACTTTAGAGCTTTTTTATGATCGCGCCTTCCCTGTCGCATGTTCCATAATCAAAAATAAACATCAAATGTGCAGACATGTGAATTACAATGACAAATATAACAAATATTTCCCAGCCCAGTCCAAAAGAGGCGGCAAAAAACTAAATTGAATGTTCAGTTCTCCAACATTCTCCAAATACTGAAATAAAATATCAGCACACCAAAAAGAATCAGCTCTTATTAAAGTCCAAAAGGCAAATTCCCCAAACATATGTTTATAGGTAATGGTGTTATGGGTTTTGGGGGGGGGGGGGTATAATGTAAATGTCATCACTAATATGTTTTTGTTCTCCTTTAGTCAGTCCAAGTCCTCCACTGACAACGGACCGCAGCAGCTCCAAAAAGTTCATGCTGGACATGTTTAACAAAAAACAGAGCTCTGACCTCGACACAGAGCTACTCAATGCAAAAAATGCTGCTGCAAACGACATAGGGAAACCGCCAAGGGACAGGAGAGCTCCACCAGCCAGGACTGAACAGAGCGAGGCAGAGAGCTCACCCACCAAAGTCCCTGTTGAGAATGGCACGGAACCTCGCAAAGGTGTGAGAGCCCAGTACAGCATCGATGCGGAGACGAATGCCAAGAACCTGGAAAAGACTCTCATGACACCCTTCAAAAAACCAGCTGAAACTTTGTGGGAGAAGACGCCCCCTCAGCCAGAGACGGAGCTTAGGATCAAAGATTTAGACTTTACTGATCTTTGTGAGGAGGAGGACTTTGACGTTCTTGATTTTGAAGCCTCCGAATCTGTTCATCAGACACGTTCATCTATGATGAACAGCTCTCTTTCATCTATTCCAGGTTTTCCTCTGCCACCCCCTCCTCCGCCACCTCCACTTGGTGGATACCCTGGTTTTCCATCACCTCTTCCACCACCACCTGCATGCCCCCCACCTCCTCCTGGTGTCAGATCACAGCTTCCACCACCTCCTCCAGCTCCACCCAGTTTCAGTGCCACCCCTATGGACTCTATTGCCCCGGCATTTAGTAAGAAGCGAAAGACGGTGAAACTGTTCTGGAAGGAGGTGAAGGAAACAGACTGTCAGAGCAGGGGCAAATTTGGCAAAGGTACCTTGTGGGAGTCTCTGGACAAGGTGATGGTGGACACTGAAAAGCTTGAACATCTTTTTGAATCCAAAGCCAAAGAGCTGGTCTCTTCCAAGGTAAATAGGTTTGTTAATGCGGTCTTTCCTGTTTGTATAGATTTTTCAGGTGTGCTGGGAACACACATACAGATATGGGCCAGATCTATGGACATTTCGAGCACCGATGCGCTCTCAGCCATCTATCTGGCCCATATCTAAGGCGGCCATCCCTGTTTTGCAACAGGTATATCGGTTATGACCGTAAACCATGGTCGATGTCCATTGCTTTGCATGGAGACCGCTCCAGCTGTGTCCCCAGCTCCTTTGATGTCGGGTCATTGTGCTGCTGCAGGAAACCTCGAACGGCTCGTATATCGAGCTGCATGTTCCCTGCTTAATAGGAACTCTGCTCACTAACCAGTAGGGCCCAGTAACATAGAATATACATTTGCCACAGACTTGTGGGGGGAGGTGGCGGGACTCCCAACACTTTTGTTGTGCTATCAAGCTCCGGATCTTATGCATTATTAGTAACTCATCTGCACATCAAATTTTACAACCCTACACAGTCATATTTCAGCTGTCATGTAGTGCTTCTCTGTTGTCAGCTTTTGCTTCCCTTGCATATCCCTTTTTCACTTTGACCCCCCAGATCTTCAACATCCTGAATAGTAGTTGAAGTGTTTAAACATTAAAACATCTCAATCGGGAAATCGCCACAAGATGTCTTTAGTCTACGAATCTTATATTGGTTTTATACACAACTTTTTTTATTTGACAGCTCTGACTTCAAAAAATTATTTTTGTCATCTGTAGACCTGCAACTTATCTGCTACAGACCAGCAGTGGTCCGCAGACCCATAGTTGGGGGCCTCTGCTTACATTTTTCGCCATGAAAACATACTAGGGATACTTAATCTGTCTACGGTAGATTATACAATCAAATTTATTTTGTGACCTGCTGGGGAGTTTCAGTTTCACTACTGACCATATGAACATACGGTATATGCCTAGACAGCAAAAATGTATTATTTTAGTCAATAGTCTTATTTATGAGTTGTTTTAAGGAAAACTGGTCTAAGATATTTAATTTGCTCATCACAGAAAGGACCGGAGACAAAGAAGCAGACCTTAGTTGTCCTAGACCCCAAGAGGAGCAACGCCATCAACATAGGCCTTACTGTCCTCCCCACTGTGCACATCATCAAGACGGCCATCTTAAACTTTGATGAATATGCAATCAGCAAAGAGGGAATAGAGGTGAGTACCAAACCTCCCATTGCTATTATGTATAGTAATACAGACTGTGCTACATCTATTATTCAATATGTATTCAAAATTAGATTGTGACCATTGATATAGACCAGTGGTGTGCAACTGAGTTGATATGGAGGGCCACAAATGCGGCCCTCAGCATTACTAAATGTTGTATAAAAAATTTTAATGAAAGAATAACAGCAATCCGAGCTAGAAGATATACATAGTCATATACATTGTCAAAGGTTATGGGCCTCAAAGATATCATCCAAGCCTCTGATGATATCTATGGGGCACATAACCTTTGATTCAAAGGTTACATGCCCCTATTCTCAGGTTATGTTCTGCAATATATTACAATCACCCCTCGTTTATTGGTAGATTGTGGAAGCATAGGCACTCACCAGTCTGTTGATCCCCCGCCAACACTAGAGGAAGAGAGGTGAGGGACTTTCTCAGGCGCCATCTGGGTCGCTGATTGACTTTAACTTACGCCTATCATGCAAGTTTATTGCCTCTCCTCCTCTTCCTACTCCGGTGAGTTCCTATGCCCTATGCAATAACAGTTAGGTTTCGGGGGCCGCAAGTGGAGGACTGGAGAGAGGGGGGCCGCATGCGGCCCCCAGGCCACAAGTTGGGCACCTAGGATATAGACCAAGGATTCTAGCTAAAGTTCAGAGAAATAAGGTTAGGTCAGCTACTGCGCTTGCTTTAAACCTGCTCCAGGATAAGTACATATTGTTGAAATATAAGAGGCACTTCCAGGGACCTACCTGATTGAGTCTTGGCTGTGCCTCTAGGAACCTCCATTCCCTCTCCCTTTTCCCTGTGATTTCATTCTTTCCCTGGGGCCGGGGCTTTCAGAAGCACTCCATGTACAGACATTCTATGTTCTAGGGGCGCATGCACCCCCTTTCTATCTAACTCCCCCCCTTTACGGAATATGTCAGAACCAATCTTGGATCTTCTGATAGACCTGGGTTGAGCTGTCTCCAATATATCTCTGTTTCTACTTCTGTTTATGGACTGGTTTCTAAGTGTCAATGCATTTATTAGATACAACGCAGCCCACAAAGACATGACAACAGTTTCAGTACCTTTTGAGTTCTGATCTGCTTTAATACATTATCTCCTATTAACACAAAGATTGGTCACAGTGTGGCGGCTTGCAGGAGACAGAGCAGCTGGTTTGTCTGGATAAACACCTTGTTCACCTCTGTGGCCTGCTAATCTTGTGGTTGTCTGTAATGGTGACGTAAGTAGGGTAATCCCATCACAGCCAACATCTCCTATAGATAAAATGAGGGTAATAGACTTCTATATTAGTCTTTCTCTGAAACCACTGCTCCTACAGACCCATCCAGGGTGCCCAGGGACCTTGGTGCTAGCATGCCACGGAGCTCACACACTTTCCCCATGTGTCCAAAGAGTTAAAGAATCCACCCGCTCACTCATAGCCTCTGGTAGAAAAATCCTGGATGATGGGACTCTTCTTGCTGCTATCAATGTGGATCTATGGATAGGACTGTTCTGCTCTACTAGTCCCCAGCAGTGACAAATCTAATGAGGGCATTTCTTTACATAATAAACCCAGTCTCATAAAACCTATATTGCATTTCCTGCAATAACCAATGTAAATAGTTTAGTGATAATTGTAAGCTCTCTGAATGTCTTGTACAGTGATCATCTTTCATCAAGTTTGTACAATGAGATGATTTTATTTTGTTCACAACAGAAAATTCTGACAATGGTCCCGACAGAAGAGGAAAAGCAGAAAATTCAGGAGGCTCAGATTGCAAACCCTGACATGCCCCTTGGTTCGGCTGAACAATTCCTCTTGACCCTGTCCTCCATTAGTGGACTGACCTCCCGCCTTCAGCTTTGGGCCTTCAAATTGGACTATGAGAGCATGGAGAAGGTAATAAACATTCTACTTACTACATGCTATTTAAAACAGGGGGACGCCTGTTTCCTGTAAAGCTAATCGCTTTTCAAGTCTTATGTCTGAAATAAATTTCACAGCATGGTTCTGTCCCTTCCAAACCCTCATCAAAATATTTGTCTTAAGCTGGGCATACACAGGTAGATTGCCATGCAATCGACCTGCGATCAATAACAGCGTGGTGACATCACTACGCTGTTATTGATTGCTGGTCAATTGAACAGGAATCAATGTGCACCACATGGGGACATCACTTGTGTGAGAGCTGGCCCGATGTCGGCTCTTACTGGCTGGGAGCTGCAGACAGTCAGTGAGAGCCGACACAGAGACACAGCTCCCCTGCGCCCCCTCCCCCCGCACAGTACACAGAGCGGGAGCTGATCACAGCTTGCAGGCTGTGTCCTGTGCAGGGGGAGGCCAGCCACAGAACTTCTGCTTTGTATGGGTACCCGCGGTCTCCATCCAAAGCAATGGACATTGACCTTGACCATTGACCTTGAGTCATGTCCGATAGCCTTGTTTTTGAGAGGGATTGAGCCGCATTAGATATGGACAGATAGATGGCCGTGAGCATGCACGCCGCTTGAAGCGGCCATCGATCTAGCCCATACCTATGCGTGTATGGGCTCTTTTACTCTTCCTTTAAAACAGAACTGGGATGTTTGTGCCAGTGATACTGGGATGCCTTTTACATTGCCAATTTTAATGGTGGTGTTCTGACATTATACACATGCTAGTCAGCAGCAAAGTGACCTACCTCGTATCTGCAGGTATGAGGGGCAAATGACCCACTCCAAAGGTGCCTATACAAACATAGATTAACGCGAAAATGTTTACCCGTTCAAGTGATGTGCTTTAGGTGCTTGATTCCCATTCGTTCCTTTTGATGGGAACCCTGTGAACGAGCATGGCATGACATCAGTGATTGAATTGGTCATTGATCGAGCGGCTATCGTCACATGTATGGCCAGCTTAATTGTACATGACAACTAGGTTGCTTGGTGATTAGCTTCCCAAATATGTTGTGGTGCTCATGGTGATGGGTAGTTAGTCCTCGTCCTTATGTAAGCTCTAGGTTATTAAATGATTTTGCAGCTAGAGGCCAGAGTGAACCGAAGGCAGGGAAAGCCACATATAGAATTGGTTATTGGTCAGGTATTGCAGTAAACTTTTATCTTTGCCCTACCTGAGCATACACAGGCTTACTTTATCATTAAATAATAAATCACATCTGCCTGTATATCTTCTCTTAGGAAATCGCAGAGCCGCTGTTTGATTTGAAGCTGGGGATGGAGCAGCTTTCCAAGAACAAGACGTTCAAAGTCATCCTGGCCTCACTGCTGGCAGTCGGCAACTTCCTGAACGGCTCATGTGTGAGTTGTGTCACTTTCTTTTACCGATGTATAATTAAAATGTTCTAATGTAACATCCAGCACTGGATAATTGTTTATTGTAAATTAGAGAGAAACTTGAATGTTTGTGCAGTGAGACAGAGTTATAACAGGCCTGGAAAAATCTCCTCTTTAACTTGTTTACTATAAAAGGATCAATAATCAAATTGTAGCCGGATTCAAGTGAAGAGAGAGACCATCCTCATAGGGGAAGACACATGATCAGATATGCCATATTTTTCAGACTATAAGACACACCCAGTTTTTAGAGCAGGAAAGCAAGTATTGAAAATAAATATTGGACGTGTTCAAACCAATTGGGGGAACAAATCCCCACGCAATACCAAATTTCAGCCACAAGATGCTTCTAGTAAACACATAATGGGTGGATCTCCCGTCTGATAGCTCCTTACCTCTCTGGCTAATCTTCTTGCTGGGATATCGAAGACGCCGGCAGAGAGCCAAATAGCCACAGATGCTCATGCCTTTGGACCATAAGATGCTGGCACTTTTACCCTACAATTTCTGTAGGAAAAAGTGCATCTAATGGTCCGCAAAATATGGTATGTGTACAAGTCCAAATTCAGTTATTTAATGTCTTTAGGCAAACTATGATAGTACCAGTGTGTAATATATATATATATATATATGGTTAAATAAAGGTTATTGTGTGCAGTTCTTAAACCCGGTGCATCTATTTAAACAGCTTTTGAGATAATCGCTGTTCTGTTGTCCTATTACACTGCGGTTCCCTCTGCTTCTTTCTCTGCAAACGTTTCTCTAGTTCTCCTGATTGTTATCATCACCAACCACATCATCCTGTCCTCTCTGCTGTTTAGGCCAAGGGCTTTGACCTCAGCTACCTGGAGAAGGTGTCGGAAGTGAAGGACACAATACATCGACAAACTTTGCTCCATCACATGTGCAATATTGTCATAGAGAAGGTTGCTGACACAACGGATTTGTACTCGGAAATCGCAGCTATAACGCGCTCCTCCAAAGTAAGTGCCTCTGTCTAGGTGTCAGTAGTGCTCACATTCATCTATCGAGTGTGATTTTGTCATGTTGCTTGTGGTGAGGGTTGCAGTCATTTCTAAGGATCCTTCAAGAATTCCATCCATTTTGGTGTATAGAGCCATAAATGTTAGAATTGACTGTTGCAGTACTTTCTTCAAGGTTGGTGAGGTACTATGTTGGTGTATGTAGTGGGACAGAAAGCAATAAACCTGTTTCTTTGCCCTACTTTGTAAAAGGGGTGGAAAATCTTTGTGTGAAATTGGCAAATTATAGTAAAAACAAAATACACAGTAAAGCCCCCCGTACACATTACAATCTTACCATACAATTTCTTCAACTTTTCTTTTACCAAATCCATGTAATATGAGGAGCTTTCTAAACCTTCCAATCACTGTGTATTCTATCAGGGAGGACCCGGCACTACATAGTAGTGATGTATACCTTCCAATCACTGTGCATTCTATCAGGGAGGACCCAGCACTACATAGCAGTGATATATACCTTCCAATCACTATGTATTCTATCAGGGAGGACCCGGCACTACATAGCAGTGATATATACCTTCCAATCACTATGTATTCTATCAGGGAGGACATGTCACTACATAGCAGTGATCTATACCTTCCAATCACTATGTATTCTATCAGGGAGGACCCCGCACTACATAGCAGTGATATATACCTTCCAATCACTATGTATTCTATCAGGGAGGACCCGGCACTACATAGCAGTGAAATATACCTTCCAATCACTATGTGTTTTGTAGTAGTAGTAGTAGTAGTAGTAGTGGGTAGATCTAAAGGTCTATGGGGGGCATTAGACCACTTGGTCTTAGAACTATTATGTTCTAGCATGTTTCTTATAACATAGTAGAGCCCTGATAGAGGAAATAGTGGCATTCCTAATAGGTAATGGTTAACGTTCACATATTCTGTTTAGGTGGATTTTGACGAGTTGGCGGAAAGTCTGGTTCAGCTGGAGAAGAGATGTCGGGAATCATGGGACAGCTTGAAAGTCATCGCCAAGCACGAGACGAAGCCCGGCCTCAAGAACAAAATGACCGACTTCCTTAAGAGCTGCACCGACAAGATCGTCATCCTCAAGATTGTACACCGTAGAATTCTGAACAGGTCAGACAGGGAGAAGTAACCTTAACTTACTACACAAGTATATGACATGTAATTACATAGGGACTCCACTACAGAATTATGTTTTTTATTGGTTATTATTCTGATAAACATTTCAAACAAAATAATATGGGTATCTGTGTGTTTTGGGAACATTGTGTTGTTGGCTTTTCTGGTACAGAGACTGATATAAACATATTAATATAATTGGATCACAATATAATTAATATAACAAATCACATATAGGCTGATAAGGGCAATTTTACATGAGCCCAGATGCGGGCAAACCCTTTAGTCTTTTCATTTGGCCCTTTGTCACCTTGGTGACGCTCTGGCTCCCCTCATTCCCTGCCATAAGTGAAGATAACTCCTAGAGGATAATTGTTTGGATTGTTTCCTCGAGGCCATAGTTTGCTGCAATACAATATTTAAGCTTCTCTATCAAAATCTTCTATTTATTAAGCTTCTAATTAGAATTTTTTTAACATATTTTCTCTTTTTAAATATCCTGTCCTAGTTGCGAGGACATAGGACCCCTATGGCCCTTGCAGGCTTTTGGTCCGGCCCCTATGTCATATTTAAAAAAACATTGTGGCCCACGATTCAAGCAAAGAGCGATCCAAGAATATGCAGTTTAAGATGAAAGGTTGGCCAACATCCCAAAACAATATATGGAAAGGGGGGAGGGGGCCATGGGGACTGATGGACCTAGGACCGAGGTCCCAATCATCAGTACCTCACTCACAACCACCTCACAATTTTCTCCCTGAACAGCAGGGACCTGGGGACTTTAAAGGCCAGAGGTGTAAGGGTCAGTAAGGTAAATCACAATCTCAATAGGGAATCCCTATGTTAACATTCTAGCACAGTTTAATATTATAATAGTAGGTGCCTGATTGGTTCCTGTGGGTTGTCACTAAATATAAACGGTGCTCTACTTTCACAGGTTCCGCTCATTTCTGTTGTATCTGGGGTACAGCTATTCATCAGCCCGGGATATGAAAATTACCCGATTCTGCCGGATTATCAGTGAATTTGCTCTGGAGTACAGAACCACCCGCGAGAGAGTTTTACAGCAGAAACAGAAGCGAGCGGCGTACAGAGAGCGCAACAAAACGCGAGGGAGGATGATCACAGAGGTACTCCTCGTTCCAGTAGCAGGTTATACACAGCAGAGATGTTACATGTAACTACACAGAGTATGTTGCAATGTTGACATCTTGTGGTTGTGTTTATACCCTAGGTACCAAAAGCTTACAGCGCACAGTATTCTTACACTACATTTCTGTGATATATAAGTCCTGATAAAAAAAAAGTCCAAAAAAACTATATTTCATCCTGGCACAAATCTAGTGAGTCTATTGAGCTGACAAGGTTGCCCCCACTGCAATGAAGCAGTGTTGTCCCTGCCGGACTATAGAATTCCTCTCCCTCCCTTTCTCTGTTCTGTAGTCCAACAGGGTAGAGCTGAGGCAGAACTAAAAAAATAATCATCAGCCGAATCAGGAAATTCAAAGATCTCTGGATTTAGGCCACGGTTTGTATATTAGGAATTCCTCCCAGTCAAAATTGGGAAAAGGAGATATTTAGATGCATAACTGGTCTTTCTATTCTCTGTATCGTACATTTTATTCTTAAGGGCAGATATTAATGACTTATAACGTTCATGTCTCCACAGACTGCAAAGTTCTCGAGTGCGGCCGGCACTACGGAAAACAACGTGACCATGGCTAGTTCAAGGTTACAGACACAGACCACCGAAGACGGCCATGAAAACATGACCAACATCCTGATATCTTCCAGCGGAGAACAGAACACACGGAGGAGCAGAGGCGTCCGAAGTAGGAATTGTCTATTTAGCCATAAATGTTCTCTGCTCCTAGTTAGGGGGTTAAAACTTTACTCAGATTTAGATTTTTTACTCTGACTTTTTGGTGTGGTTTTACTTAACTTCTTATGGTAATGACACAACAGGAAGATAAAAGAAGTCACTTTAAAGTGAGGGGCGGTCCTAGGGTAATCGGCGCCCTGGGCGAGAGTGCACTCCTGGGGGTGGGTTGTTATGCTAGTGAGACTTACAGACTTAGTCCCAACCCACCGAACAGGCAACCCCCTCCTCACAGACCTCATCCAGACGATCTCTCTCCCTGGGCAGCCGCAGGAAAGGCATGATGCAGCTCTGGGCAACCACCCATGTTGTCCATGCCTAAAACCGCCACAGTTCTGAGTAAATATTTCTCATTGATTGGCTCCAAAAAGATCCTCATCAATCAGGAGCAAGATAACTTGAAGGACGATTTTACTTGCAGAATTGCTTGCAGAATTGACTGCTGTGCCATCTCACAACCCTATATTTATTAACAGAAACATTCACAGAATTAGCTTTTGTCTCTCCATAAGACCTTATATAAGGAGGGTGAAGTCTACAAAGGTTAGAGGTGCATCCAGTGAGCTACTCGCTGTAGTAAGATGACATTGTTGCATTAAAATCCCAAGTAGTGTTTTCAGCTGAACTCACCTGACTCCTGGACTTTCACAGGACAACAAAGGCAGGGGCTGACAACACTGCTTGGGACTTCAGTGCAGCAGAGGACGTGTTTTCAGCTAAAACAGGACCTTAGGAACTCACTGGAGTTCTGTATTTTCCTTTACATAAATGATGTGTGAACTGTAGAGATGTATTTAGTGTGTTGAATTTATATTGTGTACTTTCTGTAACTCTGTAACCTTACTTTAGGTTTAGGCCGTGGCAGTCCACCTGACCTGTCGGGGAACAAGGAGGAAGCAGGGACGGCCCCCGTAGATGCTTCAGATGAAATTATGGATAGGCTTGTGCAATCTGTGACGCAGAACCCCAACCCCAGGGTGGTGGCCCCCAAAGAACGCAAGAGGTCGAGAGCAAACAGAAAGTCCTGTAAGTATAATTCTGCCCCCTGCTGGCGGAGTTCACACATGACACCCTGGCTTGCTTCCACTGCTTTTTCTATTTATGAGCCAGGGGTTGCCTAAAATGTTCAGTTACTCATACAACCATCATCAGTTTAATCTGTGAACTGGTTTGCTGCATTGTGCACATGCATTTGTGTTTTTTATATGCCAACACTAGTTAGTCAGTTGGTGATAGCACTAGAAGTCATGCTCTGCTGCTGTGCTCAGTGCTATCAGTAGGGGGGAGAGCACGGAGGGGACTCCTTCAGTGTGCCAGCTGGGATCTCTTTGATGGAGCAAGTTGGGGCAGGTTATTTACAAAAAGTAATTATAAATACAGTCAAGGGTAGAGACTTATGCCCCCCATACATACACAGATTTTAGCGTCCGACAGACTAAAAACGATCAATTTATTTCAATCGTTCAATCGGAGATTGATTTTTTTTTTTATATATTTTTTTTATTTCTGATCGTCCATGAAATTGATTGTTTAATCGGGCGAATATTTTTTCAATCGGAAGTGCTGTGTGCAGAGGGCATGGTCATTTGATGAAAATGAAGTATTACTATGCAAATCATCAAGAACGATCAAAATCCGTTGGTTACAAAATAATTTGTACTCAATTTATACTCAACCGATCAAAAATTTTCCGACATATTTGATCATGTTTTGATAGATTTTTTTCACAGTTACAATCGTTATTAGTTGATCGGACCATGTGGGCATGCACCAATTTTCAGTAGACCGATCTAAAAATTGATAGTTTTTAATCGGTCGGCGCTAATATCTGTTCATGTATGGGGGCCATTAGTGCATCTGTGTAGCGGTTTTGCAGGTACGTCTTTTCTTGCTATTACTTTGCTTTAGAACTTCTGCTGTCATTATTTCTCATGAATATGCCAACCTCTCTCTACAGTGCGGAGAACCTTGAAGAGCGGTTTGAGTGACGATCTGGTGCAGGCGCTGGGACTGTCCAAAACCTCCGAGGTGACCGTGTAATTGGTTCCTCCATAGACTTCCTAGGTATCAGTCCTCTGCCCCCTGTGGTGGGATCTGGCCCCCCGGCCAAGCAAGCGTCACACTCTCCTCTTGGAGCTGGAGGGTAATCATGCATGGTAACCTGGACTATGGCAAGCAAGAGCCAACAGAGAGGTGGCACATGCAGAGCCAGTTAGCTTTGCTGCATCACTTTACCGTCCTATAAGACCTTTTCTGACTGTCTGTCCATCCTCATCTGATCCAGGAGTTATTTTGGAAAGTTAACACTTTGAGAGGGCTTGTCTGTCTTTCTGCAAAAATCAGTCTTCCTTAAAGCCACAGAGGGCTTCACCGAAAAACTCAGCATAGGTACAACACAAACTTTTATCGGCATTTTCTTCCCGGTTTTGTGTGTGGCCCAATGACGGACATATCCAGAGCTGAGGGGAATATACTCTGCTCACGAGGAATGAACAAAGCTGCTTCTCCAACTCCCCTTCATCTCCATAACTGTGGCTGCCTGGAGAGCAATGGCAAGACAAAGATTATATTCATCATCTGACAGTGGCACAAGTAGGAATCCTTCCGTTGTTTACGGCCCACTTTATGCCTTCTTAAGGGGTCGCTCTACCTTCAGAGCACACTTCATGTCACCGGACATATAGGCAGAACAACCGTGTGATTTGTAAGGGGCCGGTGCAGTGTTTACATTCTGTTGCTCTCTGTATGACCTCGATTGGGGTAAGTTGTGCACTTCACGGTTGTGGGGAAAGGTTAGTTTGCCCCCACTGAGATTTCACAGAAAAATGCACACAGTGCACACACTAAACAAAATCTTTGAAAAAAATATATCAAGTGTAACATAACTTAGGAAATAATGTGTGCTTGCTCACTTTAGCCACTAGATAGCGCTGTGTTTATAGCTTGTGCATCACCTGCAGCAGAAAGAAACCTTAAAGAAGGATGCTGAGAATACCGTAGTTTACATAAGAACTTCATCTGTCTTCTATGTGACCAGCCACATGGGTCATTCAAGCTTTGCATCTTCAGGACCTAGATAGAGAGTCTGCCACGTGGCATGGTCATAATACGATGAATTCACTTTGGCTTGGATTTAGAAGACATATATGGGAGTTGATTTACCTGGCAAATATTTGTATTCAATCCATCTGAGGTCTACACAGCTCTCATACGTCAGGTAGATGTTTATCTTACTCTGCTGGAAATGATACCACGATCCTCTCTCTTCTCTCTCCACCTCCTAATAACTACAGCGAAGGAGCAGCAGGAGAAGGACAAGGTCATGTTCTATGTCTGCATGTAGTATGCAGATTGGCTTCTAGTGCTGCTTTTTCCTCTGCCAGTCTGAGCTCTGCTGTCACAGAAATCTACATTTTAATGCCAGCTAATACAGCACCCATGGAGAGACTTTCCTTTTTCTTTGAGAATGTTCTTTTATATTATCCCTGCGGGATGCCTCCTGTAGGAAACCATTGCTGACACACTAATACCTTATCACTGTATGCACATACACTTTGTACACTGCAACTGCATGAGTTGGCGACACTTATAAAAAAAAAAAAAAAACTCAAGAAAAAGCCTCACCCTATCTTGAATCATATGATGCCACAGCCTATCACTTCCTTGTGACCGCAAAGGGTTCAAATTCACATGAAGCCTCTGACAACCATTCCTTATTATCTCTGGAATATTTCTGTTATTTCCTCTGCTGCTGAAAGCAAAGGATCGATCACCATGATGTCTCTGCTGTAGTCTCCATGCTTAGGCTGCAGCCGCTGGATTGCCACTCTGCCCGCCTGTTGCTGCCATGCAAGTGGGGTCTCCTGAACTTTTTACTTATGTTACAACACTAAGATTACAGATGGAGGGGTGAGACTTCCATGCTGGGGGTCCTACAGCCAAATGTTCCAGTTGTGATCCTATCCTTCTGGAGGTTGTGAGACCATTACATGAGGGTTCATATTCTGTGTAGTGAGGATTGCAGTTTGAGTAAATTGCTGAATGTATAATACACCTTCTATGGTGCATATATACCACTAAATCCACTCAAAACTAAGATGTCAGTGTTTTCCAGACACCAGTGGGTAATAAAACTCTCTGCTTAAAGTAGAAGTTGGCAATGAAATAAATACTAATGGAGGAGCACAGACACAGGTGGGGCGATCATGTTACTAGACATATCTACCCAATAAAGAGATATAGAGGTCAGTACCACCTAATGCCACCCTTCAGGGGCTCCTTTTTAAGTGGGAGGGGTCGCTGTCCACTATAGACCATTGCCCAATAATCAGCTCAATGATTGTAGCTGGCCAAGCCTAATGAGATTCTCCATGCTGGATGGATTGGAGGGGGTAGATTGGTGGGTTGG